>JAGFMF010011803.1:12734564-12776702 GCA_019455555.1 Galemys pyrenaicus
AGGTGATGGTGCACTGGTGAGATGGTGATGGGGAATGCATGGGGATTACAATTAATGGCAAGTATATGTAAATTTTAAAATATTTTAATTAAAAAAAATGAAAAAAAAATCTAGCTGCACCCCTGAAATTCCAGGGGACTGTGTTACAGATTCCGAGGCCCTGAAGAATCAGAGCTGGTGCTTCCATGTAGACCCAGGGATATGCATTCCAGCAGGCTCCCCTGATGACACAGGCAGGCGTGCGGAGTCCATGGAGAACTGGGCAGTGAACGACACCCCAGGCTAGCAGGTGGAAGACCTGGGTTCGAGTCCCAGCTCTGCCAGTGTCCTGTCTCAGTGAGTGACTTGCACAGGGCATTTTCTTCTCTGGATCTGTTTCCTTGTCTGCTCAACGAGGCAAAATATGACCTGCCCTTCTGCCTTTTAGAACTGATGGGAGGAGCCTGGAAATAGTCTGCACCCCAGGAATGAACCAACTCTCATCATCTGTGGCAGATAAGGCAGGGCCCTTTATGCAAAGTATTTGTAGGCTCCTGGAAAAATGGGTTCTTGGGAGGAGGCAGAAATATTTATAGGATAATATGCTGGCTGTTTAGATTAAGGACAGTGTGCCAGATGCTGTTTTAAACACTTGATGTGAGTTTACTCATTCATTCCTCACACAACCCCATTTTACAAATGAGAAAGCTAAGGCTTATGAAGCTTGCTGAAAGTCACAAAGTAACTTGCTGGAAGCTGAGTGTGCTAGTGTGGGAAGAGGTAAAAGCAGAAAAGACCTCCATCCCTCTTGTCCTGTTTTCCAATTCCCTGAAGCCTTGCACAGCCCTCAACATAAATTTTGAATATATTCATGAAATATCCCTACCGGGTTTAATGTCTGCTTTGAACAACTCTATTCCTGGGACATAGAGGGAACCACAGAGGGTGGTCTCCTGTCCCCAAATCCTGCTTCCATTTAATCATTCCAGGAGCTGTCATTTATTGAGAGAGCACATACTGCTTGACCATATGTTCTACAAGTACTTTATTAAACTCTCACCAGCCCTGTGGGGAGGAGGGGGAGGTGTCATTATCCCCACTTCACAGAAGACTGAGATTCAGAGAAGTTAAGTAACTTGCCCAAATCACACAGCTAGCAGGGTGGACGATGAGAGCCAGGAATTGGTCCTAAATGTGGGACTTCTCTGCCCTGCTCTTTCCAGCCCTCCAAAGCAGATCTCTCCTCTGCCCGCTGTTCCTGGAAACATCGCCTGCCTTCAGGTCGTCATAGCGCTCACCACACTCTGAAACCATCCTGTTCATTTCTGCTTCCTTGTTTGCTGTCTGTCTACCCAACAATACTCTTTCAGAGCTGCCCTCGTTTGCTCTGCATGAGTCTCTCCAGCACCCAGCACAGTGACAGGCGTGAGGCATTTGCAGTTTGACCCACTGAATGCAGGGGTGAAGTCACAGGGCCTCTTGACACATGCCCTGGCCTGGCTGCCTCTGGATACAGAGGCTGCTGCTGCTGGCACTGCCTTTCTAGGGTGTGCAGAGCTGGAGGGTGAGGTTACGTGGGTGCCTGAGACTTCATAGGGTCTCTGGTGGTTCATGGTTCCTGCTCTTCCAGGGTGAACAGAGTTGGGGAGACGGACTCAAGCTAAGGATGGAGTCACCTGCATTTTGCAGGACTTTTCAGAGTCTTTAATGATGAGTCTCTGAGAGGGAAATCATGCAGGCTGCTTATTAGACTGTGACAGTCTTCGATAGACTGTGGATGCACATTATGCACAGAGGTTGGGAGACACTATTTCCTTAATCGTGGGGGTTTGTTGATAGAACTCTGGCGAGTTCTATCAGTGGAGGATGGTGGGCAAGTTGAAGTGCCAAGTGAGGGGGCCTGTGTACTTTGTAGCATCCAGGCCTTCCTCCAGGAGGAAAATCTACACCTAGGAGTCAGCACAGGGAGGGACTCCTCAAGGAGGAGTTGGAATGCAGGGAGTGGAGACTTGTAATGGTTAGTGCCACCAAAGGAAATGGGCTCACCTCCATGGGCAAGGTCAGATGCATGCCTTTTTAAAAAACTGAAATGGGGCCTCCCTGGTGGCGCAGTGGGTCAAGCAACGCACTACGTACTATGAAGCAAAAAATGCAGCCACTGCAGCACGAGTTCGATCCCTGCTGCCGGCCAGAGAGGGGACCCATGTGGCGTAGCAGACCTCTCCTGCTTTGCCCGCTGCTGCCCTCGGCAGTGTGTTTCAGTCTGCCTGTTCTGCTCCCCGCTCTGTGTGGTGAATCCTCTCACCTCCCTGGACTCTGGCCTGTACCCCAGCTCTTGTGTGCATAAATAAATAAATCTTTAAAAAAAAACTGAAATGTAACTTAGATATGATAAATTCTTCTTTTTCCTTTTACTTATATATATTTGACATCAACTGTGGTCCCCATTTCCCACCACCACTTCACCAATGCACCATCACCCAGTCCCTTGTGCTCTTTCTGCCCTCAACCCATTCCCTCTCCCCTCTCCACAAAGTGTTTCTGATTTGTCCTTGTCTTTTTGTTTATGTTGTGTTGTGTTTTTCATTGTTATTATTCTTTTCCTTGGTCCCTTATTTGGTTCCCTTATATTCTTCCAAGAGTGAAAGCATCCGGTATTTTTCTTTTGCCTGACATGATAAACGCTAAATAACTTGATGCATGTCACTGCTGCTCAGATTAAGATGGAGAACATTTCCATCTCACCGGATGGGGCCCCACGTTCTCCCCAGAAAGTTCTCTTGTGCCCAGCAAATAATCTCCCACTCTCACCCAAGAGTGACTGCTGTTTGTTACTTGTATTTACTTGTGATTTTTAAAATATGGAACATGTCATGAATTTGCATGCCATTCGTGCACAGGGGTCATGCTAATATTCTCTGTTCCAATTTTAGTGTATGTGCTGCTGAAGCCAGCACAGGCAACGGCTGTTTAGATCTTTGTTACTATAAGACTGGTTTTCCAGCTCAGAATTGCAAATACAGGAAAGCACGCACTGTTTACTTTTTTTGTGTCTGAGTTCTTTCACTCAAATTGTGCCTGGAGATTTGACAATCTCACTGTGTCTATCAGTAGTAGTTCATTTAAAAAAAAATTCTGTGTAATATTCCTCTGTAGGAAGATACCAGAATTTCTTTGCCTCTGCTACTCTTGGTGCTTCTTGCTTTTAGCTACATGAATGCAGCTGCTATGAATATTCTGTGACCTTCTGTTTGGTGGTGATAGCCCTCATTTCTACCGGGTACATAACCATGGGTGGAGTTGCTGGGTCGCATAGTAGATACACTTGTTTTGCTCCAGTAGCTCCTGACTAAATCTGTCCCAAAGCAGTTCTACCATTTTAGACTTGGGAGAGTCTTAACAGTTAATGGCATCAAAAGGAGTTGAATAATCTTAATAGTGTCATAATCCATATTATGATGGTCATATCCAAATTTGTGAAGGGTTCCCAACCCCATCTCTATTGAGGAAATACACTGTCAGGGGGCCAGAGGCCTTCTGTCAACTGACCAGGCCCCATATTTTCTGACCTATGTTGGCTGGACCCAGCTTTTTTTCAATATTTCGTATCAGTCACCAACACTTGCCCTTACAACACTGGCTGGCCACAGGCAAGCGACACTGTCCAAGATTACAGCTTATCTTCCACTGGAGCCTGTTAAATCAATATCTTCCTTGTCAAGAGATCCCCCAGGCCTCTTGCTGACATCATGTTCTCATCAGCAGCTGGCATGCACATCATGCGTGGTGGGTTGCTTCCTGATGAGATTTCCCAGGTCCTGGGACAGATGGCTGGGACAGGTGGCTCTCTCTTGCAAATTGTGGTGCTGCTGGTGTATTTTCATGCAGGGAGTGACAGTTTCAGACCCATTCCCCAGATTCTAAGATGCATTTTATTTAGGAACTATGCCCTGATTACAATATTCATAGAAAGTATCAGTGAAAAAGATCTCAAGATTCACCTAACCCATCTCCTCTCCCACGTAAGAAAACTGAGGCCCATGGAAATCTGACTTGCTCTGTCCCCTGACCACTGGCCTCCATTCATTTCTCTGTGGCCTCAGGTAGGCAGGATGCTCACCTGGACACTTGGCCTCTGGGGTGGTGGAGACTGCAGTGTTCACAGCTCCTGCTATTGTTTGCAGACTCTCGTGGTTAACCCTGGCCTCTGTCACTCCTGATTACTGTCTCACAAGCTTTTCAGCCTGCATCGGGGCTGCCTCTATGGACCCATGTCTTCACTTAGTTCATGTCTGCCCCTTCAGTTTTGGCGAGAGGGACTATTAAGGTGCTACTATGGCATCTGTGGAACATACTAGAATTCTACTAAGCACTTTTCATTTATCCCGGGTCACTGTCATATCCACCCCATGAGTTCTCAGCACTGGTAGCATTCTCTTCCCTTAGCTATGAGAAAAAGAAGGGCCACAGGCTGTGATTCTTCCTCTAGCAGTGGAGTTGTCTCTCTCCTCTGACCTCCTAGCATCTTCTATGTCTGTCTTATGATGCTTAGCACCTTCACCATGAGACACTCTTGTAAGTTCATCCATTTCAGCGGCTTCCCTGGTGGTGCAGTGGGTTGAGCGCCTCCACTGTAGAGCTTTCACAGTCAACACAGTGCAAGTTTAATCCCCGGCCTTGGAGGGGACCCATGTGGTGCAGCAGACCTCTCCTGCCTCACCCACTGCTCCCCCTCAGCAGTGTATTTTAGTTGATCTGCCTGTTCTGCTCCCCACTCTGTCTCTGGTGGATCCTCTCACCAACACCCCATGCTTCTGGCCTGTACCCCAGCTCTTGTATGCATAAGTAAATAAAATCTTTAAAAAAAATTCATCCATTTCACAAGGCCTTGTGCTGGAGATACCTAGATGAAGCTCACAGTCTGGTGGGTAGAAACACAGGAATCCTGAGTTTGACAGTCACACAGATCTGATGCTTTGTTGTTGTGTGAGAGGAGTGATGGCTACAGAGGGTGAGGCTACAGGTCAATCATGGGATGCTTTCCAGAGGAAGTTGCACATTTAGCATGTAGTTGTCTCCTCTCTGTGTGCCTCTTGGGGACAAGGACTCTGTTTTCACTTGCTTGTGTCTTTCGTGTCATGGATCAGTTTTTTCCCAACTCCACTTTCTCCACCCTCAGACAAGTGTGAATTTGAGGGTCTTGCCCTCTTTCTCAGAGGCCCAGCTTTGGTGAGTTAGGGGCTGGCTTGCCTTTAAGACAGTCATGCTAGATGTGAGAGAGAAGCTGTGAACTTTTCCAGTTCAGTCATTTTCCTTTGGTTCCCTCCCCCACACCCCAGTCACATCCTAGGCCAGCGTCCCTGTCCTGGCCAGAAAGGAGCCACAGTGTATCGAGAGCTTCCAGGCACCTGTGAGAACTCCTTCTCTTGGAGATGCAAGAAGCAAGGAGGGGAAAGTAGCAGGCCTTTGAGGGGACGGTGTATCTATGGTGTTTGGAGGGCATCTGAGGTCAGAGTCCCTAAAAGTAGAGGCAAGTATAGTTGTTGTCGCCTCTCTGTGTGCCTCTTGGGGACAAGGACTCTGTTTTCACTTGCTTGTATCCTTCATGCCATGAATCAGTTTTCCCAACTCCTCTCTCCACCCTCAGACAAATGAAGGGTGTGACTCAGGCAAGTGACTGCTGAAAAAATGCTCTCAGGAGAAATGATATGGGACAATGGAAACATCCAGACAAAACGCAGTTCAACCAATTTAGCTTTAGCCTGTTCCCACCTTAAGGCCCGGGGCCATGTCCACCAGTCACTGTGGGGGGAGGGTGTTTGTGTGTGAGCATGTGTGTGCGTGTGAGTATGCGGGCTTTGGGGAAGGGACTAAACCCTACGGCATTTCTGGCCCAGGCAGTCCCCACCAGCTCAGGGTAATTTCCTGGGGCAGATAAACTCTGCCCCCAGCAGCTAACATTCACAGCAGCTGGGGGTGGTGGGTGGTGAATACACCTGCCATTTACAGGGGCTTGGGCAGGGCACCAGCAGCCTCCACCACGGGGGGGCTGCCAAGACGTGATCATGCTCACTAAGTGGTAACCAATCTGCACAGACTACAAGAAGCCTCGCACTCACTGGCAACCGAAGAGCACAGAGGTCTTGCAAGGCGTGTGGGGTGGGGAGGAACTGCCCCTCCCCCAAGTCCCTGGCCCTCTGGTGCTGACTTAGGAGTCTGGGAGGAGGCGTTCCCAAATGCAGTGGGGTCAGGCCTCTAGAGTGGTGTGGGAGGTCTGGGCTGACCATCTCCCAGTACACTTTGGAGGCACTGAGACCCACCTCCGGCACTGCTGTCTCTTCTTAAACATCTCCCTCTCCCTCAGCTCCAGCCCAGGCGCAGATCGTTCACGCAGGCCAGGCGTGCGTGGTGAAGGAGGACAACATCAGCGAACGTGTCTACACCATCCGGGAGGGGGACACCCTCGTGCTGCAGTGCCTTGTCACCGGGCACCCTCGGCCCCAGGTAGGTCCCATCTGGCCTGACTGGGCCCTCCTGTCCTCGGTGCCGCATGCCTCACCCCACACTGGGACGTGCTTGAGGAGAGGCAGCATGACCTGGGGACTAGAACTGACAGCAGCAAGCAAACAGAAGACAGGAGATGAACTGGGGAAATAGCTGGAAAATGAACTCTGTGGAGAACAGCTGGAGGCTGTGGGCTCACTCACCTGAAAACATTGACAGCCGAGGGGAGAAATCGAATGTCGCTTGTTCAGTTCTCCATTGCACGTCTCTGGTGAGCAGACACACCTTCAGATGCAGCCTCAACCAGTTTGAGGGCGGACTGTGTGCCACATACTCTGCTAGGTGCTTTCTCTACGTTTCCCCTTTGGGTCCTCACATCCGTGTGTGAAGGGGGCATTCATTAGTGCCCCCGTTTTACAGCAGAGGAAGTCAAGGCACAGGGAGGTTGGACAAACACCCAAGGTCACATGACTCCTGAAAGGGACGGAGCAGAACTTGCATCTAGAACCAGTGTTCTCTGTAGCTTAGGACACTTCCTCCCGGCATTTCTAACTTTGGGTTGGTGGCTCCAGGGGCTACCAGAGAGAGAACACAATCTCTATTTCTGTTGGCAAGCTCCACACTCTTGGAGTTAAAAGACTCAGAATGACTGGAAAGCAGCACATGGTGGCTTATCTGAAAATGCCAGGTGAATTTTGTCCCAGACTAAGTGTGGGGTCCAGGCAGCACATGTTGGCCAATTATCACTGAACGCTGAGGGGAGGGCTCAGGTAATGGGGCCTGTGGGGTGGGTGGAATTGTTTGGTGAGTGACCGTGACCTTCAGTAGCAGCAGAAGAGGTTTCAGTAGGATCCTGGGAAGCACCATGAAGTGGGAGGACCTTTTTTAGGATAATTTTGGGGGAGGGATGACCTTAGTAGATTTGACTTGTGATGAGCAGATGGACAAGGAAACCCCTAGGGATTCTTTCCACCTGGAATGATCACCACCGCTGGCTCCTTCTCAAAGGTTTGTTTAGAAGTGAAACAGCGCTACAGGCCTTCGGGCCAGTGTCCATGTCTGTGTGACGGCTACATGCACTGCAGAAGCACCGGGCCCTCGCTCTCTCAGGCTGCTCTGGCCCTCTGTGTGTGTCGCCTTGCACACTTTGCATGTGTGTTATCTGTGGATGTGGTTGTTGTGTATGTACCAGGGCTATGGCTGTGCAAGTGCACACACATTTACACATTTTTTTATTTCCATTGCTCCACTTGTTATCCGGGCTTAAGCCTTTGGCTGCATATTGGATCCTGCCTCATCTCATTTCCCCACGCTAAACCAGTCTTTGAGGCCTTTCTTTTAATGTCTCCTACATACACCTTCTCTCTGTTCTTCATTATCCTTCAGTGTCCTTTGAACCATGACTGTAAGCTCTAATTGGTCTCCCATTCCCCCACATCTCCCTTCCAGGCCCTTCCTGTACCCTTCTCTGGAGTCACCATCCCCAAACCTGCTGTGTCATCTCACTCCCCTGCTCAGAAGACTTCAATAGCTCTTCATTGCCTAGCAGACCCAGTTCAGGCTCCCAGGGAAGGAAGGGAAGATGCCTACCATCCTGTATGGTCTTTTCCTGCCTGCTTTTCCTGCATGGTCTCCCACTGCTGTCCTCCACATATCCTGTGCCCCAGTTGAACTTGCCCAAGTATGCCTGGTTCACCTCTGCTTTAGTTAGTTGCTTACCTCTCCTAAATTGGTCTCTAGCCCCTTCTTTGCTCATTTCATTACAATAAATACTTATTGAGGACCTGCTATGAGTCACATCCTTCTATAGCTCCTGATTAGATAGCTCTAGTTCCCATATCCATGGAGTATCTGGTCTAGTATGGAAGAGGGAATACTGCCTCATGGACACTCTGTGGTCAGGATGGGGGATTGAATGTGCATGGGATTCCCTACTCCAAACAAATAGCAAGAAAGTGGAGATCTGTAGGGGCCTAAACAAAGAAGGAATTCAGAGCTAGGGCGGTTGAGGAGCTTGGTCCTTGGAGGAACTTGGGCTGCATTCTCAGCTCAGGGATATTGACCTCAATACTATAAAGATAGCTAAAGAGAAAATTAGTGAACAAGATAATAGATATGAGGAAATCGGCCACAATACAATGGAGAAGACAAAGATATGGAAAACTGTGAACAAGAAGTTTGGAGGGAGGTCAGAATGAGAAACTACAACATAAACTTAGGTATACTAGAAGAACATACTAGTGATAACTTAGAGGAGAGAAATTTAGACATAAGAGCTGAGGATTTCAGAGAATTGAGAAAGCCATGAACCAGAACATAAAGCAAATAAGGTCTAAGCAGTACACAAACCTACCTCATCTAGACAAATCATAGCAACCTACAAAATGTCAACTACAAAATGAAAATGAAATTTCCTGGCTTGTTCTCTCTCCAAAGCACCTTTTGACCTAAGTATGAATTGCCTGAAATTGCCTGTAGCCTTCCCAAAGTTTTGTACCCTCTAGGTGGGGAGTTGATGAGTAGCAACATTGTGGCCTACAGTGGCCCTCCCTGTACCAAAACTTTGCCCTTTCACCTATCTCCCCAGTCGTCTTGTTTTATAACCTATAACTTGTCTGTCACTGGGATCAGGGCCCTTGCCCTGACTCTGCACTCAACAATTCTCACCAACTTTAAGATGGAATTTTTCCTGCCCTACTCCCCAGTCCTTTAGATGTTATCTGGAACCAATCTTTCTTTGACCTCGGATACTTCAATCAGTAGCTGCAGTTCCTTGTGTGGCTCTTCATCTTCTCCATTTCTCCAAGGCAGTGTTAATAATAACAGAAATGTGAGAGAATAATGTATACTAGGCACCACACACATGTGCTTTCTTTCTAAAACTCACAATAACCCTGCAAAGTGGGTATTATGATATGTTAGTTTTCTATTGCTGTATAACCAATACTTCAAACACTTAGGGACTTAAAACAACAAACCCTTATTATCTCACAGCTCCTGCAGAATGGGAGTCCAGGACCCCCTTGCCTGGCTAGTTCTGGCTCAGGGTCTCTCCGGAGGCTGCGGTCATCGGAGGACTGACTCGCACTGAAGTCTCCACTTCCAAACTAACTCCCCTGGCTGTTGCCTGGACTCCTGTCCCTTCATGTGTGGTCTTCTTCAGAGGGCTTCAGCTGGCTTTCCCCAGAGCAAGTGACAGGGGATAGCGACCAAGATGGATGTCAGTCTTTTATAATCTGATCTTGGAAGTGACATACCATCACATCTGCTCTATTCTACTGGTCACAAAGACCATCCTTGGTAGAAAATGGGACGGGACCCCTGAGGCAGGGATCGCTGGGGACCATCATGAAGGCTGGTGACCACACAAACCTCTTTGACACATGAGAACTCTGAAGCTGACAGATGAATAACCTACCCAAGGCCACTAAGCTAGTAAGTGAAATAATAGTATTAAGTATTAATATTATTAATATTAATAAGTATTAAGTAACAATTGCATTAAGTTAGCCTTCCAGGCACTAAGTACATACTCATTTAATCCACCCAGTAACCCTCAGAACAAGGCACATATTTTACAGGGGAGGAAAGGAAGACAGAAGAAATTAGGTAACTTGGGCCTCCCTGGTAGCCCAGCAGGTTAAGCAACGCACTATGAAGCAAACCGCAGCCACTGCAGCACGAGTTCGATCCCTGCCTCTGGCCAGGGAGGGGACCCACATGGCACAGCAGACCTCTCCTGCCTCGCCCGCTGCTCCCCTCGGCAGTGTGTTTCAGTCAGTCTGTCTGTTCTGCTCCCGGCTCTGTCTGGTGAATCCTCTCACCTCCCGCGACTCTGGCCTGTACCCCAGCTCTTGTATACATAAATAAATAAATCTTTAAAAAAAAGAAATTGGTAACTTGTCCATCCAGCCATCATCCAAACACTGCACCTACTTTAAAGCCCCTTCCATCTGACCCCAGATTCCTCAGGCTCTTCACTGAGCCTCCCGTGCAATCCCGAGAATCTGTTCGGGTTAGTTTCCTAGGCCTTTGTGTGCCCCCCACACAAAGAGTAAAAATAGTGTGGGGGCCAGAGGGGAGGCAGCTGCAGGGCCTTCACCCTGGAGGCTCCCACCCTCACGGCAGTGTCTGACTCTGCCCCGCCCGGGGCCCAGGTGCGGTGGACCAAGACCGCGGGCAGCGCCTCCGACAAGTTCCAGGAGACTTCTGTGTTCAACGAGACGCTGCGCATCGAGCGCATCGCGCGCACGCAGGGCGGCCGCTACTACTGCAAAGCGGAGAACGGCGTGGGTGTGCCGGCCATCAAGTCCATCCGCGTGGACGTGCAGTGTGAGTACGGTCCATCCAATCCATTCCCAGGTCAGGCGTTGGACCCCCTGGGGTTAGGTTGGGAAGGAGGAGTTGAGGGGAAGGTGGAGAAGCGGCACTTTGGTGGAAGGTGTCTCTAGAAGCTCTTCAGAACTAGAAAGACATCTCAGTTATGCATCTCACATGGTTCCCTGTGAACCTTTGCTACATCCCTCTGAAGTGTTAGGAAGGGCAGGGCATACTGGACTGGATCATACCCATTCCATGGATGAAGAAATTGAGGTATCAAGTCATGGAGATTTGCTCACCCACAGGGTCTCTTCCTAATGGTCTGTGCCCTTCCCATAGTGCCTTACGTTGTCTGCTTTTGTTCTGGGAGCAACTCTGAGACTTTCCTATCCCACCACTTGCAGGACCAGATACCTGTCACCCCTTGCTGCTGGCTGAATGGGAAGCCTCTAGTCCCTATCTGCTCCATGGAGAGCCCTTGATTTCCAAAGTTACGTCCCTATCCACCTCTGTGCCTATCCAGGCTGGCCCAGGTACTCAGAAGATGTAAGACCAAGCTCCAGGGTCTGTCTGGCATTTCCCTAATGTCTACAGCAAGCCTAACCACTAAACACGCCCTCCCCCACTATAGAGTGGTGAGCACTGGAACCTCAGACCCTTTCTTCTGTCCTCAGTCAGACACCCAGAGCCCTGCTAAAGCCTGGGTCTGAGGGCCATTGCGTCACTGCTGTAGTTATTGGTGCAGCAGGGGCTGGTAGGTGTGGCCTGGGCGTCACCAAAGCCCTGCCTCTACTCTTGGCCTTGGTCATCACTTCTGTCCAAGTGGCCATGGAAGGAAGACAGAATGTAAAGGGATGATAAGGTCATCACTGTAGAATATTAGAATGTGGAGAGTTGGCACCTCTGGTTCACAACCCTGGCTGCACATTACAATCTCGAGAGGACCTTTCAAAAAACAATTCTGATGTCTGAGTCCCACTTCCAGAGATTCCGATGTAATTGATTGGATGTAGGACCCTGACATTGGGATTTTTTTTCCCTTAAACTTTTAAAAATGGGAGATTAACCTAAATCCAATAGACTGCAATGATCTTAAGTGTACAGCTCAATAGATTCTGTTTTATTGTACACGCCTGTGTAAGCACATCCAGTTGAAGAGCTAGAGCATTTCCAGGACCCTAGAAAGATCCCTCATGCACCCCCAATCAATGATCCCCCCAGACACAATCACTATTCTGACATAATCAGTGAGCTGTACTAGGCATCAGTCTTAAAAAGAAAATCTCCACAATGATGTAAAAGATACAAATTAAAAAAATAAATTATAAAAAAAGTCCATGTAATTTTCTTGTGCAAGCAGAGGCAAGAATCACTAGTCATAATTTATTGGTGAGGAAACTGGCCCAGAGAGAGAAGGGACTTAGGCAGGTCACACTGCAAGTTGGTTAATAGCGAACCTGGGATTTGAACAGGGGTTTCCAGTCTGCAACATCCACTGTGCAGGTCCCTGGGGAGGGATGAACGGAAAGCCATCAAATCCAGTCCCCTGCCTTTAACACGTCAGGCAAGCTTGCAGGGCTGGAAGAGCACCTGGCTCTCTGGATGTATTTCCTGAGGGTAGCTCAGAGCTTCCAGAGGGGTTACAGGAGCCCAACACCCCCTCCCCAACCCGGGGTCACCCAGCTCTGATTCCATCAGGGCTATGCCCTTGCAGATCTGGATGAGCCAGTGCTGACGGTGCATCAGACGGTGAGCGATGTTCGAGGCAACTTCTACCAAGAGAAGACGGTGTTCCTGCGCTGCACTGTCAACTCCAACCCACCTGCCCGCTTCATCTGGAAGCGGGGCTCCGACACCCTGTCCCACAGCCAGGACAATGGGGTGGACATCTATGAGCCCCTCTACACCCAGGTCAGGATGGGATGCTGGCCTGGTCTCCTTGAGGCTCCCCCATACTCTTCTGCCTGTCGCCAACAAGGGAGGGGGGCATGGGGACTGAGGCCCCCCCACCTTGGGTCTGCCAGACTCCAGCAGTTCTGTTCTGATAGAGGCATGCGTTCTGATGGGGCTCCACACAAACCCGGCCTGGTGAAATTGGGACACATCAGAGAGCAGTGGTGGGAACAGGAAGAGCTCTCAAGGCAACATGCCCTCCTGGAAATTTAGGAAAGGCGTTCCCAGGGTTAGGCAAGTCCTCTCTACTCGCTGCTGGTGGCAAAGTATTGGGAACCCACAGTAGGTACAACAGGAGTTGGGGGCAGAGAGGACTACTTCTCACACCTCCCCTGCCATTCCAGGAGATGTGATGAAACCACCCTGGGCTTTCAGAGCTCCACATGTGGCAGTGACCTGAGGGCCATCTCCATGTTTGTATGGGTTGTACGACAGAGCAAGATTCCCTTCTTATCCCTGGATTTCCCAGAGTGGGGAAACTGAGACCTGGTCCTGGTTAGTGGGCACCTCAGACCCAGAGAACCCAAGGGAATGGAGATTGTGACATCCACCCCAACCTCAGGCTTTCTGGGGATAAATGGTGTGGAGGTTGGAAAAGATAGGGATTAGAATAGAAATTTGCTTTAATCTCTCATGCTGGGTGAATGTGTGTGGTGACCCAAGCAGACCCCTCACCCCAGTGGTCCACTGCTGCCCAGGGGGAGACCAAGGTCCTGAAGCTGAAGAACCTGAGGCCCCAGGACTATGCCAGCTATACCTGCCAGGTGTCGGTGCGCAACGTGTGCGGCATCCCCGACAAGGCTATCACCTTCCGGCTCACCAACACTACAGGTATGGGTACTTCCCCACCCACCCCCCTTGCCCGCTGGACCGACTCCCCAACCAGGAGTCAGTGCCCCGCTCTGTACCCTAGGCACATCACCACTGGTGAGGGCTGTCCTCCTCTCTGCATGCTTCTTGCTTTCTCTCCTCTTTCCTCCCTCCAGACCTTCCCCAGCCCCCCCACCCCCGTTTCCCTAGCTCCCTCATTTCCCCCACCTCCAGCCCTGGTTCACAGTCCCCTTAGACCCCACCTCCTTGTCCTCTTAGCACCGCCAGCCCTGAAGCTGTCTGTGAACGAAACTCTGGTGGTGAACCCTGGGGAGAATGTGACGGTGCAGTGTCTGCTGACAGGCGGTGACCCCCTCCCCCAACTGCAGTGGTCCCATGGGCCTGGCCCGCTGCCCCTGGGTGCTTTGGCGCTGGGTGGCACCCTCAGCATCCCTTCAGTACAGGCCCGAGACTCTGGCTACTACAACTGCACAGCCACCAACAATGTGGGCAACCCTGCCAAGAAGACCGTCAACCTGCTGGTGCGATGTACGTGGCTCCTAAGGGGTGGGAGGGAACTCACAGGCAGATAGGATCCCCATCCTCCAGGAACTCCCATTGCAATCGGAAAGGAGCCTCTTTACTTCCTCTTGGTAGGCGAGACTTGCTAAGGAGGCATGGCCCACTTTTCCTGCAATTCAGGTGTCTGCCAGCAGATGGCAGGGCTAAAATTTGTGTAACATTTTATTTACAGTTTGTAATCTACATTTCAAATACAACCTCAACAATCCAAGAAATAAGAATGTTCAGTGTTGGTTACCAACTGTTTTTTTTTTATATTGAACAACTGAGGCTACAGAAAGCTAAACATGGGTATGCTAGTCTCCAGGAGAAATTTCCTGACTTTCTTCCTATACAATGGTTTCTAGATGAAATTAATGTGAAAATAACACACATTTCCACATACCTTATATGTAAATATTTACCAGCAAATCATTTCCATGAATCTGAACATAATAACTAAATGACACAAAATGACAGAAAACTTGGAGCACACTTTCCTTACTAAACTTCATCCTCACTAGTTAACATTACCTACTCAATATGATCTTGATTTTTCCACTCTACTTTAAAGAGGAGAGTTTACATTCTGTCATTTGTGCAACTTTAGGGTGTTGTTTATTCACTAAAGTACATCTGTCAAATTCAATTAAGAATCTTCTGATGAAATGGACTGTGTTCATCTATCACCGACCTGTCCTTGACTCTCTTCACCAAAAGAAAATATGACTTCCCTTGACTTTTAATGAGGCTGAGAAAGAAAGTAGTCAGATTTTGTCTTTGATGACTGCTTTTTCCTTTAGTGGTACTTTTCCCATAAGATTATTTTTCTCCACCTGATTCCATTTGGCCTTTAAAATCTGGGTTGATGACACTGGCATTTCTATCAAATACTTATGGTCACTTCTTAGGGTGACATCCATTCTGCTGTGCTGAGCAGGTTTATGGCTGCTCTACCTGTGTTCAGTCCAATTAACACCCAACATTAAGCACTCTTTTGGATTACATCAAACAATACTCAGATTTTTAAGAAGCCAAACCTTTTACAAACTTGTGTTTTTATATAACTACATGTAAAATAATATTATTTTTTATTATGAAATATCACAAACTTTAAAATTGCACAGATTGGTTGCTAATGTCAAATAGAATAAAAAGGGTAAAATGTGCAAATCAAAATTACCCCCTCAGTTCCACTCTCCAGGCAGAACCACTGTGACCTTCTGGGGCATCCTTCCAAAATCTGTATATTGCATGTTCAATATTTAAAGCAACAATAAAAATAAAATAGTGTAGTGGTTAAGGTAGCAGGCTCTGAGTTTGAATCCAAGGTTTGCTTCTCCTCTGGGTAAGTTAATTAGCTTGTCTGAGCCTCAGTTCCCTCCTTTGTAAAATGGGGACAGTAAAATGCCTCCCTCAAAGACTGTGTGATGGGTTCAATGAGTAAATCTATGCGAAGTGCTTAGAACAGTGCCTCTCACATAGTGCGTGTTTGGTCAATAGTAACTATAATTATGTCTAAGGCCGCTTTTTTACAGTGAGCTTTGGAAAGGCACCTGAGGAAAGAGAATAATTTCCAAGCAAAGAAAATTAATGTATTTTTCCCCCTTGGAGGCATGGGGATTGTAACTCCTACCCTCCAGGAGGGCCAGGTTGAGGGAATGAACTAGGTGTGGAAGGGGATGGGACCCTGGGATCCCCCCCCCACCAGTTTTGGTCCAGCTCTAGCCATCCTTCTTCCCCATCCACCTATAGCCATGAAGAATGCCACATTCCAGATCACCCCGGATGTGATCAAAGAGAGCGAGAACATACAGCTGGGCCAGGACCTGAAGCTGTCATGCCATGTGGATGCAGTGCCCCAGGAGAAGGTGACCTACCAATGGTTCAAGAATGGCAAGCCAGCACGCATGTCCAAGAGGCTGCTGGTGACCCGAAACGATCCTGAGTTGCCTGCTGTCACCAGCAGTCTAGAACTCATTGACCTGCACTTCAGTGACTATGGCACCTACCTGTGTGTGGCCTCCTTCCCAGGGGCACCTGTGCCCGACCTCAGCGTGGAGGTCAACATCTCCTCCGAGACAGGTGGGCAGCTGGAGGGATATTGTGGAGGTATGAGGGAACTGTAGAGACCCGCAGAGAGGAGACGGAGGCAGTAGTTTGGGAACCAATGGAGGAGGACACCATGTGTTCATGCCACACACATTTATTAGGTGCCTATTATATGTCAGGCACTGTGTTAGGTGCAGTGTTAGAGTGGTGGGTAAAACAGGACTGCCTTCATTGAACTTAGTAGGAAGGCAGATATTTCTCATATGCCCCACAAATAAACATATCATGGCAAACTGTAATACATTAGAGTCAGGAAAGAAAATGGGACCTGACATATGAAAGAGAACAAGAATTTACTAGGCAAAGAAAAGCAAGGGAGAGTGGAAAAGAAAGGCAAGCCAAAGAATCAGCCTGTGCAAAGGCACTTAGGTAGGAGGTTGTGTGGATTATTTTGAGAAATGTGGGAAGGAGAGCATGGCTGGGAGAAGGGAGTGAGAATAGAGAGGTTGGCAGAAGCCAGATTATGCAGGGGACCTTGGGTCTTTAGTCCAATAATAAATAACAATAATGGAATAAAATGGCTAACATTTGTTGAGTATTTACTATGTGTTCTGATTTTATATTTATCTCATTTGCCTCCGTGATATACATCCAAGTGTAAATCAGTTTATTTTCTCATTTTAAAGATGAAGAAACCAACTCAGAGAGTTTAAGAAATATACCCAAGATAATTCAACAGTAAATGGTGGTGCTGGCATTCAAACCCAGGCAGTCTGACTTCAGAGTCTGTCCTGAGTAGTCCCCTCCCTCCCCCACCTTGGGAGGTTTGCTTTTTGAGGATGACAGGAGCTTGGAGGGAATGACTTTGGGGAGGGCCTCTAGAATATCATCCCCAGCCCTAGCACCTTGCACTTAGGAGCTCGCTAACTTTGGCTATGCTTCTTCAACTCTGTGGGCTTCAGCTTCTCCTCCATGAGACTTTGCACTGGATGGCCTTGGAGATCACTCTCATCCTGACATCTGCCCAAGGAGAGACCATGTGAAGCTGGAGGAGACAGGAAAGGCATCCAGAAGAATGATTTGGCGAGGGTTTGGGAGTAAACTAGGCCCCCGCTGAATCCTCAAACGCATTCTTCAAGTCTCTGTGCCAGGCCTTGGGTAAAAAACTGGGGGCCAAGACAAAAACACCACAGACTCATCCTCAGAGCTTCCTTTGTAGCCAGGGAGAGAGAACTATTGGGAAAGGATGGGGTAAAGCAGGAAATGGAAGGATAAACCTTGGAAGTAGGATACAGGGGTTCAAGGTGGGTATGCAAAGCATCTTGGAATCACAAGAGGAAGACCAGCTAGCTGCCTGGGAGCACCAGGGAAGTCCCCTCAGAGGAGGCTTTTCCCCTTGTGAGCATTTGCTAGGTGGGGGAACAGGCCCAGGAGAGGAGGATAGAGAGGCCCCAAGGTATGTGAGACTGGCATGTCCAGGGAGTGTGCTCCTTATGAGTGGATCCCATGGCTGGGACACAGGATGGGAGAAGGAAGACAAGGCTGGGGGTGGCAGAGGTCATAGCATGAGGGCCTTGTTTGCAGAGCCACATATTTTAATCTGAGGGCCTCGAGGCAGGAGATAGACCTGGGGAGAGGGGAGCGGGGATTCAGAAGGGTTGGGAGCTGGGTTGTGGGAATAGGCCAGTGGGGCACAGGGCTATTTTCTCTGTTTGGCTCATAGACCTGATGCTTACAACATGAACACATTTTAAGGATCTGTGGAAATGGTTTAGATCTGGAAAAATAAACTAGTTGGTCCCAAAACACAAAGAGAAAACTGCAAAATTAAAGCCAAGAAATGTATGTGTTTACAGAATATCAATTATATTCTAAATATCAATATGAAGAGCTAGCTTAATAGCTGGACCTTCATGGTTTGTAGTGTTACTTACAAGTTATATTTAATAGAGGATATTTAAATTTGTTGGATGTAATGTAGAATGGGACCCACTAAAGTCTTTAAAAGACCCTCCTTTTGGGTGATGTGTTGAGTTGGATTACATTTGGCTGAGAATAACAGAAGAATCTTAAATAATAGTGACTTTGTCAAGCTAGATTACATAAAAGTGAACAGTACTGGCTAGAAAAGCAACTCCGCTCCACCAATTTCTCTGGGCCCCAGGCTCCGCCTTTTCTTGTTATTGTTTCCTTAGCACCTGGCACCTCCTCAACAGTGGCAGTTGCAGCTGCATTCCAGCCTGAGGAGAAATCAGAGCGTGCACAAGCTCTCCCTTAAAAGACCCTTATTTTCTTTCACATCCCATTGGCCAGAATTTAGTCACATGGCCATAAGGCAAGTTGGGTGATAAAATCTTTATTCTGACCGTGTACCTTGCTAAAATCCAGGTATTCTATTACTTTGGAAGACAGAGTAAGAATGTTGGGAGACAGGCCGTCTGTCTGTGATAATACTCCAGGAAGAAGAAGGAGGGCAGACCCAGTGTGGAGCAGAGAGGGGACTGAGAGGAGATATTTAGCATTGTTTGAAAAGTGCAATCCCCTGCATCAGTAATACTGGGCTAAGGGCAAAGAAGGAGTAAACCAGGATGACTTCAGCTCTCTTTCTGAGTTGGGAGGCTAAAAGGTAAAGATCAAGAGGTGGAGAAGGATTTGGGGAGGTGGGCTCTGCTTTGGAGATACTGAGGGTTCTCTAGGGAACATCTTGGGTGGACAAGGGAAGCTGGAACATAGGGAGAGAGAATAGGGAGAGAGGATATAGGGAGAGAGAATTAGAAGCCATAGGGAGAGAGAATTAGAAGCCCCAGAGCAGAAGCTAGAGAGGGCTCTAACCCCTCTCCTTCCTCTCCCCCACCCCCGCAGTGCCGCCCACCATCAGCGTGCCCAAGGGCAGGGCAGTAGTGACGGTGCGCGAGGGCTCGCCCACCGAGTTGCAGTGCGAGGTGCGGGGCAAGCCGCGGCCGCCTGTGCTCTGGTCCCGTGTGGATAAGGAGGCTGCGCTGCTGCCCTCGGGGCTGCCCCTGGAAGAGACGCCCGACGGGAAACTGCGGCTGGAGCGGGTGAGCCGCGACATGAGTGGGACCTACCGCTGCCAGACCGCTCGCTACAATGGCTTCAACGTTCGTTCCCGTGAGGCCCAGGTGCAGCTGAACGTGCAGTGTGAGTCCCATCGCCCCACCTTTTGAGCGATCGATCTGGGTTCCCAGCCAGCCTTGCCCTTAGTCACTGCTTCACCCACAAAAGTCCAACCCCAAACCCCTCCACCTACTGCTGAACTTTCCGTGCCTTAACACCTCCGTACTCTGAGACACGGAGGTCTGTGGCCTTGGCCTTTCTTCCACCATCAAGTGTCTCACCTTCTTCATTCCCAGGGACCCAGTGAGTGAAGGCATAATTTGGAAGGTGGAAATGGGGGTTCGAAGGAGGAGGAAGGACCGTCAAGGGGAACACGCTGTGTCTGCTAGTATAAAGATGAGAGTTAATCACCCCGTGCTGACCCTGTTCTAAGAGCATTTCAGGCACCAATTCATTCACCCTTCCGTAGCTTTATGAATAGAGTCCATATACATATAGGGAAACCGAGTCACAGAGAAGTAACTTGCGTAAGATCTCCCGGTTAGATAGAAACAGGACTGAGATTTGAGCCTTAAACCACTTAACTCCAGGAATCTTGTTCTAAACCCCATCTTCAAGCTGCTTTTCTTGGGGGTGTGGGTGAGGGGACCGCTTTAGGCAAGAATACATGCAAGGGAAGCAAGACTGAAGGGATGCCCGGAGGGAACTGCAGATCTGGGAGGTACGAGTGTGGCGGTCTTGAGTGTGGTTCGAGTGTGCATTTACCCTGAAATGCTTCCAGGCTGGGGTCACGGGTGTAGGGGCTCGCGAGTCGTCTCTGGGCGGTGAGTGGGGTGGGAACTCTCGGATCCCTCTGGGTCTGGAGACGCCCTGCTGACCGCCGCCCCCGCCCCTAGTCCCTCCGGAGGTGGAGCCTAGCTCTCAGGACGTGCGCCAGGCGCTGGGCCGGCCCGTGCTCCTGCGCTGCTCGCTGCTCCGAGGCAGCCCCCAGCGCATCGCCTCGGCGGTGTGGCGCTTCAAAGGGCAGCTGCTGCCGCCGCCGCCCGCCATCCCGGTCGCATCCGAGGCCCCGGATCACTCGGAGCTGCGCCTCGACGCCGTCACCCGCGAGAGCAGCGGCAGTTACGAGTGCAGCGTCTCCAACGACGTGGGCTCCGCTGCCTGCCTCTTCCAGGTCTCGGGTGAGCATCCCGTCGGTCCTTCCCCACCCAACCACGCCACGCCGAGGAGCAGACTCCGCCCCACCCTCGGCTCTGCCCACCCTCGGCTCTGCCCACCCTCGGCCTGGGCTCCGCCCCTTCCCAGCCTTCCTACACCTGCCCTAAGCCCCGCCCCCTTTAACTCAGCACCCTTCCGTGACCTCTGCCAACCCTACCCCTCTCAAGCCCCTCCTTCACCAGGTCTCGGTCTCGTCTTTCTAGCCCAGCGGGCACCGGGTCCTTTCCTTTAAAAGCACATTCACAAGGCGCCTCGCCTGCCTACCTGAGGCACACCCTTCCCATTCCGTCCAATCCGAGCTCTTTGCTTCGGGCCCCGCCCTCACGTTTAGACACGCCCACTAATCCCTGGGTCCCGCCCCATATCCGCTTTCACGCTCCAAGCCCCTCCTCCTTCGACCCCGGAGATTGAGGACGGAGACTCTTCTCTGTTCGGTTTTCTAGTCCCATTGGGAGGGGCCTGAACTACAAGACGATGTCCCTGAACCGCTTGTCTGGAATGGCTTGAGTGGCACTGGGCTAGCTGGCACACATTTCTTCAGCTGTCACCCGAGAAGCCTTTGGTGCCCAGGAGTCCCTCTCAGCCCCATCTCTTCAAGTCGTTCCCGGGTGGGCTGTTTGGGGCTTCAGAAAGGGGTGCAGGTCGTGTGAGAGTGCAGGGGAATGGAGGGCGGCTGACTGGGTTACTGACTCCCCTTTCTCTTCTTGCATTTGGGGAGAGCCGGGTCCCTGTCAGAGTTCCCTGGCAGTGCCCCAGGAAGAGAGCCCCACCGTACCTGTTGCATCTTCCACCGCACCCCCAGCTCTCCCAACGGCCCCCAACCGACTGGGGCACCTTTAGCTTTTGTTTTGATCTCCTTACTCAACAGCCCGGGGCCAGGACCACACTGGCCCCCTCTCCAGCCCCGCCACTCCCCACCCAGCCCTACCAGCTAGAAGCCCCTGTGACATTTCCCACCTCCTCCCCCTCTCCCCTGTTCTCCCACACTTTCCCTGTCTCCCCACCTTTTTTGCCTCTCTCCATCCCTCTCTTCTCTTGCTTTCTTCGATATCCTTGGCTTTTCCTGTCTCTTCTCCAATCCTCTTTCCCTGTATCTTTCTAACACCCCTTTTCTGTCTTCCCCACATTTTCTTTTCGCTACCTTTGCCTTTCCTCTCTGTTCTCACCAATACACCTCTTGGAATTCCCAACCTCCCTGTACTCCATCTCCTGCCTTCCCACCCCACCCTCATTCTCCCCAATCTCCTCTTCTCTCACCATCTCTCCTCACAATATTTCCTTTCTCTTTGTCTCCCCCATTCCCTCTCTCTGTCCCACCCTCTTCGGTCTCCCCCTCTGGTGCCTCCTTTCTCTGTGTCTCTCCCCATCCCTCACCCTCCACGGCCCCATGCCCCCCATCCCCACCCTCTCAGCCAAAGCCTACAGCCCGGAGTTTTACTTCGACACCCCCAACCCCACCCGCAGCCACAAACTGTCCAAGAACTACTCTTACGTGCTGCAGTGGACCCAGAAGGAGCCGGACGCTGTGGACCCCGTGCTCAACTACAGACTCAGTGTCCGCCAGGTGGGCCAAGGGGTAGGGTGGGGGGGGCATGGGGCCAGGTACAGGTGACCCTGGGAATGCTCATCAAGCCAGGGGAAGAGGTTGGAGGCAGGGTTTGCACGCCTTGACCCTCTTAGAGACAACACTTCAGAGCCAGAAAGAATGTGTCCTGGGCGTCGCTAGGGAACCTGTCCTCCCTGGACCCAGGCTCTGGGCACAGCCTGAGACTCTGGCAAGTGTCTGTTGGGTTCATGGGAGGAAGGAGGGACAGAGCCAGCTCTACGCACACACTACTATATACTACCCTAGGGCAGGAGCTTAAGGCAGGGGGTTGTCTCATCCCAGGGTCGCTAGAGTGCCAGACCAGAGCCACTATGCTGGCCTCGTGTCCAGCCTCATTTCCTGTGATTCTGCCCAGTCCAAGGGGTAGTTGGTGTGGAAATCAAGGGTGTGGCTCTCGGGCAGACTGCCTCGTCTAGGATCCAGCTCTGGATGAGCTGGGGCAAGCTACGTCGCTTTGACCTCAGTTTCCTCATCTGTAAAATGAGGGTAATTATAATATTCTACTTTATGGAATCATTATTTGGGGAAGGGGGATGAGTTAATAACTGCAAAGCACTGGGATAGAGCCCTGCACATGTAAATTGCACTGGATGTTTTGCATCGCTTTTTATTAAGACCACCTAGGTAGGTGTGGATGGGATGATGGGTCTCTCACAAATGAGGAAACTGGGGGCCTGGCTTCTCAGTTCTTTGCTTTCTCTGCTCCCTGAGGCTGCCCCCCAACCTGCAAAGTCACACCAGGGCCTGAGCTGATGCTCTGGTGGAGGCCATGGCCTGCCTGCATCTGAGCTATCCCTGTATCTGCAGTTGAATCAGCACAATGCCATGGTGAAGGCCATCCCGGTGCGGCGTGTGGAGAAGGGGCAGCTGCTGGAGTACATTCTGACTGACCTCCGCGTGCCTCATAGCTACGAGGTCCGCCTCACGCCCTACACTACCTTCGGGGCCGGGGACATGGCCTCCCGCATCATCCACTACACAGAGCGTAGGTGGTGGTGGTGGGAAGGGTGGGTCTATCTCACGCCCAGGGATGCCTCTGCCCTCCCCACGTGGTTCCTGAGCTTGGAGTTTCCCAGGCTGGCCCCGCTAGCCCCCAGTCCTGACTCTGGGCACCCTGACTTTGGTTCCAAACCCTGGCTCTCTCTGCAAACCCCATTTGGTTTCGTTCTGACTTGGTTTTCCTGCTTTTTCTCCTCAGCCATCAACTCTCCCAACCTGTCAGGTGAGATACCCCCCACCCACTTCTCCTTCCTTTTAGGGACACAGAGCCTTCCTTGGTGGAGGAATGGACCCTTAGCGATTCCTAGAGAGAAGATGGGGTGCAGGCCAGCAGCTGAAAGGAGAAGCGGAAGACAGCAGGGCTGGGCTCAGAGATACTTGCATCCAGGATTTGTTTAGGGGCTTAAACATGGGTGAGGGTTTTGAGGGAGTGAAGCAGTGAAGCCATCGGTGAGGCATCTCTAACTTAGGGCCTTTCATCCTCACGCTGCATCAATCACTGCCCCCAAAGAAGAACAGAGAGGGCAATCCATAGCTTCTGTTCTCTGAGGTAGGAATCCTTCAGTGAAATCCATGGACCCCCAAAAGATGTGTGTACAGAATTCAGGGCGCTTACCAACTTAGAACCTGGAAGGGCATGCAATTACGTCTCTATTTTTCCTGATCTATTGCAGAAATTTAACATGTGCTTCCGTGACGAATGAGACAGCATACCACAGAAGTATACTCCATACCCGTGACTTTGTCATCAGTAGAAATCCGATGTTTTCACATCACCCTAAAGTTGTTGCGACTGTCTCTAAATATCATTTACATTCATTAGTTTCTCAGAACTCTGGCACTTATTAGACCTAACACTAGATCTTGTGATTTAATTAGATAATGGAGAAGTCCACTGATTATATGAAAAATTTGGTTTTTTAAGACTTGGAAAGTTATATTGCAACATAATTGATTTTCTTGTGTATTTTACCTTATACATCTAAAATCGTTATTCTGAATCGGAGTCGGTGATCGCACTAGCTGCCAGAAGGGTCTGTGGCACAAGTCAGTTAAGCAGTCCTGTTCCAGAAATGAATTTATCAGGGTCTCCATTGCCTGGTTTCAAGAGTGCTGATGGCTGATGCTTG
The DNA here is from genome assembly GCA_019455555.1 of Galemys pyrenaicus. Lineage (NCBI taxonomy): Eukaryota > Metazoa > Chordata > Mammalia > Eulipotyphla > Talpidae > Galemys > Galemys pyrenaicus. The sequence goes on from JAGFMF010011803.1 coordinate 12,758,772, forward strand.
GGAGCTGCCTCAGGGGTGGCCAGGAGGGCAGCACTGGACCAGGGAACTTGAGGGGCTGCCCTCTTTGTCTCACCTGTACTCCTCACCCAATGCAGACAACACCTGTCACTTCGAGGATGAGAAGATCTGTGGCTACACCCAAGATCTGACGGACAACTTTGACTGGACGCGGCAGAATGCCCTCACTCAGAACCCTAAGCGCTCCCCTAACACCGGGCCCCCCACTGACATCAGCGGCACTCCTGAGGGTGAGGATTAGGCCTGCTCTTAGAATGGAGGCCGAGTCCAGGGGCCTGTTGTCTGGGATCCCTAGTCTAGGGGCAGAGGCGCAGTCCCGCCCTTTCAGAGCCCCAGTCTGAGGGGGGAGATGATTGTGCCCTGATACAGTGTTAGGAAGAAGAGGGCCTGCAGCAATGCTATGAACTAAGCGAAGAACACTAGCCTGGACTCCTGTTCTGTGAGGCAGGGAGGACAGGGTGGGACAGGGCAAGGCAGCCGGGATTCAGGCAGCTGGGGTTAAGGCAGAGAAGGAACTGGGTAGAAAGAGGCCCAGGTGGGTTGAGGCATCCTGTTGGCACATCTCCCCTCCCCTGTAGGCTACTACATGTTCATTGAGACATCACGGCCGCGGGAGCTGGGGGACCGAGCCCGGTTGGTGAGTCCCCTGTACAATGCCAGCGCCAAGTTCTACTGTGTCTCCTTCTTCTACCACATGTACGGGAAACACATCGGTGAGTTGGGGGGCCCGGCTAATCTGCCCCCAGTGTTTGCTGGGGCTGGGAGATGAGAGGCCTTCCACAGGAGGTGAGGGACTGGCTTCCCAACTTGAGGGAACCACAGATCCTTGAAGTGGGTGTGGGCAGGGGGCGGGGAAGAGTCCAGAGCCAGCGCTACTGAAGTTTTGATACAGCCTGAGTCTGCAAAAAAATGGCTCCAGCAGGATGTCCTGGAAGTCTTGGAGGGATAGAGAAAACAGCCAAGAAACTACGTGGATTGAACTCCTTTGGGGGGAGCCAGATGTGGTACATCTGGGGTCTCCTTAATCCTCACAGCCACAGGTGGGGGAGAAGTTAGTTACCATACACAATGCTGAGATTAAGCATTTGCCCAAGACCACATAGCACATTGCAGTCCACTTCTGTCTGACTGCCCCACGCTCGTGAAGAGCGCTGCTATGTGGGCTGCAGGAGGAAGTGCTGCTTCTCAGTGCGGGTGTGAACCTTAAGCGTGCCCCTTTGGGAAGAGACGGCACTGGGAGGGGTGTCTGTCAATGGCAGCCAGCACTCCCGAGCCTCTGCCCTGCTCCAGGCACAAGGGACAAGCTATTGTCCTCTTGGCACTTTGGGAGAGATCGCCAATAATCCCAAGTTGAACTGTGACAAGTCGTGTCCGTGGCTGAAGGAAGGGGCAGCACAGCTGGTAACAGGAAAACTTGACCACCTCTGGGGACCTGGCTAGGGAAGACTCCACTGAAGAAGTGACCATTTAAAAGTCACTTATGTACTCGTTTGTTTACGTATTCGGGGAAAGGTATATATATATTTTGCATAGGTCTAGGGGTAATGGAAGTGCTGTCCTATCCTACTCCTGCCATCTAGGCCCCTTCCCCAGAAGCCATCACATCTGGGGCAGCTTTCCAGAAGTACTTCATGCATAGAGAAGCCAGAACATGTGTGTTCTATTTCCCGCATCGTAGATGCACTGTACTGCCTCTTGCATGTCTCTGTATATCTTTCCAGTCGTGCCTATCTGACCACAAAGCTTCATTGTTTCTCTGGATTAGACAGGAGAGGAGGTGATGTTAAGTTAGAATGAACCTGACGGCTCATTATGGAGGAGTCTCCACTGCTCACAGGATAGGTCAGGCTGCCCTGCTAAACTGAAATGGGGTGGGATGGCAGGTTCTGCAGCCAGGGGCCCCAAACCATCCACCCAGGCAAACTGTTGTCTGTGGCCAGGTCTGGAGTCCGTGAGAAATCTCCCCTAGGATAGGTGAGGACTCCCCATCCAGTTCTCTTGTTTCGATTCAGCCCAGGCAAACTAACTCTGGTTAGCCCTAGTTTTAACACTAAAGAATCCCATGTCTCAGGCAAACCAGGACAGTTGGCCATTTTGTCCTCAAGTCAGGGGAGACACTGGGGACTCAGCTTCCAAGAGGAGTCTGTGGGGTCTACTGAGGCCCCTGCAGATCAGGCCTGCTGAGCTGGGATGCCTGGATACCTGGGAACAGAGACAGCCCTGAGGGAGCCAGAGTTCCCCTTAGAACAAATGCCAGCAAAAATTTCTTGAAGGCAGATTTGAGTTCAACCTAAGGAAGAACCTGAAAGCATCAGAGTAAAGAAATGGGCTGTCCTGCCCCTAGCCTGGGGAACTGTCCTGAAGAGATGTGGGGGAAGGGATCATCTCAGTCCCCTCCCATCACCATCTTCTCTAGTGCTCCTATACCTGATCTAGCCCCTGCCTGCTTCTCTGACTTCATTTTCTACCACTGTTCCCCTGGCTCCTACCTTGCTCATGGTGTTCCCCCAGCCTAGAATGTTCTTCCCTTGCTCTCATTCATGTCTCTGTAGCAAATACCTCTAAATTACCTCTCTATCCTTTTTCCTGCATCATTTGCTCTGTAATGCTTACTGCCAATAGGGTGTAAGCACCAGGAGGGCCAGGGTCTTTGTTCTATCCACTGATGTACCTTTAGTGCCTAGAACAGTGCCTGGCATACAGTGGTGCTTGAATTACTGAGTGAATGAATGCTGGATGAATGAATGATAGGGAGCGCTGGGCTTAATGAACTGTGAAGTAACATCTAACTCTAAGATTCTGTGAAAATCCTTGATGACAGCCACAGAAAGTCTTAATTTGTTAGTTGATTATTGAGAACCAATAGCAGTTTGTCTCAGACATTCCTCTAGGAGTCAAATAAGGAGAAGTGAATTCCAATAACTGCCACAATACAAAGCAAAGGGTGGTTTGTGCCTCAGGGGTAGAGTAAAAAAACCCGAGTCCACATGAAGCATAGAAGGCTTCTAACTCACACCTGGAAGGCTTCTTGGAGGAGGTGACATTTCAGAGAACCTTGAAGCATGAGAAGGATTTGGCCAGGGGAACATGGTAGCAGAGGCCATGCCATGCAATGGGACAGTTTGGAGAGACAGGGAAGCTGAGCATGCCCAGGCTCCAGCATGTCATTAGGTTTAGCTTTGGAGGTGGCAAGGGAGATGGGGAAGAATGTAGTGAACAAGCCTACCTTTAGGAGAGGCTGAAGTTCTTGAATGCTGCTGACCTTGGTGACAGGCTGTTAGGAAGCCCAGAGCAGGGGAGCTCTTGGAGCTGATGGGATGGATGCTCAGGGAAGGGAAGAAATCCAAACTTTTGTTTGAGCAGTGAAAAGCTGGGGTTCTTTCATTATGGCCCTTTGGTCAGGGTGGTAGAAGAGGAAGGAAAAGTATGGAAACTGAACTGAAGCTAGACTCTAGGGAGGTAGGAGCAGGGGGGGAGAGAGAACGGACTCTGAATTAGGTCCCGCTGATGCTATCGTGGCACCTCCGGGCCAGTCTGGACACCTTGGGGTGGTTGCAGCACTCTCATGACCCCATTTGCTGGTGAGGGTCCCCCACCTCAGCCTGGATCTCCCGCAAGGGAAGGGGTGTCCCTTGCTGTCCTGGCCCCTCCTCTCCACTCCGCTCCCACCCCTCCTGGCAGCTCTGGACACCAACTGGCCCCAGACCTTGCATCTGCCGGCTCCCTTGATGCAGGCCAACTCTTTTCATCTCAGCAGGTAGCATTTGGTGGCTCCCCCTATCACGGTCTATCTATCTGCTATCACAGATGGTGTGGCTTTGTCTGTGGGCAGTGCCATGGAAATGCCAGCTGCAGACACTGTCTCAGATTGATTCCTCTTCCCTCCAAGCCAGGGCATTCGTGTCAAGGGAGTTTGAGGTGGGCTGGAAGTGCCAGTGAAGGGACATGGTATTGCTGGGTGCACTTAGCTAAGCCATGATCCCCTCCCTCTCTTCCAGTTGCCTCAGTACCTCCAGAATTTTGGGGCCTTGTGGCTATGCTAGATGGACCCAGCACCCACAAGCTAGTGCCACCAAAATTTCATTGTTGCTATTTTTACAGTATTTTTAGCACATATAGAAAACTTTCTTTAAATCAACTCACTCTGTTTTCTTAGCTTTGTTGTAAGCATTAATATTAGAGAAATCGTGGGTTTAAAGAGCTATTCACCTCTTAAACCACACAGGTGAGTGTGTTTTCAATTAAAAAATATTTAAAGTCCATTTCTGAGCACCCAGAAGCCATCCCATGCATCGTGTCCTAGCAGACATTGCATTTTGTGCTTTGGGAATCATGCTCTTTGCTCAGACACAGGCCCCACTACCCCAAGGCAGTTCCTTGTCTAGATGGGGGAAGGCTGGGAGTGGGGTGGGAGGGGGTGGTGTCGGGGGTAGACAGTGGAGGGATTAACTGATCGGGAAGGAAGGAAAGAAAATGTACAAATTGTCCTGATGAGCTGAAGCCCTGCCACTGCCCTCCGTCCCTCCCATGTTGAAGTTCCCCTGGCCCTTAATAATGGGGCACTGGACTAGTCCGGATTGGGGAGAAGGTCTGTCCAGTAGGGGCAGTGGTGAGAGAGGAGGGGCTGGTGAAGGAGGATGGGAAGGGGTGCCCTTGTCCAGACCTCACTGCCCCTCTCTCCTCACACCTACCATAGGCTCCCTCAACCTCCTGGTGCGGTCCCGGAACAAAGGGGCCCTGGACACGCACGCCTGGACCCTCAGCGGCAATAAGGGTAACGTGTGGCAACAGGCGCACGTGCCCATCAACCCCAGCGGGCCCTTCCAGGTGAGTGCATCTTCGAAGGCTCTCCCGGCCCTTGGTGGTCATTCTGGTCAGGAAGAAGGTAGGAAGGCCCGGTGCTCGTTCCGGGAGCTGAGGAAAGGCAGGGTATGGGGTTGGGGCCCCCTAGCAGATTGAAGGGGAGGGGGACCCCCAGTCCACAGAAACTCCCTAACCCTTGCTCCCTGTTATCTGACTCTGCCCCAGATTATTTTTGAGGGGGTTCGAGGCTCTGGCTACCTAGGAGATATTGCTATAGATGACGTCACGCTGAAGAAGGGAGAGTGTCCCCGGAAGCAGATGGACCCCAATAAAGGTGCAAGACGGGAAGGGAATGGGGGAGCTGGCCTCTGGCGGGTTGTGTGGGTGGCACCTCTCTGTGTCGGGGATTCTGGGATGTTTGTATCTGTGACAGTGGGTGCACTTGAGACCCCCGGATCCAGCCATGGGCCATGCAAAGACCATAGAGCCCTCCTGCGAGCTTACTGAGTTTTTACACAGAGTGCCTTGGACCTGTGTCGGAGCACATCCCTGGTATGTGTGGGTCCAGATGTGAGCACGCCTCATCTGCATGCCCAAGACCAGGTATTTCCAACAATAACAGTTCAATTGGGCTGTTCCCAGCGTATGCCTGGTCTCTAATCTTCACAGTAGCCCTTGAGGCTCATGCTTGCGGCTGGACTCATTTACAGAGCAGAAAGCTGAGACCCACTGAGCTTGAGTGAATCGCCTGTGTCTTAGTGAGCCAGAGAGCCAGGATCTGGACCCAGCAGGCCAACTTAACCCCCAACCGCGCCACCTCGCAGCTGTGCTTCTAAGTGTGTCCGTGAAGGCAGTGTCCAACCTCAGGCCCTCCCCCCAAAAGAGAGGAAGGGAGTAACCCGCCATCCTATGAACTGCCTGCCTGTTCTTAACCCACCTGCCTATGGCCTGCTACCCGCTGGGCCTGCCGAGCTGACCAGAGCCCTGGCCTGTCTCCGTTCTCTCTCCCATCGCAGTGGTGGTGATGCCGGGCAGTGGAGCCCCCTGCCAGCCCTGCCTGCAGCTCTGGGGGCCCCTGGCCGTCTTCCTCCTGGCGTTGCAAAGATGATGAGAGCTGCGTGGCCCCCATCCCGCCCCCGGCACACCAAAGTGTCCGCATCGTACCAAAGACTGACCCCCGCCAGCTGGGGTGCCCAGGGGCAGGGCTGGCCCACCAGGAGGGGCCTGCGTTGGCTTCAAGGACAAGCAGAGGACAAGGACGGAGGCCCAGTACCAAGACCCTGGGGACGGTCGTTCGACACACGCACACACTCACACCCACACTCACACACACAGAGATATATTAAAGCACAAGTTTCTATCCAACCTGCCAGCACCTTCTTTACTGCGGAGACAGGGGACTTCGCCCAAGTGGCACCTGCCACCCCAGGACCTTGGCACCACCTACGCCTTGTCCTGGCTGTACCTGTGGCGTGATTCTGACCTTCCCCTGACCCTGAAGCCCAGCGGCTTTACCAGAAGGGAAGCTGAAGGGAAGGATACACGGGGCCTACCCCTGCTGACCTCTGGGGCTTCCTGGGGTGAGGGCAGGCGGGGCCAGGCAGGATTCTATGAGTTCCTTGCATGTCCCGGTTTAGGGGACAACAAGGGAGGTGAGACATCTGCTGCACGCCCAGGCTGAGGGCCGGAAGGTAGAGACCCCGGGCCACCCAGATACCCTGATGGTTTCTGGGATGTCATATTCCCCTTCCCCCACTGTGTGCTCTCTGGAGGGACCCGACATAGGGTCGTGGGCCTGGGCAGTCTGAAGATGGACACCTCACCATCCTGGCCCACCCCACTGCACCCCACCCTGCAAGCTGCTGGACTGCTGAGGGTGCAGTCCCCTGGTCAGCTGGTAACCTCAGCTCCGAGCTGTGTCTCCAGGGAGCCAGAGGCCAGGCCATTTTCTAGGGTGAGGCTTGACTTTGAAAAGAACAGAAGAGAAGTTCTGCCTTTGTGATTTTGTATCCTCATCTCGGACACTGAATTTGGGAGTAGATGGAGCCTCCATTTCTTATGTACTTGGTTTGAAGGGGTGCCCTGGATAGGAAGCTGTGGGTAGGGGCTGTCCTTATCCCCCTCCACTGCAAAGCATGGTCTAGTTGATGTTCTCTTCCCTGCCCAGGATCAGTAAAGAAAGGGGAGTTATAGAGTTAGGGTGAGGGTGGGATGGTTAGTCACGATGTTCCCTGGGAGTTGTGCAAGGCCTCCCTGTCTTTGGGGCCTGGGGTAGGAGCCTGAGATGGGCATGACCTCTCTTCCTTAATGTCACCCCCGAGCCCTGACCCAGCTGTCCACAGGAGAGAGAAGGCCCAGCCCTCTCCAGGGTGAGTCTGCCTGCACGTGTGCATGTGGCCCTGTGTTTGTGCGCGTGTGCTTGTGCGTGTCCGTGCACGCGTCCATCTGTGTAGGTGTGGTGCTGCGGGTGTGTCTCTGGGCAGGAGTGTGTGCAGACGTGTGCCTGAGTGTGTGACTGTCCCCACGTGTCTATGAGGCCGGGCCGTGCGTGAGCCCTGCGAGGGCCTGTGTGTGTCAGCATGTGAGTCCATCTTCATGATGACGTGAATGCTTGCAGGGCGCTGGCCAAATAGACTGCTCCCTGCCCTCCTCTCTGGTCTCAAGCTGCCGGCCACCAAGTGAATTTCTATCTGTCATCCCCTATAGATAGCAAAGAGCTTACAGCTAACTTTTGAAATGGAAACACTTCGGCGCAGGGGTGTCCCAGGGCTCTTGAGCATTCGGTGGAGACAGCTGCAGACACAGGGCAGCACCGTGATGCCAGGCAGGCAGGGAACCAGAGCAAATGCTACCCATCTCGCTGCTCTGCCAGGTCTGTGTTATCATCATCAACAGCTGCTGCGTGGCTGGGCCAGGGCTGCAGTGGGGCCTCCTGAAATCCAACCAGTGTGGCTGCCCTCCCGGGACAGCCAAGACCTCTGTCCAAAATGCGTGACCTCAGGTTTACAGAGCAGCCTTGGGTTGTGTCTGCCAAGTATTGTTCCCTAATTGTCCCAGCTGTGCAGGGTCTGTTGCCCCCAACTAGACTGTGAGCTCCTCCTCTGAGCCTTCCAACCCTCTCCCCCACCCACCCAGCACAAGTGGGCCTGTTACGGAAATCGCTCAGCAGGCTCGCCCAGTGGAATGGGTTCTAGAAATCTGTGGTTCCCAGATGTGGCCGTGGAACAGGACCACCAAGGGTCTTTTAGAAAGTACCAATGCTGGGGTTTCACCCTAGAGTTCCTGATTTAATCGGACTAGAATCGGCCTGGAAAGAGGGATGTTTGAAAGCTCCTTGGGAGAACCCGAGATGGGAACACCAGCCTCTCACTGGGGGGCTGCCGTCCGGCCTGTCAATGTGGCTTCTCATAACTGGACAGCAAGACACAGCGCCCTGCGCCTACTTTCCTCAGATGGCCTTTGAATGCACCCCTCGTCCTGGCTGCTCCGTGATGGGAAATGTCTCCCCCGTTCTCTACATCTGTGGAGCCCATGCAGCAAAGGTGCTGGGTGTACGTTGTTGAGAACAGCATAGAGGGGCCCCCGAGGTGCTCGGAGAGAGGGACACGGTCACGTGGGCAAAGCAGAGACTGTCTCGAGGGTGGGCTCACAGTGGCCCGATGAGATACCAAGTCCCAGGTCCGAGCATGTGTGTGCGCACGCGTGTGTGTGTGCGCACGTGCACGTCAGCGGGTTTGTAGGGAATGTGAGTGTCGGTGTGTGTAAGCACCCAGGGAGTGATGGGTGTGCCCGGAGCTGTGCCACGCTGTGTTTGTGGCACTGCATGTCTCTGGTGACACATGAGTCATCGTTTGTGTATCAGTGAGTCAGCACCTCGGTGTCAGTGTCGCGTGCTGGGAGTCTCTGTGCCAGCGCATGTCAGCGCCTGTGTGTTGGTGGGTGGCCTATGGACCCCCTAGTCCGGGGAGATGAGCCTGGCTGGATCCAGTGCATCTCCCCCGTGGCAATCTCCCCACTGCGCCAGGGGGGCCAAGGCATTTTGTGGCCTTAAAATGAGGAATCCAGGGTCACCCTTCAGTGCTCCTTCACCCCTGCGCCCCCCAGGTCAGTGTCTGGAGGAGAAGAAACTCCTGGGGCCAGGTATGTATGGGGAGGAGGAGAGTCTTGGCATCCCTGGGATGCCCTGGCGCCTCTTTCCCTGTCACTCCCCTCTCTCCCGCGACAGCCCCTGTCTCAGGCTGAGTGCTGGGGTGGCCCCAGAGGTCCAGACCCTGTGGTGTAATAAGAAGGGTGAAGAGAGGCCAGGAAACAGACTCAAGGGCACACAAAGGGAGCCAGCCTGGAAGCCAGGCCTTACAGCCTGAGGGTATCAGACCTCTGTGCCGAGCCCCTGACGTCTCCTGCCACCAGCTTGCGCAGACCACCCGCCAACAGATGTTGCTGGGCACCTGCCCTGGGCTGGGCACCATCTCCTGCCTCAGATCGTGGCTTCTCATCCCAGTCAGCTCTGGGTGCCACCTGGAGGCTGCCAGTCCCTGCCCCACGGCCACACTGGCTGTGGCCACTGCCCCTGCCCCGGGCTCCCTGACAGAAGGGACTCTGTGTCCCCTCCCCACCCTTCCCCTCCATCTCACCGGAGCCTGGCCTGGGAATGAAGGCGTGTCCTGGTGTCTTCACTCTGTTGATCCCCTAAGGATCAGGGGGGTCTGGGGGAGGAGGGCTGGCCCTTGTGTTTTCCTCTCTGGACAGCTCAGGGGTGGGGTGGGGTGGTTTTCCCAGGGTCCATCCCAGGGAAAAGGGTGGGTGAACCTGCTCTGAAGAGTCCCTATGGGACCTCTGGTTGAGGTTCTGGATTCGGGGGTGCCGTCCCCACTTCCAAAGGCTGGATAGCATGCCTCTGTCCGTTGAGTCAGTATGTGTAAGGGTGTGCGTGAGGTGTGTGTATGCATGAGGGTGTGTGTGTGAGGGTGTGTGTGAGGTGTGTGTATCCATGAGGGTGTGTGTATGCATGAGGGTGTGTATGTGTATGGTGCGTGTATGCATGAGGGTGTGTGTGAAAGTGTGTGTGTGAGGTCTGTGTATGCATGAGGGTGTGTGTGTGTGTGTGTGGTGTGTGTATGCATGAGGGTGTGTGTAAAAGTGTGTGTGTGAGGTCTGTGTATGCATGAGGGTGTGTGTGTGTGTGGTGTGTGTATGCATGAGGGTGTGTGTGAAAGTGTGTGAGGTCTGTGTATGCATGAGGGTGTGTGTGTGTGGTGTGTGTATGCATGAGGGTGTGTGTGAAAGTGTGTGTGTGGTGCGTGTATGCATGAGGGTGTGTATGTGAGGTGTGTGTTTCTATGAGGTGTGTGTGGGTGTGAAGGTGTGTGTTGGAGCAGAAGGACCACTCTTTGCTGAGACCCCCTGGACCCTTTGAGCTGGATGGAACCTTAGAGACCATCTAATCCAGTGCCCCCACTGCACAGGTGAGAAAGTTGAGGTCCAGAGAGATGACATGTGCCCATGACCACCCCGTCTCCCTCATGCCACTCCTGGGGGCCCTCCTGGGAAGACCCTTTCCACTCGCCACCCGCATAATCACCATCTCAGGCCAGGTCTGCTGGCCCCTCTGCCCCAGTGGTCTCCAAGCATCCTTCCTGCCCCCAGCGGTCAGCTCACCAAGGCCTTTACCTCCAACCCAGGAGTAGGGGTAGGGGAAGGAGGGGACTGTTCCAGCCCTGAGGCCTCAGTGACTTGGGAGAAAGCCAGCCCTTCCTGCCCAGGTCCACCCCACCACCAAGGTAAAAGCACAACAGGAGACCCTCATTAATGGGTGAAAGGTATCGGGGTTGTTTTAATTACACAGCCCTGCCTTTACCCCTTTGCCTTGTTCTCTGTCTCCACCCCAGTCTCTATCCCCCCTTTGTCCCACTTCACCCCACCCCCAAATGTAACCTCTAGTTGCGGACGCGGTTGTTTCAATCAATAAAGCTGCAGTGTTCTAGCATTCCGGGTCAGGCTGTGTGTGTTGGGGGCAGAGGGGGTGGGAAGGGGGAAGGGATGTGGTGAGAGGCTGGGGGGTGCCTCTCAGCCCCCCAGAAGAAGCCCTTCTCTTAGCATCAGCCACCATGGATCCAGTATTCTGGGCTCCGAACCTACAAACACAGGTGTCTCATTGATTTGTTCTTCAGTGAATACTAGCCAAGCCCAATCTTTGTGGAAGCTCCTGTTTAGTGGGGGAGATGGATACTAAGGTAGTAATCACACCAGGAAATATGGCATTAGGAATAAAATTGGTGGTATGAAAGAAGGGAAGAGGAGGTTCTTATCTGGGTTGGGAGTTTTGGGGAAAGCGTCTTTAAAGAAGAGACATTTGGGAGAAGTGTAAAGAATGGTGTTAGTCTACTGGGACAGAGGGAATCTTCCAAGCAGAAAAGAGCTTTGGAAAACTTGAAATGGGGAAAAAGGCCAAAGGAGAAATAAGGTTGATTAACCACCCATACCAACTTTGCCCCTCCCCTTCTCAAGAACCCACACAGCCAACCCTCCTACATGCACCGCTCCCCTCACAATTTCTGTGTTCATGCCCACTCTGCCTTCTACGTGGGATCTCTCTTATTCACCACATTAGCTGCCCACTTGCCCAAAGCCATTGTGCCAACCTTTCCCTTCTTCTCAGAATTTTAGAGCTGAGAGGTCAGTTATTTCAATCATCTATCCTTCCTTGAACAAACACAAGGTGACCCCCAAATCAAGGGCCAGGGTTTCCTGGTACAAGTTACAGAAAGATCAGGAAGGTCTTTTTACCACTCATTTACAATGACCCAGACAGGTAGAACAAGTATGTTCTATGTTCCAGATGGAGAAACTGAGGCTCACCGAAGAACCAAAACTAGAGATTCCCTACGCTAGATTTAACAGTTCACATCTTGGATAACTTCTTGCTGCTACCTCTGGGGTTTCTCCTCTGAGGGCTTTGTACCCACCACTGGCTCATTAGGTATAGAGAGACCTCAAACTTTCTCAGGTGCAAGAACATTAAGTGGGGATTTATTTATTTAGATTTTAAAAAATTTTTTATTTATGCATACAAGAGCTGGGGTACAGGCCAGAGGCACAGGGGTGGGGGTGGGGTGAGAGGATTACTCAGAGACAGAGTAGGGAATAGAACAGGCAGATGGACTGAAACACACTGCTGAGGGGAGCATCAGTCAAGGCAGGAGAGGTCTGCTGCACCATGTGGGTCCCCTCCCTGGCCAGGGATTGAACGTGAGCTGCAGTGGCTGTGGAAGCCCCACAGTGTGGTACTCAACCCCTTGCACCACCTGGGAGGCCCCTACAATGGGGATTTATGAAGTAAGAGGGACAGACACTCTCAGATCCAAACGTAGGCTGTATAACAAGGACGGATTTCATTAACCAGATGGGTATTCTGGATTCACAGGAACTCTAGGCTGCAGAAGCCCACCCTCCTCACCTAGGGTAGGGTAATGACGCAAATTCTTTGTTATCCTTCCTATGGAGAGGTGCAGTCTAATTCCCTTCCCTTGGAATATAGGTGGGTCTAGTGACTCGTTTGGCTAATAGATGTGACGTTCTATGTCGAGGACGCCTAGCAATTTCAGCTCAGCCATCTTGGAGCATTCTCTCTAGGAGTCCAGAACCACCTCCTAGGACACCCGGTTCACCTGAGACCAACAGGCTGGAGAGGTCACTTGAGGGGTTCCAGCTGATCATCCCTGCTGAACTCAGCCTTTCGGCCATCTCCCCTAAAGCATTAGAAATGGGAGTGAAGCCACCTTAGCGCTTCTGGCAAAACCCATCCACCAGCTGAATACCTTTGCCAGTGCCACGTGGAACAAAAGGATCTCTCAGCCAAGCTCTGCCAAATTCCTGACCCCCAGTCATATATAAAATAATCTAAATATAATATATACTCATATATATTATATTTATATATAAACTATAAATATAAAATAATATACATAATCATTTTTAAAAGATTTATTTATTTATGCATACAAGAGCAGGGTACAAGGCCAGAGTCATGGAAGGTGAGGGGATTCACCAGACAGAGTGGGAGCAGAACAGGCAGACTGACCGAAACACACTGCCAAGGGCAGCAACGGGTGAGGCAGGAGCAGTCTGCTGCGCCATGTGGGTCCCCTCTCTGGCCGGCAGCAGGGATCGAATCCTGCTGCAGTGACTGCTGTTTGCTTCATAGTGCATTGCTTAACCCACTGCGCCACCAGGGAGGCCCCAAATAATCATTTTAAGTTGCTACGGTTGGGAGTAGTTTGTCACCACACTGGTGTGATTCAGTCACTTTGCAGCATCGGGTTCTTTTTGTGTACCCCGTTCTTCCCTGATTCCTGGTCTACTCCTTCATGCCCCAGCGTTCCAGGAATCATGATCCATCCAGCTCTAACTGCCCCCATGACCTTCCAGGGGCAGCTCCCAGCACTGGCTGACTCAGTCTCTCTAGAGAAAAACTGATCTGGCCCATGTTTACGTCATAGGTAAATGTGTGAGTCATCGTGGGAGCAGCATGTTGATTGGTCATGTTGGGGTCAGGTGCCATCACTGACCAGTCAGCTGGGTTGCAGGAAGGGACCATGGATATAAATATTGCTATCTGGGGGCTGCTGCTTCTAGAAGTTGTGAGTAGATCCACTCTGGAGAGGAAGAGGGTTGGCAGGCACTGAGAACATGTTCCTTGGCTCTTGTCTTTCACCCCTTTTGCATCCCACCCTAAGGCACAGTTGCCTGGAGCGACAGTGACTGCCCAAGGGTAGGTTCCAGTGCAAACAATACAGCTTCTTAGAACAGAGTCCTGTGTTACTCACAGTCACTTTTTTCCCCTTCATCTTTATAGATGAGGAAACCGATGCTCAGTCGAGCATTACCCACACTCATAAAACTAGGAAGGGACAGAACCTGGAGACTCATCTAGAATTTTGACTCTGGTACAGCATTCCTTCACATGAACCAGATCCTCTCTTCCCCTGCCCCTTTGGGGTTACTGAGCTTTTCCCACCTGTGCATCCCCAGGGGCTGGGAAAAGCAGGATTCTTTGCCGTGTGGTTCTCCACTTCACATGGGAGTTGTCCCTGATCTTGTTTTTCTATTTCTAGCTGACTGACCTTTTTACATATGTCCTTTGTGGAAAGCTACCATAACACCTTTTCAGAGAGAGGCTGGGTATAAATAAATCCAAGAAAAAAGTCGAAATTCTTCTCCTTGAAATCACCCCAACCTCGGGAAGAGGCATCCCTCCACACTGCTTCTCGAAGCCTCTGCTCCCAAATTCATCTTTCCAAGGCTTGCAGCCCTGTCAGTGCCCAGCATGTCTCCCTGCTCTGAGGTCAGCTTGGCAGGCCCCCCAAATGCAAATCCTATCCCTGAATCTATCACCCTGTCTCTTTAGCAGTTTGGGTTTTTAACAAAATGCTTTGATCTTTCCATTTCTCTAAGGTCCCCTGAGGTCTGTGAAAGCTCAGCTGAGTGGACTCAGTACTGTGCAAAGCCTCACTCCATCTATACAAACTATATGGACCCCTTGGTATGCCCCCAGAACCACCCACCAATTCACTTTCATCCGGAGGCAGTGGGAAGTAGAATCAAACCTGAGTGGGAGAGGCTGAGAGTGTCAAGTGTCCATGGTGTGGACAACTGTTGAGAGATATCCTGACGTATTGTTGTGAGGGAAAAGACAAATTTGAGGAGATTCTTTTTTTTCTAAAGCTTTTATTTATGCATACAAGAGCTGGGGTACAGGCCAGAGGCATGGGGGTTGAGAGGATCCACCAGAGACAGAGCAAGGAGCAGAACAGGCAGACTGTCTGAAAAACACTGCTGAGGGGAGCAGCGGGCCAGGCAGGAGAGGTCTGCTGTGCCATGTAGGGTCCCCTCCCTGGTGGGGGATTGAACTCAAGCTGCAGTGGCTGCGGAAACCCCACAGTGCAGCACACAACCCCTTATGCCACCAGGGAGGCCCTAGAGGAGATTCTTTTACCTCATCTTTTAATATAACAAGAGATGGATGAATAAATGTGTGTGTATTTTTAAGTCTGAAAAACATTCAGTGGGCTATGAGCAGTCATTATCTCAGTGGTGATGTTTCAGATGCTTCCAGCCTCACATCTTCAGTTGTTGCTGTATTGTCTGAATATTTCTACATGAATGTGTATTTTTTTTAACAGCCAGGAAAAAAAAAAAATCTATCTTCTCAAGAGAAGAAAAGCCAGAAGTCATCAAGGACTATAGATTAGAAATAAAGGTCACTTTCTGTTCTTAACATTATTTTTATAACTATACATCACAGGGATTAGAAAAGGGCTTTGAACTTAGGCCATGAAATCTTTTCCTGCTGATTTATTCAAATAAAAATACTCAGACAATTGGGAGGAGAGGGAGAAGAATTGGTTGGTGTTGACCAGAGACGAGGAGGCGTGTGTCAAGTGAATAAGAAAAACTCCAAGGAGAATAATATTACTTCCAGCAACAAGCACAAACGTTTGAGGTACACCTGACACCTTTGGACAGGGGTGCTCGCACATGTGTGGGTGCTCTTTGGGACCCCCCTGGGGGCCTCTGTGGGTGCTGGCTTCTCCCTTTTCTCATGAATGTTTGGACCACTTATGTGAGGCCCCTCTCCAGCTAAGGTGGGCCTGCAGGCACAGCCCCTGGGAGGGGTGTGGGCAGGCTGGGGGCAGTGGCAAGACTGCATTTGGGGCCTTCCCATACTCCTCCCCCATCCAGCAGACAGAACACCCCTCCTGGGAAACTCTTGGAGCCTGGCTGGAAGCCTCCAGGCCTCTGCTGATCTCCAATTCAAGACTGAGGTCAGAGCAGGGTGGAGGGAGGGACTGAGGAGAGGTGAGGAGACAGGCCTGAGCCAGAGGCCTGGAACAGCACTGTGAGGAGGGGCTTGTGACCTCCAGTACAGCCAGCCCCATTAGTTTCTTTATAATCTGGGAGTGGAAGAGGGGAGGTTTGAACTGAAGTCTCTTCCAGTCCTAGGAGTCAGTGAAATGAGGGGTGGGGTGCTCCAAAGCACTGCAGAGGACCCCCACAAAGGGTAAATGGAAACCTCAGCGACATGGCCCTACTGCTGTTTGTGGAACTGAGTGTATGTCTATCTGTTCTCTTCCCCGAAGCCTGGGACCCTGTTACCCAGGCCTAGGTACAACTAGTCAACCTGCCCCCTTCAGTGCCCCCACCCCTGGACTGGGCCCCACCTCCCGCTGAGAGGTGGGCAGGTGGCAGGAGCCGTGAGCCAGAGTCTTGGCTCCTGGCCCAGGCGGCAGTGAGGGGGCGGCAGGCTCAGCCTCCGGGCTCCCTGCCCAGGGGCAGGCAGGCCGCTGTGCTCTAGCGGTGCCTGGCCCTGGAAGAGCGGACCAGCAGGGATCTGGCTGAATCCTGAGGCCCAGGGGTCTTGGCAGGGTTGGGTGAGGGGATGTCAGGATCACTGTGGGGCTGATCCGAGACAAAGGAGGAGACAGCCTGTCTGCAGGGAGGATGGCTGCGGGGTAGGGAGAGACTGCGGTGGGGTAGAGGGAGACTGCGGTGGGCCTGGGGTGTATGTTTGGTAGCACCTAGGTTGGGGGGATCATCTCACCCTGCTGGGCTCCCCAGGGGCATCAGGAAAGCCCTGTCCGGCTCAGCCTCTCTCCTCTGATGATGAGGGCTTCCAGTGACTGCACCAGCTTCCCCAGAGGTCACGGAACAGCCCTGGACACCATCTTTTGGAGTGAGGGTGAAGTGGGTGGAGGAGAAGCCTGGACTGTACCAGGTTTCAGAGATGTCCCTTCGCCATGAATATAGAGATGGGGACTAAGTGGGGTGCAGTGGGAGTAGGACGTTCTCATCGCCTCCCCCCCAAGATGGGAATATGAGACCACTTTCATTGTCTAAAACTTGTGGTGCAAAGAAGGTCCTGGATAGGTCAATCTCCCATCCCCTGGGGACCCTCTCCGGGGACTCTGGTGGGGAGGTGTGTGCTGCACCCTGGTGATGTTGGCCCGTGGAGCGGTTGTGATGGGAGTGGGGTTCAGGTCTCGTCCCTCAGTCCAGATCCCCAGCCTCTGGTGAGGAGTCCTAGCTCTGAGGAAGTCGTCCCTCTTTCTCTGCCCTTGGGCCTCCCAGCACAGGGCCTCTCCCTAAAGGCCTCACCCCCCCACCCCTCGACCCACACCCCCATCACCATAGGAACAGCCTGCCGCTGGAGGAGGTATCTGTTGCCTCCATACCTGAGTCACACCCAGAGCCTCCTGGTTGGGGAGAATTGAGTCTGGTTGGGGAGAATTGAGTCTGGTTGGGGAGAATTGAGTCTGCCTGGAGAGGCTACCCAGGTTTTAACATTGAAAAGGCTCTCTGGTCACCCCCTCCAATGGCCAGCCAGCCCTCCTACAACACCCCCAGGCCTGCTCCAACTGTGCCCCTGACTAGGAGCTCAGCACTCTGTGGCAGGTCCCTCCTTGCTGGCCAGCTGTTGTTCCTTCCCTCCTTGTGCATCTTTGCGTCTTCATGGAGGGGGCTAGACGAATGGGGGAGGAGCTCTGCTCTGCACCCGCAGTGTTCCAGAATAGACTGGGGAGCTCTAAGCTGTCCTTCTTGAGTCACTCTGTGGAGGCTGTGGTTCAGCCTTGAGAAATGAGCCAATGCCCAATGGGAGGGGCAGTCGCTGGGATCCCTGAGCCTGGGTCTGGCCCATGTTCTGCCTGGGTCTTTTGTTGCTGTGTCTGCACTTCCATCTTCCCATGTGTAAAATGGAGAGTGCTTAGATTAAACAACTTCCTTCTGTAACAGGGTGGTTCTCAGAAAAGGGGGAAGTTTTAGAATTCTGGTTTTGCCCTAAGTGGGTGGAGCTGAGCAGGAATAAGAAAAAATTTTGCAGAGAGGAGAGGACAGCAGGAAGGGAGGAAGAAGGAAGCAGGATGGAGAGCAGCAAGGAGACCTGGAGGAAGCACATGGAGCAGAGGGACATGTGAAGAAACTGCGCTTGCTTTTTGGTCTTGGACTGGTTGGAAGAGATGTGGGTGAGAGACCCGTGGGGAGGTGAACAATGGCAGCTGTCATCTTGATTTTGATTTTGCTCTTTTCCTCCCGGATTTGTCTGACTCTTTCTGA
>JAGFMF010011803.1:12776818-12821834 GCA_019455555.1 Galemys pyrenaicus
CCTATTTGGCTGGACTTTTACCCTCAAGGAGATGGGTAACTTTGGATGCTTGACTTAGTAACTATGTTCTTTGTCCTTTCTGTATTGTACCCTAGTTGTGTTAAAGTTCCTTTCCATTAAAGGTTTTATATGTTTGTCTTAATATGGTGGATGGCAGAACCCATTCAGAGAGGACAGGTTTGGGGGCTCTGGGGTGCCCCTCTCCCTGCCCTGAAACACTTCCGGCCCTAAATCTCTGACTTCCAGGGCTCTGTTTTACTTGCTATTACAGCAAAGGACTAGGCATAGGAACCACCACTCATAGTCCAGGTCACTTTTAAGGGATATCCCTGGGCTAGCAAAGGGTGAATTCCTGCAACATCCATATGGGAGCACACGTCTGGGAACCGTAGCACCCTTACCCATCCCTGCAAGCTCTTGGTCTTAGGTTGGACTGCGGCTGATTCCCTTTTCTGGAAATTGCATCCTCTTCAAGCCAGGGGGAGTCCTTGTCGGAACCCCTTGTCGGTCATCTCTGCCCAGCTCCCAGGTGCCCTCTCCACCCTGGATCTGCCCAGTCACTTTGAGCTGTGTCCCTCACCACCCACCCTGACCCCAGGAGCTCTGACCAGCTTGCCTCTGAACTCTAGAAAAAGCTCCATCACTCCCCCTACATTGTCTACTTCTCCCTTCCTGGACCCTGACCCTTCAAGTTTTCCCATCTACGAGGGCTGAGGTGGACAGAGTTGTACTTTTACCTTGTACTGTTTATTGGTTCATTCATTCACTCATTCACTGCCTTAGTCTCTGTGGCCAGCGCTGCTGGTCACCAGTGCTACTGTCACTCCCCTTTTGCCCACCTCCTACTACACAGCTTAAAAAATCGAGGCATACTCCCTGGAGGCACAGCGGGTTGAGTGCCGCACTGTGAAGCATCCGCAGCACAGTAGCACATGTTCGATCCCCGGCCAGGGAGGGGACCCACATGGTGAGGCAGACCTCTCCTGCCTCGCCCACTGCTCCCCTCAGCAGTGTGTTTCAGTCCATCTACCTGTTCTGCTCCCCATTCTGTCTCTGTTGAATCCTCTTACCTCCCGTGACTCTGGTCTATACCCCTGCTCTTGTGTGCAGAAATAAAAAATGTTTAAAAAAAAAATGGAGACATATAATTCTCAGCCTCCCTTGCAGCTAGAGCCAGCCTCTGTGACCTAGTTATGACCAGTAAAATAGAAGGCAACCTGCCTGGGAGCTGAGTGCTACCTGCTTTTGCTAGAGTGTGAGCATCATGAGAGCAGAGACGTAGGGTCCAATTCAGAGCTGGACACAGAGAGACAGTAAATGCTCAAGGGTATTTGCTGAATGAGTGAATGAATCTTTATAATTCCAGGGCTTCCTAAGGACAGGGTCTATGTCTCTTCCCTCAGACTGGGGCTCCCTGAGGCAGGGCTGTCTCTCCCCTCAGACTGAGCTCCCTGAGGCAGGGCTGTCTCTCCCCTCAGACTGAGCTCCCTGAGGCAGGGCTGTGTCTCCCCTCAGACTGGGGATCCCTGAGGCAGAGCTGTATCTCCCCTCAGACTGAGCTCCCTGAGGCAGGGCTGTGTCTCCCCTCAGACTGAGCTCCCTGAGGCAGGGCTGTGTCTCTCCCTCAGACTGGGGATCCCTGAGGCAGGGCTGTGTCTCCCCTCAGACTGGACTCCTTGTAGCAGGGCTGTGTCTCCCCTCAGACTGGGGCTCCCTGAGGCAGGGCTGTGTCTCCCCTCAGACTGAGCTCCCTGAGGCAGGGCTGTCTCTCCCCTCAGACTGAGCTCCCTGAGGCAGGGCTGTGTCTCTCCCTCATACTGGGGATCCCTGAGGCAGGGTTGTGTCTCCCCCTCAGACTGGGGCTCCCTGTAGCAGAGCTGTGTCTCTCCCTCAGACTGGGGATCCCTGAGGTGCCCCCCAACCCCCTGCCTCAGATTGGGTCTCCCTGAGGTTAGGGTTGTGTCTCCTCTCAGAGTGGGGCTCCCTGAGGCAGAACTGTGTCCCCCCTCAGACAGGGGCTCCTTGAAGGAAACATTCCTACCTCCCTGTATTTTCTTGAGTGCAGGACAGTGTCTGTGCAGTGTGACCAGTGCAGGGCAAGACTCTTGGGTCTCCCTCCCCCAACACCCAGCCCCTTGTGACATGGGCAGTGACAGTGGCGGGGGCCGCAGATGGCATCCAGTGATGCCAGAGGGTGGTTAAGCACCCTTGGAATGAAGCTTAGCCTCATTACAGCTTGTTTGAGAGAAGAGCCAATTAGGGAGGCAATTTTCCTTGAGTAGTCTAAAGAATGGAGTGTAACCATACCCAATCAGACAGGAAGCCGGCAGGTGCCCCCACCTCAGCCGCCTCGATGAAGCCCTTGCCCACCCTCTCCCTTCCTAGAAGATGCCCAGCTATCTGGATATGAGCCAGTGGGAACAGGGGGGCAACGGAGCCCCACCTACGCCTCTGGGCTCCAGACGTCTTCATGACCAGCCCTCTCTCCCAGGCAGGTCTCCCCCAACTCAGCGTGTGGTTGGTACAAACACGCCCAGCTTCTAAGGGCCTCAGGTTCCTGGCATTGGGAGATTCTTCTTGATCACTAGTTGGCCTCTTTGGAGCTGTGGATATTTTCATTATGAGGAAGGAAAACAGGAAATATCTTCAGTAGACGCGCAGAGACCACCTCACCTCCTCTTTTCTGTCCAGGAAGGCCGGAGCTTCTGTTACTGGCAGATGGAGGAAATACAGTTTCCTGGGAGTTCTGGCTTGACCAGACTGAATGGGAACAAGTGACAGAGACTATCTTAAATGATTGAACTAAGGGGGAAGAAACCCGGGGGAAGGCGTGGGGAGGAGAGAGAGAGAGACGGACAGAGACAGACAGACAGAGAGAGCTATGGAAGAATTTGGAATATTTCTTATAGTCAAAGGGGAGAGGGACGAGCAGCAGACAGCAGAAGCCAGGACTCAAATGCTGCCGTGACTTTCGCTTGTTTTCCTCTGGTCTCTACTTGTCCACCTCTGACCAGACCTTTGACATTTTCCCTCCAAGCCTCATGACATTTCCATCAGAAAGGAGCTGAAACTCGCCCAGCCCTAGTTTGAAGAATCCCAGGGAAGAATGCCGACTGACCCAGCTTCCAGCTCAGACTCACTCAGTTAATTATCAGTGGCCACTAGGTGGTTGTCCCCACAAAAAAGGAGGCTCCCCAGAGGCAGAGAAGCTGGAGCACACCTATAGTAGTTATCTATTACAGAGGCAAAGCTGACTCCTTCCATCCCTATGTGCTTGGCATCCTATCAGATAGTCTGCCCATCTCATTTATTTTTTGAAACAAGCACGAGACACTGCTATTTTATTCCCATCCATGATTTACAGATGAGGAAAACAAGGCTCAGAAAAGTTAAATAACATGCCCAGGTCCCATAGTGTTTAAGAGAGAGCCAGTACTTGAATACAAAACTTTTCATGGCATCTGGGGAGGGAGGGAGAAATGACCTACAAATGACCGAAAACTTGGACATGAGAAATCGAACCCCTGATAGCAGATGGTCTGTGCCAGGTGTACAAAGCATAATTCACATAGAGTCAAAGAGGTCAGATCCAGAGGGCAGCAATGAGTAGACTTGAGCAATCAGGGTAGGCTTGCTGGAGGAGGTAACCTCTGTGAGCAAAGAAGGGTGATGTGGCTGCTCCAGAGCACGCTCAAAGGCAGAGGCTCGGTGCAGGCAGCTGCAAGTTAGACTGGCACGTTGCAGGATGGCGCATGACTAGGCTGGCCACCATCTGCTTCAAAGGCCAAATCAGATGTCCGTGTGGCCCGCATCAGAAAGTTTAGAAGCTGAGGCACCCCTGTGAGCAGAGCTGGACTTCAGCCTGCAGGCACTAGGACATTGTGGATTTTTATTTTATTTTATTTTTTGGATGGGACAGCTGAAGACTTTATTTGCATTTCTGTCCTGGGAAGGATACAGACACCTGGTGACCCTGCTGAGGTCTAGACATTGTGGAATTTTAAACAGAGGTGCAGACAGGGATGAAACAGCGTTTCCGGAAGGTGGTCTCAGATACTTTATAAGCACAGCAGCCGCGGTGTGGGTTAGGGGCAGGGACAGAGCAGTCGCTGTATAATAAAGAGGAGTGACTCTTGGGGCCTCCCTGGTGGCGCAGTGGGTTAAGCAACGCACTATGAAGCAAATCGCAGCCACTGCAGCACGAGTTCGATTCCTGCTGCTGGCCAGGGAGGGGACCCACATGGCGCAACAGACCTCTCCTGCTGTGCCCGCTGCTCCCCTCAGCGTGTGTTTCAGCCAGTCTGCCTGTTCTGCTCCCCGCTTTGTCTGGTGAATTCTCTCACCTCCCGCGATTCTGGCCTGTACCCCATTTCTTGTATGCATAAATAAATAAATCTTTTTTTTTTTTTTAAAAAAGAAGAGTGACTCTTACTTAGCCTAGTAGGGACAACAGCAGCAGGCTCCCCTGTTGGGGCGCTGGCGGAAGCCCAGGAGAGAACATGTGTGACTGCCTCTGTGTCCGTGCGTTTGACAGCGTCCTGAAGAAGCTGAGTCCTACAAGCAGAGGTTGTGCTGGTCCAGGTCAATGCTCTGCCCCCACAGACTAGAACAGTGCCCGGCGCGTCTTAGGGGTTCACATGGCTCTTGAAACCACAAGAGAGGCTTTCCAATCCTCATTGCAAAAACTGAGGTTCAGCGAGTGAAGAGGACTTGTCCAAGGTCACCAAAATAGAGGGAATCAGGTTCCGTTGATTTCCCAAAGCCATTTTCTCAGCCAGCAACGCTGGCTGCCTCCCTGGGGTGGGTGGGAGGTGGGCGGAGGAGGGAGGGTTCTGCCTCCCCATCAGGCTCTGTTTTGCTCTCCCTCCAGCCCTGCTTCAGACCTGGGTGGGGCCGAGAAGCGGGACAGGTCTGCCCTCAGCCTCCCAAGGCCACTTCCTAGAGAGTCTGCGGAGCTGGCAGGCTGTTGGGAGGCAGCCTGTTAATTAGGACAGTCGTTATGACTCACTATTCTGAGATGTCATTTTCTAGACTTGGGGTTGGGGTGGGAGTGGAGAAGGCATACACAGAGTTGTTTTTAATTACATTTGGTTTGCTAATTTCTGATAGAAAATAAATATTTACCGGGAGCCATATTTCTTCATTTCACGCCGGCTGACTCTTGAGTTTATCGGGAGCCCAAACAGGCACCTCCTGCTCACTTCCCAGCACCCCCCCCCCCAGGGCCCCAACCCCACATTGAAGTCACACGCCCAAATGGGAAGAGGGGGTGGCAGAGGGCGATGGGAGGAGCTGGAGAGGGGGCCAGGCCTGGCTTTGGTGGGCAGCTGGTCCAAGCCCAGGTGCTGATGGACTGGAGGGACCTGAGGGCATGGAGCAGCTCCTCCCTGGACACCTGGCCAAGCGGCTGGAGTGTGGGATGGAGTCTGGAGGGCAGCAGCCCAGCTCTGCTGTGAGCACGCCCCACCCCTCAAGATCATCTCGAAGGACACGTCTGGTTTTTAGCTCCTAATATGGTGATGGGCAGACAGCTTTAAAGGGTCATTCTGCACACTCTCTGGAGGAGGATGGAGGGACGGGAGAAGGGGAAGGAGAGAGGGGAAAAGAGATGGGGAAGAGAGGAATTCCCCTGAAAGGGGAGGTAGGTACCCAGCAAGTAAAAGCGTCTGCTGAGGGTCAAGTTCTTGGGGTTTACAGGCCCAAGGCGGGATCTCCCTGATGTTAGAAAGGGGAGAGGAAACTAAAAGTTCTTAGTTGAGGCCTGGGGCCATGGCAGAGTGGGGCAGGGCAGTTTCAACCTCACTGCTGTTAACATTTGAGGCCAGATAATTATTTTTTTTAAAGATTTATTTATTTATGCATACAAGCACTGGGGTACAGGCCAGAGGTGTGAGGGGGTGAGAGGATTCACCAGACAAAGCGGGGAGCAGAACAGGCAGATCAACAGAAGTACGCTGCTGAGGGGAGCAGTGGGCACAGCAGGAGAGGTCTGCCGTGCCATGTGGGTCCCCTCCCTGGCCAGCAGCAGGGATCGAACTCGTGCTGCAGTGACTGTGGTTTGCTTCACAGTGCGTTGCTTAACCCACTGTGCCACCAGGGAGGCCCAAGGCCAGATAATTCTTTGCTGTGGGAACTGGCTGTGCTTCTATCCTTGGTCTCTCTCACCAGGTGCCAGCAGTACTCCTGCACCCCAGGTTTGATGATCAAAACCTCTCCAGACATTGTTGAATGTCCGTTGGAGCGTGTGTGTGTGTGTGTGTGTGTGTGTGTGTGTGTGTTAAATTGCTCCCGAAGGAGAAGCACTGCCCCGAAGGAGAAGCACGGTCTGCGATAACTTGGGGAGGAGGACGCAGGATGGTAGGAAGGAGCTTGTGGGACTCGAGCACAAAGGGTGATGGGACTCCTGAGGACGGGGAAGAGATGAGGACATTTGGAGGCCAGAGAATGGAGAAGCCCCTGCCCCAGTCAGGTTTCTAAATTCATGTTGAGCCATGGTTGTTTTTTTTTTTTTCCAATTACATTTCAATTTAGCTCAATTACTTTTCCATTATTGTTCAAGCGACTCGATTTTAATTGAAGCTGCTGGTTCTTATCTCTCTCATTCCCCCACATAGAAGAGGGGAGGGAGGAGAAGGGCTGGGGTTAGAGTAAGCTCAGGTTGGTGGAGTTCTGAGACCAGAGAGCATCTTCAGCAGAAGGTTCATGCCCTTGAGGAGTAGGGCTCACCCAGGAACTCTCTGAGGTACCCCAGAGAGGCCCAACAAATCTGCCATGGGAAAGGGA
The DNA here is from genome assembly GCA_019455555.1 of Galemys pyrenaicus. NCBI lineage: Eukaryota > Metazoa > Chordata > Mammalia > Eulipotyphla > Talpidae > Galemys > Galemys pyrenaicus. The sequence continues at coordinate 12,783,602 of JAGFMF010011803.1, forward strand.
GACCAATAACAACAGGGAGCTATGATAATGACACTTAGACCAAGTACTGAGCACTACAGCTGAGACTAAAATGTACGTACCATTCTGAGAAGGAATTTGTCTTACATCATATACCTGATAAGTAACAGAGCTGGGAGACAATCCAGTCCTCTGGTTCTGAAGTTGTGGTGCTTAACCCCAGATTACATTCCTTTTCCCTCACAATTATAACTTCTAGCCTTCTCCCAGCCCCAGCCCCATCTCCCTGACACTCTCTTTTGAGCTCTGAGGCTGATTCAGTTCCCTCTAGGGGTGCTTGACTTTCTGTCTGCCTCTAATTCTTTCCCAGGCTTCAAGACCTTTTACCTCTTTCAGGAAGTCTTCCCTGATTACCTCTGCCCTCATGTACTCCCACAGCTCTGAGCTGCTCATCTACCCTCCCATGCTATAAGGCTGGGGATAAAGACAGGGTTGAGGGTGGGGGGTTAAAAAAAGCAATGATTTGGAGTGAGACAGATATGAATTATGAGTTCACTTACGAGGTGTGTGAACTGGGAAAATTACTTAAGCTCAGTGAGCCACTGTTTCCTTATTTGTTAACTGAGTACTAATAATACCCATGGGGGTGGGTGTTCTAAGGATTAAACTAGAAGATATGAGATATGTAAAGCACCAGTAAGGGACAAGAGTTTCATGCAGGTAAGGGGTTTTCCAGGCAACCCTATGTCAGCCCTGAGATGTAGCTGTGATCAATCTCCTCACTTCCCAAAATAAACAAATGAGTCCCCCAGAGAGCTGTTCAAATCCTGCAGGGAGATGCAGCAGGGACTAGCACTGGGCTCTGACTCTTAACCCTAACTGTGATCAGTTCTGGCAGGGAAGGCAGCAAGGGACTAGTATAAATAGCTATGAACCTCTCAGCCCAGAGAGGGAAGGGGCTTGAGTTCTTACTCTTCATCAACCTTCCTTGTTCTGCTTGGGAGCCCAATGAATTCACGGAGGGGCTGTCCCTGAAATTCCACGATGGGTGAGTGATATACCTGATTGAGTAGTAGAACTTATATAACGAGTCCCCTGCTGTGTGATTATGGTGTGTGCACAGTTTTTTTTCTCAGTTACTAGAGATGCTATCTACTAGAAGAAATTGATTATTAGACCCAAGGTAGCTTTAGATGGTTTCTCTCAAATAGTAAAATATCTGGAAGCAGGTGATTCCAGAATTGGTCAATGATCCAGACTCTTTTTAGATCCCTCTGCTCCGCCACCCTTAACATGTGTTCACAGTCTACCTCATGGTCACAAGAGGGCTGCGGGAACACTGCATCGTAGCTTCCCAAGACTACATCTGGAACTGCAAGGAAGGAGAGAGAAGTGGGGGGCTGTCTCCTCTTCTCTCCTTTACAAGGAGAAAAGACTTCCCCAGAAACTGAGCAGCAAATTTCCCCCAATTCTTTTTTTTTTTTTTCTTTTTTTGCTAGGGTACAGGCCAGAGTCACGGTAGGTGAGAGAATTCACCAGAGACAGAGTGGGGAGCAGAATAGGCAGATGGGTGGAAACACACTGCTGAGGGGAGCAGCGGGCGAGGCAGAAGAGGTCTGCTGTGCCATGTGGGTCCCCTCCCTGGCCGGGGATTGAACTCGCACTGTTGTGCAGTGGATGCTTCATAGTGCGGTGCTCAACCCGCTGCGCCACCAGGGAGGCCCCAATCCCCAAATTCTTATTAGGGAGAAGTGAGTCACATAGTCACTCTTAGGTGCAAGAGAATTTGGGAAAGTCACTCTCTGGCACCCTTACCCAAGGATGTACCCTGTGGGGCTCCAGCTTGGGAGGAGGAGGTCTCCTGGGAGATCCTCCTTCCTGGACTTTGGTGGACTCTGACCTCTATCCGCCTCATCTCAAAGGTCCCACATGACTGATGTCTTGAATAACCTCAGAGTAAGCAGCTTTGGTGCTTACCTCGCTGATTATACATTTTCATCTCCAAATGAACTTGGTATCCCCTGGTGCATTTTCATCATTTTAAAAAGATTTAAGTTTATTTTTTAAATGTATTGCATTGTGATTTTTTGTTGTTTTTATTTTTATTTATTTTTTTTTATAAAACTCTTTTTTTTAATATTTTTTTTATTCATACAAGAACTGGGGTACAGGCCAGAAGTGCAGGGGGTGGGAGGATTCACCACAGACAGAGTGGGGAACAGAACAGGTAGATTTGACTGAAACACACTGCTGAGCAGCGGGCAAGGCAGGAGAGGTCTGCTGTGCCATGTGGGTCCCCTCCCTGGCCGGCAGCAGGGATCGAACTCGTGCTGCAGTGGTTGCGGTTTGCTTCATAGTGTGTTGCTTAACCCACTGCGCCACCAGGGCAGGCCCTTTTGTTGTTTTTAGAGGGAGGATTGAGCCAAAGGATTTAACATGTCTTTACCTGGGATGGGAACTGCAGTACCTGACAAGGAGGAGCAGGGTCACGCCTGCCTTAGACCTGTGACTCACCTACCAAGGCTGGGCACACCGCAGAGCCCCAACAAAACCAGGTTCTCTGAGGGAAGGAAGAGGAGCGGTCACTGCAGTGTGGGCCAGCAACAGTCAGTGCTGCTGTTGTGATAGTTACTGCTAAGACCTCTGGGACAGGACGCCAGGGAGAGCAGGAGCCATGGCCTATGAAATGTACTTTTTTTTTGCCTGCACTTGAGATTTATCGACATTTTTCTTCAACGAGCATTTTATTTCTTTTATTTTGAGACAATGAAAAACTCACAGAAGCGTTGGAAGTAGGATACAAAGAACCATTTTCTGAGCCATTTGAGAATAAGTTGCAGACCTATGTCTTATCATCTCCAAATACTTCAGTAAGTATTTCCTAACCACATGAGCATTCTCCTGCATTGCCACAAACAACCATCAAAATCAGGACATTCAGACTGATGCATTATACAATCTGATCTGCAGACACTGAATGGAGTTTTGACAACTGTCTGTATATCTTTTAGAGCAAAAAGATTTCGTCTAGAATCACGCATTATATTTAGTTATCACGTCTCCGTCATGTGAAGCTCCTTCACTCCAAAACAGTTCTTTGATCTTTCCTTGCCTTTTATAACTTAACATGTTTAAAGATTACGGGCCTTATTTTGTACAATGTCCCTCAGTTTCAATCTGTTTCCTCGTAATCAGATTCCAGTTTATGCATCTTTGGCAAGAATATCTCAGAAGATGCTGTGTTCTTATTGCATCCTATCAGGTTTCAATATATTCTACTTCTGGGAGTGTCCCCGTCCAACAACATTTTTATGATATTTTATATGTATAAAAGTCATAGCCTTTGGCTTCTCAGCGCACTACAGCTGCAACCCAGATTTGCACACATAAAACAAATTGGGATCAAGGTAAACCTATGTTAAAAGGAATGTTTTGGGTAATTCCATGGCTTATTAATTCAGGTGAGAGAGCCATCAGGGAGGGCTTCAAGGAAGAGACTGAGTATGACCTCAAAGAATGGGGAGGATATGGTAGAGACTGCAGGGACACATTCCAAGGTAAGAGGGAGAGCATTGCAAAGGCTCAGAGCTGAAATGAAAAAGATATGTGTAACAGAGGTAGCATTACATATGCAACAAAAACGGGGCCATTTCTGTCTTGGGTACATAGAAAGACTGTATTTCCCAGACTCCCTCGCAGTTCAATTGGATCATGTAACTAAACTGTAGACAATAAAGTGTGGATGAAAGAATTGAGCACTGCTTCTAGTCTCCCCTTAAATTCTTTTTTAAAAAAGATTTATTTATTGATTTATGCATACAAGAATTGGGGTACAGGCTAGAGGTATGGGGGATGAGAGGATTCACCAAAGACAGAGTGGGGAACAGAATAGGCAGACTGACTGAAATACACTGCTGAGGGGAGCAGCTGATGAAGCAGGAGAGGTTGGTTCTGTCATGTGGGTCACCTCCCTGGTCAGGGATTGAACTCATGCTGCAGTGGCTGCGGATGCTTCATAGTGCAGTGCTTAATCCCTTGGGCCACCAGGGAGGCCCTCCCCTTAAATTCTGCATGAGACTAGACTATCCTCCCCTTGCACTGTTACCTTGGAGGTTTGCAGATAGTATGTCACCAGATAGAGCCTCGATCCCTGAATGACTGTATGGGACAGAATTCTATTCCTCCCCCACTGCAATCACATCAGATTGTGACATGGGTGAGCAATTAACCTTGGTTGTGACAAGCCACTGATTTGAGGTTATTTGTTATAGCAGCTGACTTATGCTAAGATAGTATGTAATGGAATCATCAAGGAAATCAGTCTGATTAGCAGAGTTTTGTGGAGATATGTAAGACAAGATAAATCCAGTTTATAGTGAGCTAATGAATTTGTTATTATTTTCAGTAGGAAATATGAAGCTATTTACGTTTTATGAGTTGGGAAAAGACATGAAAAAGTACTGTTTAAAGGAATTGCAATGAAAGAAGTAGGGAGGAGTGAAGGGAAGGTGGGGAACAAAGGGAGGAGGGGCCTAGTGATCTAAGATAGAGTATTATGGGTGCTTTGGTGGTGTGATGTGGTAATATACACCTGAACAGATATGATTCTGTTCCCCTAAATCATATGTTGTAAACCAATCCAATGTTACCTCATTTAAAATAGAATATTATAGGGGAAAAAAGAGAAGTAGGGAGGCCATTTAGAAGCTCTTATTGACATTAGGTAATTCAGTAAATAAAATTACGTTAAAATGGACAGAAAACCTTAAATAAAAGTGGCTTTGTCAGGGTACCAGTCCAAGGCAAATGCCCAGGCCCTTCCCGTCTTATTGCTGTGCCACTTCAGTAACTAGATTCTATGTATGAATCTGAGTCACATCCACTTTCTAACTAGCAGAAAACAGAAAGGGGTAAGGAGAGGAGAGCCTCCTTCCCTTAAAGACATCGCATAAACGTTGCATGTACCAATTCTACTTATAACTTTTACATATATAACCGCAAAGGAGGCTGGAAATTTGGTCTTCTAGATGGCCCCAAATACTTAGCTAAAATTGGAAATATGAAAAGGATGGATTTGGGGGATAATTACTGTGTCTGTCATGACATGGTAGGGTCTAAGCCTCAGGGTGGTGCTGAGATTGAAGAAGCAATGAGACATTCGAGAATAATGAACAAGTTAGAACAGTTGTGGATTCAAATCCTGGGCTCCCCATTTTACTAGCCATGTGATTTAGTCAAGTTTCTCATCCTTGGTGTTTAAGTTAAAAATGAATAATACTACCTCCACTATTGGGAGGTTTAATGCTAAGTACCTGGCACTTACAGGATGCCCAATAAATAGTAAATTATTTAAACCCCTGAGATAAGAAAGGAGAAATGGGGAAGAAGGGTGAAGAGGAAAGTATTAAATCTTAATGTCATTCATACATAGATCACTCATCATGCCTTTATTGACATATTGGGCATACTGGCTGCTGAAGATAAACAGGAAGCAAGGCTCTGAACACTTTGAAGAAGGTTCCCAGACAGACAGACAGACAGACAGGCAGGCAGAAAAGTAAATAGGTGATTAAACCACAATGGGGGTAAGCACTGCCTCCGCAGGCTCAGCCAGGTGTACAGCTCTGCACCCCACAAGAGAAGAGGGAACTCTCCTAGGTCCATGCTTGGGTCCCACTTCACTGAACCTGCAGCTTTTAGCCAGGGAGCCAAAGATTCCTCACCAGATAAAAGCTCCTCCCTTGTGTCTCCGGTATACAAGGGAAACTTACCTTTGAATACAGCAGAGGAGAAAGAGGATGAGCAGGGAGGAAGGCGCCCAGGTGTTTGCCTCAGTGTCTCTGTGTGTATATTTAGAGGCAAAGTGCTTCTTGGAGGTAGGCTGACTGTAGGGTTACCATGTGATGGGGTTCCTTAATGGATTTTTAAAATAATATTTTTATAATATTTCATAAAATTTCGGATTCTGGTTCTGAGGAAATGTAGTAAACATATCCCTTCCTCACCCCTTCTTCTGCATGGACCTGTAAATCCTGAATTCATGAAACAAGTATAAGCAGATTCTGAAAAACAAATGTTGCCAGGTGGATGAAGGAAGAATTACAAGTTTCACCTGTCCCATACTGCTCACCTTGGACTCACAGGCAGACTGAAACTCAGAGTGCACGTCGGCAGTGGACAGAACAAGTTCCACAAGAAGCATTCTGTTTCTGGACCAAGAGGTGGGAAAGGGGACTCCTATGAGTTATATAGAGGAACCCCCAGTTATTTTTCCTTTTCCCTTTGTTCTCCCCCAGGTTCCCAGGAAACACTGTGGGGGTAGCAGTGGTGGTTGCACAATTCAGGCAGGTATCATCAGCAGGGTAAATGCCTTCATCTCTAAGGGAGGGAGGCTGTTATCTCTTTCCAGATGGCTGTGATCCCAACAGTACAGAGTGAGTTCTTCTTTCTTTTTACTTTCACTTTGTCCTCCTACTATTTGGCTCTGAACATAAAGTAATAGTGAAAGGAACGCAGAACAGCTGAGAAACTAAAATTCTCAGATTTCTGGCTACATGTCTTGGAAAGGAAACTCCCGGGGTCTAGAAAGCATGGTAATGGAGCATGAGTTTCAGATAGCTCTGAGTTTCAGATAGCTCAAAAGAGTAATCCTGTAAAGTCTGCGTGAATTCCAGATCTCACCTCTGAGCTATATATGCTTGGATCTGATTCTAGATAGGATATCACGGGCTTTAAGAACTAACTACACTGCAGGTTACCCACAGGTCCTACACTGGCCACTGAGTGACACACGTAGGACTGTCCCTCAAAACACTGCAAACACTTTGAAAGTGAAAGTGGCATTGGAACCACAGTTCCCAGAAGGTCAGAAGGTCCGAACTTATAGTCTAAACCTAACTTTGATGTCTTACTGGCTAACAATAGCAGCTCAAAACCCCCAGCACACTTCTAAGGATTACACAAGACCCAAAATGTGTAGGATAAAGATACATAATTTCTCAGAATGTGAAGAACAAGGAAAATCTTTTCTCACAAGAGGAACAAACAGTAACAGATGCCAGCTGCATGATGACAGCAATGTTGGATTATCAGAAAAACAGTTGTAACCATGTTTCAAAAAGTTAGAGTGAACACTCAAAATAAATGTAAAGGCAGAAAGTCTCAGCAAAGAAATAAAGGCTATAGAGAAGAGCTGAACAGACATTTCAGAACTGAAAAACACAATAACTGAATTAAAAATGCACTGGAAGGGTTCAGTAGCAGAGTGATGATGACAGAGAAGAGAGTGAATCAAATTATTAATTATTTGATTTGAACACCAGACAGGGAAAACAATTTTTAAAAGACAAACAGAACTCAGGGATCTGTAGAACAAAACCAAAGTTGAACATTTGTGTCAACGAATTAAAAAAATTGAATTCAAAGTATGTTAGCTGACCATATTGAATTAAACTAGGAATAAATAACTGGAAAAATCTCCGAACTTTTGGAAATTAAAGGACATGCTGGTAGCTAATTCATGGATCAAAGAGGAAGTCTTCAAGAGAAAATATTCTGAATTGAATGAATATTTAACTGGCAGTTAAAGCAATCTTAGAGGATATGTCATATTGTTAAATGTGTATTTAAAGACGAAAGAAACTTCAGCATTAAGAAACTTAAAAAAAAAAATGTGTAAAATCATCTCCTAGTAAGCAGGAGTAAATAAATAATAAAGACCAGAGTAGAAATCAATGAAATTGAAACCAGAAAACAATAGGGAAGAGTCAATTAAATTAAAATCTGACTCTTTGAAAGGAACATTAAAATTGATAACCTTTAGAGAGATTGATAAAGAAAAAGAAAGGAATGACACAAATTGCCAATATTAGCAATGAAAGAAGAAATGTCCTTACCAACCCACAGACATAGGTGTAGATGAGATAGAACAAGTTCTTCAAAGCCATACGTCTCTTGAGAGACCACAACATATACACACTCACAACGCATACCCCCCTCTACAGACACACACGTATATAGACACACACTTGTCCACACAGTGGTACATATACAGAAAAACACATGCTGTGTGCACATCCACACTGTTTGCCCCTATTCCTCCCTTGTAGTTCCTTGTGCATATCAGGATATCAAAGCCTTCAAGAAGCTTAACATTAAAGGGCCCTCCCTGGTGGTGCAGTGGGTTGGGCAGCACACTATGAGGCAGGCCGCAGCCACTGCATCACGAGTTCGATCCCTGCTGCCGGCCAGGGAGGGGACCCACATGGTGCAGGCAGACCTCTCCTGCCTGGCCCGCTGCTCCCCTCGGCAGTGTGTTTCGGTCCATCTGCCTGTTCTGCTCCCCACTCTGTCCGGTGGATTCTTTCACCCCCCAAACCTCTGGCCTGTGCCCCAGTGCTTGTATGCATAAATAAATTTTTAAAAAAAGAAGCTTAACATTAAAGAAATCTGCTTCTTTCTGTTGAGAAATGGAGAAGCTAGGATAGGTGGGGTTTGGTACAGGGAGGGATGGCCCAAGCATCAGGGTCTTCCCTCTGTTGGACGCTTATCACTTGAGCCCGGGTACCATCCAGCACGGAGGCAGGGGTGGGCCAAGCCACTGTCAAAGCTTCTTTACTTGGAAGAAGCTCTGACCTGGAAAATGACCAGGACCCAGCGAGAACCCCTGCCGAGGCATTCAGGAAAAACAGAACTTCAACACTCCCCTCAGCAGCAGCACCCTAAGGGAGACGGGTCCTCTACCCATCCTCCACTCAGCAGCACAGAGCCTGAACTCTGACTGCCACTGAGGTGCTGGGTTCAAGTCCCACCTCTGTCTCTTGTTTGCTGTGTGACCCCTGGAAGGTCACTGAATCTCTCTGAGTCTCATGCAGCGCAGAGGAAACAGTGCCTCACCTGAGACTGTGGTGAGGTTAACCGTGCTCAGTGAAAGCAGCCGTAGATCATCACTTAAGCAGATGGGCTGTTACTGCAGTTTAGTTGTGATCACGCGCCTTACTGTGGTGTCAGCATCGTGGGTCCCCTGTCGGGGTGACATGACAGAGGCCTGCGGTCTGGGGTTGCAGAGTTAAGGCAGGAACACGGGCCTTGGTGCATGAGTTCCTCTTAATGGCCAAGGCCCATCTTCAGGAAGCCAGTTAGGACCCGCTGGGCCCCATACCCACGAAATTCATAAAGCCCTGACAGGTAGATGATAGGGCCTGTGGAAGTCATGCCAATCTGCCTGTTCAGCCACCTCCCCCAGGCCCCAGGAACTGACAGCCCAGAACACTGAGCATTAGCTAGTCACTGTTCCCTTTCTAAAAAAACACAACTCTATTAAAATAACAGCGTGATTTAGTTAATTATTCTCCATAGTAAGTGGGTAACTGTAGGAATACAATTCATCCAGCTCCCTGCTGCCTGATTGAGTTTCCTAAAATCCTGCTTTGCACTTGTCACTGCACTCCCTCCTCCCAAGAGCTCCAAGATTGCACAGGATAAAGCCCCAAATCCTAGGTCTGAGATCTGGGCTCCTCCACCACCTGGGAGGTGAAGGTGCTCCCCACAATCCCAGCCTTGCTGATGGAGTCTACACGCTGGACAAACTAGGTTGTCTCTTATCTCTTCTTGTCCTTGTCTCTGCCTCCTTTGAGCTGCTTTAAGACTCTGGTCAAAAGCCAGCTTCTGCCATGAAGGCTTCTTTGATTGTTATAGATCAGAATTTCCTGAAGTGAACTCACAGCAGTGGCATCAGAATCACACAAAATGTACGGGAAGCAGAGGGATCAAAAGGCTGATTCCTAGGCCCCTCTCCAATCCACTAGGCCAAACTCCCCATGGGGAGAAGAAGATGTCTGGGGCTCAGCATGTTGAACAACCGCATCATGCCCACTGCGCACCCCTGCTCCCACTCTGGGTACCTAGCTGTCCTGCTGTGAACGCCTGTATCCCCATCCAGACGCATCACACGCAGGAACAGGCTGGGCTCAGTGGTCTGAAGGGCCCTCTCCCTCTGTGATACTCAGATCCTTAACAAACTGCATTTAACCACTGAGAAAGGTCAGGGGACTGTGCAAGCTGGCCTCAGGGCACAAGCTGGTATCAGCTCAGTAACTGCAGGGAAGACAGAGAAACTGACCTGCACCCGGCTCCAAGCAGGGACTCAGGCGACCAGGGTCCCCTTTAGCCAAAAGCTACTGCACGTCCTCTCTGGAGAGAAACATTCCAATTTAGTTCCTTGGGATTCTCACAGATTATGTTTAAGGAGAAAAAAAAAAATCTCCCGATCAAAGCTCACCAAACACTTGGGAAAATGAGCCACCATGAGTGACAGCCAGCAGGGACTATAAGCGAGAGATACGTATTCCCCAGGAGTTAAGATACTAGGATAATTTGATGCTGGTTACAAAGTAATTATGCATAAGATATTCTTAAAATTAAAAATAGAACAGCAAAACAATCATGCAACGGAAGTCTGAAAAATAACAGGAATAGTTTTTTGTTTTTTTTCAAAAAGACTTAATAGACCTCATGACAGACAAACGCTAAGGATGAGTCAAACGGGAGCTAGATACGACTGAACGAAAGATGAGTGAAGTGGGAACTAGGGCTGAAGACCACCCCTTCGATGGAAAACAGCAAGTCAAGGAAATGAGCGATGAGAGGGGTTAAAGTGTGGAAGACCAAGTGGCCTCCCGAAGAACAGAGGAAAAGGAGAAGATGAAAAATTTGAGACAATCATGGCTGGCGATTTTCCATTCTGATAAAAATGAGTTTTTGTAGAGACAGAAGGCACAGTGAAAAGCAGGATAAATTAAAAAGGCCTGCCCTTTTTCAGACCACCTGGCTGAATTTTGTGGTTCAAAGCCCAGGCGGAACTACTGTGCAGAACATCAAACAGAAAGAGAAAACCCTAAAAGAAGTCAGAGAGAAAAGACAGATCTAGTCTCGCGCCTCCTTACAATGCCAGTTTCTTGCAGACAACCTCCATTCTCTCCCAGCATCAAAGTGCCCTAAGGCCCAAGCCTCCATCACCTGTGAGCTGTCAGGGACATTGTTAACCATGGAGTCTCATGTGGGAATTTTCCTTGGTCAAAGGGCCTTGGCAGCATGGTGGAAAACAGTGCTGCCTTTGGAGGCAGGCAGGACTGGGGTAAACGATGGCCCCCTCTCCACCCCACTCGCTGCCTGTGGTCATTTTTGTTTTTCTGGGGACAGTGCTCCATGTAAGCCACTGGCATGTTTGTTGATAAGAGACTGAAAAGTAAGATAACAAAACACCCATGATTTTTAAAAGATTCATTTAAGGGCCTCCCTGGTGGCGCAGCAGGTTGAGAGTACCTTATTGTGAAGCATCCGCAGCACAGCAGCTTGAGTTCGATCCCTGGCCAGGGAGGGGACCCACATCTCACCCACATGGCACAGCAAACCTCTCCTGCCTCGCCCGCTGCTCCCCTCAGCAGTGTATTTCAGTCCATCTGCCTGTTCTGCTCCCCACTCTGTCTTTGGTGAGTCCTCTCACCTCCCTGGACTCTGGCCTGTACCCCAGCTCTTGTATGCATAAATAAATAGATCTTTGAAAAAAAAAAAAAAGAAAGATTTACTTAAATGCCCATCCTGTGTTCAAACATTCCTCATATTTTCTCTCAGGGGGCTCTTGCAACATCCCTGTAATGTGGCCATTTTAGGGGACACCTCAGGGGTCAAGGCATGAGAAAATCACCCCTCTGTCTACCATGCACCGTCATTGTCTGTGAGAGGCCCCTCTCTCCCTTTCTTTTCCTCTCCTTCTCCCTTTCCCTGGCCTCTCATTTTCTCTGACACCAGCAGATATTCTCACGCACTTGATAGGTATCTTTGAATATGTATGTCTATCCTTGTTAAATATGTAGTGTTGGTTCGCCTGAGAACCTGCTTCTACTTTCCATAAATGATATTGTGCTGTGGACCTGTTTCTTTTTTCCCCTACTCAACACCTGTTCCTTCCCCACCCCCCATATTTCTAATATCTACCCCCCCCACCCCGCTCTCTGAGCATGCCCTTCTCCATGCAGCTTGGCATTCCTCAGTATCCTACTTGACAGGTGAGATAACTAAGGCTCAGAGACCCTTCCTGACCTTGTCCAAGGTCACACAGCCACTAGAGGGCTAGCTTTGGTCAAAACCTTCACATCAGGCCTCTCCTTTCACAGATCAGAAAAATATGGCACATAAAAATATGTTTACATGATGTCCCCACTCCTCGTTTTAATACAAATGCTTACTCTTTATTTACTTACATTTACTAGCAGCTTTATCTTTAAGATATTTTCCCCCACTACCACCCCTTGTGGCCCTCTGGATCTTCCCCTCCCCCTTCCCTCTTAACCTTAGGATGTGTGTTGATGTCCACTGTTTTTTAAGAATGATTTACGTGGGCCTCCCTGGTGGCACAGCGGGTTGAGGGCCACACTGTGAAGCATCCACGGTACAGCAGCATGAGTTTGGTCCCCAGCCGGAGGACCCTCATGGCATGGCAGACCTCTCCTGCCTCGCCCACTGCTTCCCTCAGAGTGTCTTTCACTCTGTCTGTTCTTCTCCCCACTCTGTTTCTGGTGAGTCCTCTTGCCTCCCACGCCTCTGGCCTGTACCCCAGCTCTTGTATGCATAAAAATAAATCTTTTTTAAAAAAAGAATGATTTATGTTATTAAATTGTCTGCTATATAAATGTCCAGTATTTGTTTTTATCATTCCAACTCACTTTACTCTATACGATTCTCTTGAATTTCCTCCATTTTATTTAAATGCCTGTATCTCATCCTTTCTTATGGCTCTATACTATTCCATGTGTGTATATGCTGCATATTCTTGATCTAATCATCTGCCACTTTGCTGTATTATTTATTTCTAATCGCTTTTTGTTGGAGTGTTAGGATTTTCTTTATGTAATATACTGCCTGTGAATACTGACAAAGTCATTTCTTCTTGACTGACTTGGATTCCCTTATTTCCTGTGTTTGTTCAAAACCCCTGGTATAAGGTTAAACAGAAGTAGGGACGATGGGCATCCTTGTCTTGTTCCCTAGCTAACTTACTCTTCACACTGGTCTACATGTTGCTTTTATCACTTCACACAGGACTGTAACTTGGGGATTGAGCCACATTAACACATAATATTCCATTGTGTGGATGGACCATCATTTATTCAACTAGCCACCTGCTGATGAACAGTGTCAAGTTTTTGCAAAATACATTGCTGCAACGGGTACCCCTGTGCACATATCACTTCTCAAGTAGGCAAGTGGAGTGCATACCACGGTGTGTTGCTGAGACTCCTTTAGGGCTGGTACACTCACGCTGCCTGGAGCATTGCCTGCTAACGGCTCACAGCTAGAAATCTCTTCAGGTACAGCCCTCTGCTGACCTTCACCCAGTGCTGTGCCCCTCACTGGGCATAAATATCCATTAACTAGTCCACAGCCCTTGCCTCAATTTGGGACATTTTGCAGGGCCATCCCGGCCCACAGCTCCCATGGCATCTGCATGGCAGTTCAACCCCCATCTCTGCCCATCTGGCCTCTCTGGTTACCTTACAGGTGTTCCCAAGAACAGGCCCCAGGAAACCACTCGTGTGCAGATCTCTGCCTCAGAGATTGTTTCCAGGGCAGCTGATCAACACCTGTTTGTAAGATAATTCCTAGTTATGGAGTTGACACATCAATATGTTGTAATTTGGGTCAATGTGTTTTCAAAGAACAGAGCAAAAAAGTATGCACGTGGCTGGCATGCAGTAACTGCCCGCCTGACCCAAGTGAGAAGGTGATTTTATGCAGACGGTCACAAGGGAGTTCCCTGCGTCTGACACTCTCAAGCTGGGGAGGCTGGGCAGGGTGGGTGCTGGCTTGCCCAAGATAGCCCAGCTGGTAGAGCCACCCTGTTTTTTTACCAGACATGGGGGTGCTTAGATGCTCACCTCATCTGGGGACTGGAGGAAAGGGAGGAGATTGCAGGGAAAACACGCTTGCACCTGGGGGTGAGGGGAAGGAAGAGTCCCTCCTAGTTAGGGCCCTGCTCTTCTCTGATGCCCCCCAAGCCCAATCTGTGCCAGCCCTCCCTTCTCTCCTAAACTTCCCCTGCCTCTCAAACTCTCCAGATCACTGTACAACCACGTGCAACCTCTCAAAGCTCCTCAAATGTATGCCTGATATTTACTGTACAAATACAACTTTATTGACTAAAATCACCTTTCGATCCATTTGTAACAGGCCCAGCTTACTGCTGGACTCCGATAGCTGAATTTCGATGTGTGCCATCCTGCCCTCACACAGACTAGCCTTCCCATATCCCCCACACATCTCCCTTGCAGACACATCTCCTTCTCCTCCTCCCACCTTCTCCCAGCCCCACCTCCTTTGGGAAGCCCCCACACCTTCCAGGCGAGTGCGTGCACCCCACCTCAGTAACCGCTCTGATACTCTATGCTACGGTCGAATTATGTCCTAACACCCAGTACTTTAGAATGTGACCTTATGCGGAGAGAGCTATTGCAAATATCATTAGTTAAGATGAAGTCACGCTGGAGTAGAGTGGGACACTGATCCAATATGACCAGTGTACTTAAAAGATTTTCTGTGGAGAGAAAAAGACATGGGCTGAGGGAAGATGCTATGAAAATACCATCTATAATGAACACCAGAGTTTGCTAGCAGAGCCCCAGGAGCTAGGAGAGAAACTTGGGGCAGATTCTCCTCACGGCGCCTCTGAAGGAACCAACCCAGCCGGCACCTTGATGTCGAACTCCCAGAACCACAGGAGAATATCTCTGCTGTTTAAGCCCCTAGCCCGTGGCACGGCCCACGTGCCTGACGATCTTGCCTTTTGGTCAGTGTCATACCCCTTGCACGACAATGGTCCCGCCAGGCTCTGCACACGCATGCGGTAGGCTGGGCCTTGTAGGTTATGTGATCACACTCGAGGGTGTTCGAGCAACAGAAAAAGCACCCAAACACACATTTCTTAAAAATGTGCTCTCCATAAGGTACATGTGCATGTGACTGTGCATGGCTGGGGTGCCCCAGAACCCTAGTGCACTCACGCTCTCTCATTGTGCAGGCCGGCACCAGGCTCCTCCCAGGAGGGAGTTAGATTCCTGGGGTGTTACAAGCTGGGTGTCGTCTCCCTCATCTACACTTGGGAAACTGAGGCTTAGAGCTGCTCAGATGGTAGAGCCCAGATATGGACTCAGGCTGGCTGTCACCAGCACCTGTGGTTTTATTTTTTATTATTTTTCCCAAAAGATTTATTTCTTTGTGCATACAAGAACTGGGGCAAAGGCCAGAGGTGTGGGGGCCTAGAGGACTCACCAGAGACAGAGTGGGGAACAGACCAGGCAGATCTACTGAAACACACTGCTGAGGGGAGTGGTGGGTGAGGCAGGAGAGGTCTGCTGTGCCATGTGGGTCCCCTCCCTGGCCTGGGATCAGCTGCAGCAGCTGCTGATGCTTCACAGTGTGGAGCCCAACCCTTGCACCACCAGGGAGGCCTCAGCACCTGTGATTTTAACTCATTCTACAGGGCCTGTGGTAGTACTGAGCATTGAATGAAGACACATTCTCACTCCAGGCTCAGAGCCTGTTCTTGGTGACTCCCACAGCACCATGAGGGAGGAAGAAATCTTCCAGCAGCTTCAGGAGTCTGGCCAGTCTCCAGCCACTAAGAGGCAGGGCCAGTATCTGAAGTCTCCAGCCACTAAGAGGCAGGGCCAGTAACTGACGCAGGCCCTTCTGTCTTCTGAGGACAGCCGACACAGCTCCCTGCTGCAGTACACATGCATGCTCCGGCCCAGCTGTGTGTGTGCTGGCGGCCTGTGGGTCAGCCGGGACCAGCAGGGAGCTGAGCACACGGCAGGCACTCCCCAGATGCAGGAGGATGAGTGAGCTATGAGGGCCTCGGATGCAGCTAGCTCTGTGGGTCTCATAACAACATTTCATACACAGCTCCAAGTATCGACAGAATTCTCATCTCAGCCTGCTAAATACCTGCCTAATTTTCCACTCTATTGACGGACTCCATTTTACTTAACTGGCCCCTATTGTGCAGCAATTGGATGGTTTCTCATCCTCTCCTAAACTAGGGGGAGGCACCAGGGATGCCCATGTGGTGGTGGTGACTTCTGAAGGAGCCACCGAGGAAGACATTTCTGTGCCATTAGCAGGAGCTGCGGCTGATGCCTTATGAGAAAAATAATTGACAAGGCATCAAAAGGGAGGAAATGTGGAAGAAATATTGCTGGACAATGGATGTGGAGATATCACCCTAGTCAAAGTTTAGCCTAAGTGCAATTAACATACCAGTGCAGGTGCAGTTAAACAAGCTAGATTCATGGCTCAGTCTCAGCACTCCTAAACGGAGCTGCATTTCAAAGGGTCAGATAACAGGTCAGGCTGGCCTGTGTCCTTGGAAAATTACCTTCTGCAAACCCCCATTTACCCCTAGGAATTAGCCATCAATCATATGATTTTGTGCATATATATATATATATTTTTTTTTTTTTTTTACCTATGTAGCAAATGTAGAGATAGTGAAGTATAAAAGGAGCTCCCAGCCTTTGTTTGGGGCCCAGAGAAAGGTCTCTGTCTGGGTCCACATCCATATGAATGTGAAATAAAGTGCCTGGTTTCTCCTTCCAAGGCCTGTGTTGAGGGCCAGAGTAATTCTGTAACGCTGCCAGCTGGGGAGGGGCTCAGGGACAGGCCTGGCTGTGCTGGGCACTCTGTCCCCTGTCACCCTCTAGTGTTGTCCTCATTTCCAGCTCACCTCGGCCAACACCTTTGAGGGAACAAAGGACAGCGTCTGGCGCCCATGTGACCGCTCCAAGGCCTCCCGCCCTGCTCTGACCCAGCTCTCTTGTCTTCTCCATCTCTCACACCTTTTGAGACAGAGCCTTCTCTGAGACAGAGCCCTGGAATTCTTCCAGTAACACTCACTGAGCACTTACTTGGGGGGCAGCATCACCCAGGAGCTGGGGATTCAGTCACGCCAAGAAAGACAACATCCTTGTTCACTGAGCTGACACAGAGAGCAGAGAGATGGACCGAAAACAGAGAGAAGAGATAGGTCAGCTGGTGGTAAGTCCCGCGGTAACTGGGGCAGGGGGGTTGATCATTATAACAGGCCAGGAAGGCTTCTCTGAGATGAACAGAGGCCTGAGCAAAGGGAAGGAGTAAACCATGCAGACATGTTGATGAAGAACTTTCCGGACCAGGAGAACAGCGAGTGCAAATGTCCAAAGGAGAGATCGGCGTGTTCCGGAAATACAAGGAAGCAGATGTGGCTGGAGTGGGTGAGGCAGCCGTGTCCACATGATGCAGGGCTTCTGGATCTTTCTCAAAGCTTTGGCTTTTGTGCTGGGTGAGATAAAAGGGTTTGCATAGACATGTGGCTTGGGCTGGTTTCTTTGAAAAGATCCCCCCAGCTGCTGTGTGGAGAACAGACTTCTCTAGACTAGTGGGGACAGTGTTGGCCTGGACCAGGGCAGGGACAATGAAGCATGTATGTCATGTATGTGGACACACACACACACGCACACAGTCCTTATCATTCTGGGTCTATTTTAAAGTTAAGGGTGACAGCATTATCAGAGCTAGAAGGAACTTCAGAGTTCATTCCCCAATCCCGTTTTGGAGACTATAAAACTGAGGCCAGAGAGGGGAGGCACACACACCTTTGGGGACTTCTACCTGGGATCAGTCAGCTTCTCTCTCCACTCCCCGTGTGTTTCATTGTGTGTCTCCTCCTCCAGTGTGCCTCTCTGTTTCCAGCCTCTGTCTCTCTGTCTCTGCGGATGCCTTGGCATTTATTTCTCCTCCTGTCAGTCCCAATTTGGAACATTAATTAGTGATGAATTAGCAACGTAAATCCCAGCAGTTGCTGTCGCCTGGTGCCCATGGGCTCCCGGGCTCTCGGAAGGGACCTTGCAAATCTGAGCTTAATACCTCTCGCCTCCTCTCCCAGGGCAATTACTTCTCACATCATTTGTCTGTGGAGGCTGTGGCCACCCCCCACCCTCCCAGCCCGGCTGAGGACAACAAGTTCATCTTTGTCAATTAATTATTGAACGGTTTATTTCGCACTGGGAGGTGATAAGAGAAGGGAAAGCTGCATGTTGTGAAATCATCACCGTAATTATACAGACGCTGCGGCAGCACCCAACAGCAGTGTCGCAGGTGCCAGTGGGGGCTGGGACAGCCCTGTCCGGCGGGCGGGTGTGGGGAGCCGACCGGGAGGCCCAGGCAATCTTTGGGTCTCTCTGGACTGCGATTAACAGACAAACCCATGTTGAATTTTCCGAGTCCAGTTCCATTTGGGGAGGGGACCTGGGGGACTAAGGAGGGCTAGAACCACAGGTGCAGCTCTGCTCCTTTATCTGGAGTGATCAGAACTTGGGAAGACCCAGATTGTCCTTGAGCCCTTCCCACCTGAACTTAGAAGCCCCACAACATGTACAGAATGTGGACTCCTGGTAGAGAATCATAGCTACTCTAGCAAAAATCCCTTGCAATGTCCTGCCAGACCCAGAACATCTCTCCTACCCACTGCACTCAATTACCTCTCACCTCATCACCGACAGCTCTTTGTTTTGCTCATTCCATCCAGTCACACTGCTCCCCTTGCTGTTCTTTGAGAATATCAAGCTCATGCCCACCTCAGGGCCTTTGCACATGCTGGTCCTTCTGCATAGAGTGTTCTTTCCTCAAAAGAGATCTGCATGGTTCACCCTCACCTTCTGCAGGTTATTACCAAACATCACCTGAACTCCTTATTTAAAATTGCAACTTACCTCCCACTCTGACACAAACATCCTTTCTCGTCTTGCTTTATTTTTTTCCCAGAGCATTTTATCACACTTGACATATGATCTATGATCTGTTTTTATTTATTAGCCTTTCTGTCTCATTATCTGTCTCTCTCATTCTCTCTCTCCTCCAAACTATAAGCTCCACAGGGCTGCTATTTTTCTGTTTTCTCCCCTCCAATCCTGTCTGTGTTTGCATCTAGACTACAGAACAGTGCCTAGGACAAAATAAGCTCAGAGTTAATCATTGTTGAATGAACAAATGCGTGGATGGATGATTTATTGAATGAATGAGTGAATGAATATTTGTGTGGTTTGGCACCTGGATATAGAAAGGAGGGGGTGAGTTCCTTTCTCCCACAGGCTGGCAAGGACCACAGCAGCACCAGGAATTCAGGAAGATTCTTGGCAGAGACTGGAGACCCTGACCGGGGAGGAAAACTGCAGAAGTCATTTTAAAAGCAAGTGTTCTAGTTAATTTCGTGTCTGTGCATGCCGAGGGGCTGGCATGTTTGATGCTGCCCCTTCATGGGTTGCACAAAGATAGGACCCTGCCCCCCAACTTTCCCCAGGGAGGAGACAGAACATGAGAAGCTGTGGACGCTTTGATTAACTCCCCAGCAAGAGTCCTGGAGCCTGTGATGCCTTCTCTCTCCAAGGCTGTATGGGGGCAGTGTGCTGAGGGTTGGGTGGATGCACTTCCACAGTGTGTGAGGAGGGGGAGCTGGTACCTTCGAGGGAAGTGGGGTGCTGAGAAGAGGGCGGAACAAAGGATAGGGTTCTGCCCCACTAGGAAGAGATGGAGGGGAAATGGGTGGAGCAATCATAAGAGGTGCTATGAGGATTCAGTGGTAGTTAAGGGAGGACAACCCCCTCTGGGGCAAAAGGAGATGGGGTGGGGGATAGAGAGATAGACGGAGGGATGGAGGGTGGGAAGGAGAACTTGCGAGAGACGAATCTTTCAGAAACTGAGGGGGCAGGATGGGGGCCAGTGGGGAACACCCCTCCTGATAGGACCAGGATCCTCTTGCCTTAAAGCTTTCTCTTCTCTGCCCAACTCTCTGCTCTCCCTCCCATTTCTCCCAGAAATGAAAATGGTGATTTTTTAGAGCCAGTTTTCCCCCAAATCTCTGGAGATGCTGGAGCTGCTGTTTCCATGGAAACCTTCCCCGCCAACCTCAGGAAGGAGGATATGGGCAGCCACCCTGCCCCCACCACCCCACACTGCCCCTGCTCCAGCCTCCAGGAGGGCCCCAAGTCGAAAATAATCCCCCTCCCCCAGATTTTCCCAGTAGGAGCTCTGTTTCTTTGCTGAGGGGAAGGCAGTCGATTTTGTCTCTGTTACTCAGGCCTCCATGTGGGGACACACGCCTCAGACCTGGAGAAGGAGCCGCTGCGGGGTGGGGCGGGTGGAGGCCAGGGCAGCTCTGTCTTCTGGTATCACTCCTGAGTGACTGGCTGAGGAAGGTGCCTGGGGCAGGCCTCTCCTCTTCGGGAATTCCTGAAAGATCCCATTTCTCTCGCAGAAGGCCCCTTCCAGACCCCAGAACAACCTGGACACATCAAGGGCCACTTTAAAGACTGTAAGAAACAAAGACAGTGCTGTCCAGTTCACGTAAGGAAGGAATTTATTAGGAAGACACACGAGGGGACTCCTCGAGTCGGTAATTTGGAAAAACAGGCGGCAAAGCTGGGCAGAAGCAAGAAAGGCGTGCGAGGAGGAGCCAGAGCCAGGCCCAGAGACAGCCCAGCCAGCACAGGGCCCTGCCACCTCTGGCACTGTCCCAGGGACACCAGCGTGTCTGCAAACAGGCACATCGTGAGAAATTTGTAACCTTCCCCTTTCTCTAAACCACCCTCTCCAGGTCAAGACCCTAGGCAAGGGGATTGCAGGAGAAGCTCTCTGGGCGATGGAATGAACCATTCAGTGTCCAGATTGTGGAGGCAGAGGAGGGGTTATATTGTGTTAAAATAAAATCCTGGGCAGAAGCATCCTCTGGCCGAGACGGCTCATGTGCCCGGAGCCCAGCTGCCAAGGTCAGAGGGCACTGTCTGCACCTCTGTGGCCTCCAGAACCGGTTGGGGCTCACCCTCTGCAGCCAGACTCACACACAGCAATAGCCTAAGGCTGGGAGCTGGGAGCTTGATGCTGGCGGCCAGCCAAATACAGACTCTACTTCCCCAGAGGGGCATTTGGACACTTGGGAGATCCAGAGGAAATGGGACCACCATGAAGACCCTCACTTGGGTCAGAGCAGCAGCTCCTGAGGAGGAGGAACAGGTTTCTGACCCAGAGGACGCACAGAATCGCTGTCACCGACTTGCGCGAGCACACAGGCGCCTGCAGAGGGCGCCCACACAGGCTTTGGCGTCTCTAGCTCGATGGTCTGATCAGCTGTGACTTTGGCCCTAACTGCATGCCCTTGGCTAGGTCCCTCTCTCCTCTAGTCTCCTCCTTTGTAGCATGTGGGGAGCTTCTCAATGGTGCCATCAGGTTCTGACACACTGAGCAAGGGGGCCCCAGAATGAATGAAATTGTGCTTAGGAAGCCTGAATAGCTGGTGTGATGCTGTCTTGACACTACCGGCGAGGGGCTGGAGAACAAGAAGTCGTGGCGTCCCCCCAGGACCCCCTCTGTAAAAGAGCCCTCTTGTGTGAAATCGAGGGGGGATCTGGTAGAAGGGATGAACCCCCCACCCTCCAGCCAATAGGGAAGCAGTGTGGAGCACGGCTACTCCCACGTAGCCGGCCCTGATGCTCCCTGCGAGCCTGGGCAGGGGGTGCAGTGCTGTCCCCAGTCCCTGGCCCAGGGCATCGGTGCCCCTGAGACCGGCCCGCAAGGCTAGTAAGGGTCTCAGTCAGGCGCTCAGGACAGCCCAGCACCGGGCCGCACGTGCTCTCGGCATCCCAGAGCATCAGGGATGGAAGCCCTCAGCAGTGCTCCCCTGGACACCCGCACGTCTCCCTATGTCTGGCATGCAGAGCCTGCTCTGATTTCCTGAAACTTGTAGACGTGTGAAATTCCCGGGTCCTGAGCGTGCAT
This sequence comes from Galemys pyrenaicus, assembly GCA_019455555.1. Taxonomy (NCBI): domain Eukaryota; kingdom Metazoa; phylum Chordata; class Mammalia; order Eulipotyphla; family Talpidae; genus Galemys; species Galemys pyrenaicus. The sequence goes on from JAGFMF010011803.1 coordinate 12,805,418, forward strand.
GTGGAGCTGGACACCTCCCAGCCCTCCAGCTGCCGGGGAATTTCCCCTTGCTGTCACCGTGTGAGAGGGCCCCACCCCAAGATCTGGGTAGCAGGAGTCTCTTCGGAGGGCACAGCTAGGGATGGGCTTCCCGCAGGGTGGGGACAGTAATAGGGGGCATGGGGGTGGGGAGGAGTGTAGGGGGAAAAGGGGAAGAGACGTGTAACCTCCCTCTACCTTCACTTGTCTCTGGACCTTCTCTCTCTGCTCCCCTGCCCTGCCCTGCCCGAGGCCCTGCCTCCTGCGTGAGGACCCCTCCCCCAGACGAAGGAAGGCAGCAGGGGCTCTCTAAGGGGACCTGTCACAGATGGCCGGGGAATATGCCACTGGGCGGGTGGAGCTTCCCCTGAGCACAGGCACCGTGAAGCCCCAGAACATTTTCCATAGCTTTAAAGGTCACATGCTGACTTGTATTGTAAGACTACATGAGCCGGTGACAAAAGACCCGGGATACAAACAGACTGTTGGAGGGGCACCTTTCCTGGCCTAGTCCCCCAGCAACCCCGGGGGATCGCACCTAGCTCCACACGCTGGGGCACCTCTGACCCGCTGGGGTGTGCAGGGGGTACTGGAAGGGTGAACGTCAGGGGCATGGAGAGTTTTCCAATGGAAGGCCCCACTGGAGCCGACATCTGCTGAGGCTTCTGTGGTGTCTCTGGCGATGGAGCTCAAAGGAACACTCCTGCCCGGCCCACTCACTCCCCTCAGCAGCGTGTTTTGGTCGATCTGCCTGTTCTGTTCTCCAGTCTGTCTCTGGTGGGTCCTCTTGCCACCCCTCCCCAGGCCCCCAAGCTTGTGCCCCAGCTCTTGTATGCATTAAAAATATAAATAAAAATAAAGTGACCCCACAACAGTGAGGACCATCTCGACAGATGCTTCCTCCAAGCGGCATAGGATGGCTACCACACCTGCAGCCCAGCCAGTGGGAAGCAAGAAGACACAGGGGGGAGAGGCGGCACGCACACTCTGTAATGACATGTCCAGAGAATGTTCTGGTAAATCCCGTGGGCCAGAACTTGGTCATCTGGCCACATCTAGTTGCAAGGAAGGTTGGGAAATGAAATATTTATCGTGGGCAGTTTTGTACACTGATCGTTTTTCCCCCTAAAACTGAGTGAGAGATGGCCACTGGCCACCCCCGCACTGGTATCGATGATCGTCCTTCACATCGCAGTTCCGTGGCTTAATGACCAATTTGGATCTCTTCTTTTTTTTACTTTCCAGATCACCGTATAGAGCAAACTGCTCTTCTCCATTTGTGTGATTGCCTTGAGATTTATCTGTCAATGTGTGACACCCTACTAGGTGGACGGTGAGTCCTCCAGCAGAAGCTGCTTCTCATATTGCTGGATCGAGCCCACAAACATCAGTCCCAGCAACAGAACCAGGGAATTTACACGCCAAAGCTCCTCTTCCCTGAGCCCGGCCAACGGCAGCTTGCACTGTTTAAACTGATTTTTACTGATTTAATAGGTGTTGTTGTTCAAGGGTGTTAGAGTTTTCATGCCACCTATGAACAGTCAGCTGAGGTGTGGGCCTCAGCTGTTTTGTTTTGTTTTTTAAAGATTTGTTTTTATTTACGCACACAAGAGCTGGGTATAGGCCAGAGGTTCAAGAGGTGAGAGGATTCACCAAACACAGAGTGGGGAGCAGAGCAGGCAGATCTGCCGAAATACTGCAGCGGGTGAGGCAGGAGAGGTCTGCTGCGCCATGTGGGTCCCCTCCCTGGCCGGGGTTCAAGCTTGCGCTGCTGTGCCGCAGATGCTCCACAGTGCGGCACTCAATCGGCTGTGCCACCAGGGAGGCCCCTCAGTTGGTTTATAATGGACATGGTCTCGAAAGTATATCCCCCCCCACACCTGCAAGGAAAACTTTAAAACCCATTTTAGAGCTGAGGAAACTGAGACCCCGGGAGTGAAGTCGCACTCCAGTCAGGACTAGACACAGTTCTGACTCCCCACCCAGTGCTCCAGTAACGCGTACCTATCTAAAAAATAAAGCAGGAATGTGGCAGATGCTGAGGTACAGTGGGAAAATCCCTTAATGGAGGTTTTGGGGCTCCCTAGATAAAATTTGGTGTGACTAATTAACCTCCATGACTGTGCAAGCTGCTTTCTCTCTCTGGGCCTCAGCTTCCTCAAATGCACAGTTGGAGGGTGGGGAGCAGACCCCTCGTAGTCCTTCCCAGCACTGAAAGGAAAGTGCAGTAATAAATACTTGGATAATGCAGCAGCTTGGGGGTAGGAGGAGGGAGTACTGATCCTCGGGGGCATGGGGACATGGGGGTGCTCCAGAGAGGACCAGCTGGAGAGAGTCTGGTCTGCCCGGGCTGCCCGAGTCTGTGCACTGGGCTGTCACTGTGGTTGTCTTGATTGTGGAGCTGAAGGTAAACACACACGGTCTATTTTGGACTCGCAGGTGAAGGCTGAATATAGCGACTTGGCACTGCCACTCTCTCCCTCCCCCAGGGAGGTGGCTCAGGGGCTAGGGGTGGAGTCTGAGGCCTAGAAGGGAAGCCCCCGACACTCCTCCCCTGAGATTCTCAGGGGGGCCCAAGACCTGGGTCTGCCCTGTTGTCCATCTCCATCCCCTGGTGATCTTCTTGAAGGAGGGAATGTTTCCCCTGTCCTCCAGGTCACAGAGGCTGATGGACTTGGAACGGTGGCCCTGGGAAGTCAGGGGTGCCCGTGAGATTTGGGCCTCTCTAGCTAACTTCTGCCCAGCCTTATCCAGTTCTCACCTAAGATCCAGTCCCACCTAACTGATCTCATTTGAGTCCACCACCCTGTAAAGTGACAGGTTAGTCTTAGTCCTAATTGTACAATTGAGGAAACTGAGGGGAGGGAGTTCAGTGACCCCACTTAGCATGAAGGAATGAAGCATGGGCTCAAAACCAGCTACTCTGCTGTCAGACCCGAAGGATCCCCCCAGTTCCAGGGCTGAGATGGGTGGATAGCTAAGCTCTTGTGCAAATACAATGGAAAACTGGGACGCCTGGGTGGATCCCAGAGGGTGGGGGCAGAAACAGAGCTGAGAACAGAAAGGGCATGACTGGGAGAAGAGGCCTCCTAGAGTTCTGACCATGAAATGCAGACTGAGGAAATGTATGCTGTGTGTGTGTGTGTGTTTATGTGACTGTGCATAACAGTAAGTGCATGTGAGAGTGTGAATGTGTGTGTGCAAGTGAGTGTATTGTGTGAGTATTGTGTTGATGTGAATGTAGGTGTGTATGTAGTGTAGGTGAGTGTAAGAGAGTGTAGGTGAGTATGTACATAGGATGCTAACATGTGGGAATGAGGATATGAGGATATGAGTGTGAAAGTGAGTGTGCATGGGTGAGTGTGTTTTATTGAGCAGGGTCCTAAGGGTCTAGGAGGTAGAGGTTGAGGCCCAGGGCTGAGAAAACCAGGGCTCAGGCCTTTGGCCTTCAGTGAGAGGTGAAAATGGGTGCCATTGAAGGGGTGGGAGAGAGAAAGGGAGAGGCTTCCGTGGAGCTGATCTGAACACATAGGGTCTCAGACCAGTTGGGATTTAAGGAAATGCAGTTCTGACCTGTGTCAGGAGGTCCCCCAGGGAGGGGAAAAGCTCCAAACCAACTGGAAACCGGGGGTCAGAGGCACAGGACACAATCGGCATCGTTCTAGAGAGCACAGGGCATGTAAAGGAGGGGAGTTGGAGGTACTGGGGCATCTCTCAGGGGTAAAGGATACGATCCAGGGTGAATAAGAGTGTCTAGGAGGACACACACACGCACACGCACACACACACTCGCTTCCCACGGGCTCTCACATTTTCCCAGCAGTGGGGTGAGTGGCACCACTAGGCAAAGAAGCATTGACAACCAATTCCAGTTGCAAAAATTGGTCCTCAGCTGAATGGGCAGTCTGCCTTGGGGTGCCATCGTAGCTACCACAGTGGACAGTGGGGAGACCCCAGGACTCCAGAGCCATGGAGGAGCTGAAGTCAAGAAGGGCTGCGTGACTGTGGGATCGTAGATCCTTCCGCTAGCATCCACCTCCCTCCCTCCTGCTGTTCCACATGAGATTTCTCCCCGCAGACACCCACTCTCTGCTCATCCCATCCCTGTCTGGCACTGTATCTGCAGCCCTGTCCCCACAACTCCACAACCCACTCGCTCTATATCTATGTCGAGGCTTTGTTATAAGCCCAGTTGCTGCCCAGAAGCAAGAGTCAAGTTTATCCCTATTTTTTTGTTTGTTTAGTATAAGTATGAAGGATGCCATTTTAGAAATTAAATTTTTGTCACACATCAGCGCCAATCCTCCCCTATATTTTGGAAACATGACAACAAAGCACAAGGAGGGCCTTTCTCAGGGTGCCACACTGAGCTGGGCCTCATGACCCTAGGTTTCCACACCGAGTCAGCAGCAGAGCCAGAAGGGAGTCCCTGATGCCATTCTTTTTGATTTTGCCACCACAGCAATGTTTCTTATGAAATGGAAATATGGAGGAGGCTTCCCTTGTGAGCTAGGGGTTAAGTCTCTGTGCTTCCACTGCAAAGGCCCACTGTGATGGCCTGAGTTCAATCCCTGGCTAGGGAGCTAACTCATGTATAATGCAGCAGACCTCTCCTGTCCCACCTGCTGCTCCCCTCAGCAGTGTTTCAGTCAATCTACCTGCTCTGCTCCCCACTCTGTCTCTAATGAATTCTCTCACCCCCTGCACCTCTGGTCTACACCCCAGTTCTTCTATGCAAAAATAAATACAATAAAAATCTTACAATAAAGGAATAGTTCTTTAAAAAGAGAAAAAAAGAAATGGAAAGATGCGGGCAATGCCAGAGACATGCCCATCTGCGTGGCAGGGCCTCTGACAAGGTCACAAGTTCCCATGTCCTGAGATGACCTCACAGATCTCTTCTCCATCCTGCTCCATCTTTATCAGCAGCTGGAGGAAACCTTGGGAAGGAGAACAGACCATTAAAAAGTGCCTGCCATATGTTGGGTAGAGAATATGTGTCCAGATATTAAAACTGAGTTTTCAGTGGAGTAATCAACATACACTAGAGATGAAATTCCAAGTCAGATCTCATGTATAGAATTTTCCAAGGAGATGCTCAAGAACTGGTTTCCCAATATCTGGCACATTCAACCAGGTCAAAGACATGTAAAGATGATAGATGGTAGACAGGGGGATTGGTGAAGAGATTCCTTTGGAGAGAACTTGTGCTATGCTGTAGACTCCATCTCCCACCCACTGATATGGCTATAATTTAAAAAGACAAATTAAAAACAAGTGTTGGTGAGGATGTGGTGAAATTGGAACCCTCACACACTGCCGGTACAAATATAAAATGGTGCAGCTCTAGAAGCACCTCAAAAAGTTAGACTTCCCATTTGACCCAGAAGTTTTGTCCCCAAGAGAAATGAAAACATGCTAACAAAAGTCTGTGTATGAATGGTCCTAGTATCATTGCTCATGGAAACAAATCAAATGTCCATCGATGATAAAAAGATAAAAAATATGGTATAGCCGCATGATGGAATATTATTCAGCCATGAAAAGGGATGACTACTGATCTATGCTACATTATGGATGAACTGTGAAAACATTACATTAAGTGAAAAAAAAAAGCAACCACAGAAATCAACATAGTGTATCCTCCCATTTATATGGAATGTCCAGAGAAGGCAAATCCACAAAGACAAAAAGAATAGTTGCCTAGGGATGGGGAAAGGGGAATGGAAAATGACTGCTAATAGGTACAGGGCTTTTTCTGGAGTCATGAAAATGTTGATTGTGGTGGTGATTGTACAACTCTTTGAAAATACTAAACACCACTGAATTGTATGCTTTAAAAAAGGTGAATTTTATGATGTGTAAATTATATCTCAATAAAGCTGTCATTTTTTTGAAAAAAAAAAAAAAAAATGCAGAACCATCACGTACCTGAGAGCAGAAAATTCATGGGCCTACCAGTGTTTTCATTTGTGTCAGGGGACGACAACCCCCACTGAATAAATTTGAAAAACACTGTGAGTTACAATAAAAAATAATTGTCGTGTTTGTTCATCGCAACACTTAGCTACATGCTGTCTTATTTAAGGTACATGTCCAAACTGCTAGTGACTGAGGGCTGCCAGAATCTAGTTTTGAAAAGACCTTGACAGGTTGAAATATAAAAGATGAAAGAGATTGGGGAAAACTAACTTGTGTAAAAAATCTGCATAAATTCATAAGCGAGTGGGAGTGTTAAGTTCAACACAAGTCTGTGGGAAAAAAAAGACCTGGTTTTAGTTGAACATAAGTTCAAAAGTTGCCAACCATTTGATGTAATAACCATAGAAGCTTGCTCCATCTTAAGTTATGTTGAAGGAAATAGAACCACTGAGTCAAAGGAGGTGGTATTCACAATGTTGTTAAGAGCCCAGGTCATGTGTTGTGCTCCACTGGCAAACATTAACCAAAGAAAGTGGTCAGAAATGTAAGAGCCTGGAAAACATGTGAGCACAGAGCAACAAAAAAATCTGAGAGCCAGAACACCTAAGCTATAACTGGGAGGGCCTCCCTGTGGCGCAGCAGGTTGGGCGCTGCACTGTAAAGCATCCGCGGCATGGCAGCACGAGTTCGATCCCTGGCCAGGGAGGGGACCCACATGGTGCAGCAGACCTCTCTTTCCTCGCCCGCTACTCCCCTCAGCAGTGTATTTTGGTGGATCTGTGTGTTTTGCTCCCCACTCTGTCTCTGGTGAATCCTCTAACCTCCAGCAACTCTAGCCTGTAACCCTGCTCTTGTATGCGTAAGTAAATACATCTTTAAAAAAAAAAAAAGATATACTGGGAGCCTTTTACCTGTCACATGTCAGCTTGAGTAGGCTACCCCTATGCTGTTCTTAGGCACGGGCGAGGACTGTGCATATAAGCTATAGAAAAGTAGATTTGGGTTTAACCAGTTATCCAAATAGACTGCCTTAAAAAGAACTTATACCAGTTCGATCCCTGCTGCCGGCCAGGGAGGGGACCCATATGACGCAGCAGCGGACCTCTCCTGCCTCGCCCGCTGCTCCCCTCAGCAGTGTGTTTCAGTCAGTCTGCCTGTTCTGCTCCCTGCTCTCTGTGGTGAATCCTCTCACCCCCCACACACACCGCTGGCCTGTACCCCAGTGCTTATATGCATAAATAAATAAATCTTTTTTAAAAAAAAGAACTTATACCAGCTTTAGCTTACTAGAAAAATAAGTAATAGTTACTTCCTTTTATTTGCTTATTTTGAATAGGTGATACATCACATGACTCAAAAAGCAAAACAATACAGAAGGGTTTACAGTGAAAACTATCCCGTGTTATCTCTATTTCCTGTTGCCATGCAGGCAGTAACCACCTAGTGTCCTTAAAAAGCTTCCACATGCAAATAGAAATCTATTCTTATTCTACTCTTTTACATGAAAGGTGGCCAATAACATACACTGTTCTGGTTTTACTTCAATATGGAGATCTTCTTTTGACCTGCTACAAATTCTTTTCTTTTGTGTCTAATCTGATGTTAAACCCGTACGTATGTTGAGTTCTTAAGTTAGGTTATTTTACTTTTCAGTTCTATCATTTCCATCTGATTTTGTTCCAAGGCAACCCTAATATAAAATGGGTTTGCCTGACTGGGTCCTCACCCACGCGCTCGAACGGCACTTATAATGCCCCAACTGCAGGCACACACAACAAAGGTTAATAAAGGGTTTTATTACAAGGGAAGGAGAAATAGCATAGTGAATAACACAAGGGGAAGAGAGGGATACAGATCCGTAAATATCCTACCAGTTCCTTGGAGCTGGAACCCAACGGTGCGCTGAGAGCTGACTCCCAAGGAAAAAGCCACCCCCCAAGGCCCACATGTTTGCTTTTATATTCAGCCTGGCTGCTCAACTCCACCCTCAGGTCCCAGTGATCTGCTCTTCGATAATGACCTTATGGGATTTATTGTCTTGGATCTTGTAGGTCTGGAATGGGGGTCGAAGTTCATAACCTATTTGTATAATCCATTCAGGAGGGTCTTTCCCCCTAACAATTTTATATAGATTCTAATGAAGTAACTTTTATTAATGCCTTTTCAGGTTTTCTTCTGTTTTAAACATATAATCAAATCTATTTAAAAGATCTTATTATCTGAGTGACTTGTGAGTCTATTTCTATTATCTGATTTTTACCCTTGACTTAAGTGATCCAGTCCTCTCTTGCAACTTGCCTCATAATTTTTCACTGAATCCCAGACATCATGATTTAAAAACTTCTCACTACATCCTAAAGATCTTTCCACAGATTAAAAACACATTGATATATTTTAAAATTCCTGCTTTTTCTTGATAGGCACTTTATAAACAGTATCACCAAGCCATTTAGAAACTTTACAGTATGTTCCTCTTGCCCAGAATGAGTCCCACAACTGAAACCCAACAAGGACGGGATTCCCATCCAAGTCTAACTCTGAAGTGATGCTTCCCCTGCCTCTCTGCTCCCACCCCCCACTCACCCCCACCGCTCCACCCACACCTGTGAGGAGTCATCCAGGAAGCACTGGAGTGGAGCCTGAAGAGACAGTCTCAGCCTGGCCCACCTGGTGATGAGACCCTCTCAGGTTAGCTCAAGAGCAAAGGGACATAAGAATTCTGTGGTCACAGGAACCGTGTGTTACCCAAGTAAGTAGTACTGACAGAGTTAAGTAGTATCTCAAGTTAGGGAAATCTGAGGAGATCTTATTTACAGAGGTATTCATTACAAAAGTATGAATGGGCTATAGGGAGACCACAAATAAAGTGAAGGGTTGACATAAACGTAGCTGTCCCATCCCAAAACTCAAAGGGATAAGGGGAGGGAGCGTTTACCTTAGTGACTGAACCCAGAAATAGAGGGTTTTAGAGAATGGGTTACCTTAAGAGGAGCAGTGACCTTCAGCCAGCCCACGGTAAAGTCAGAGGAATTAATAACCCACATCTCTGTCCTTGCTTTCTGCTCAGAGTTTCCTATTGATCAAACTCAAACAGGAAGCTCCCGAGGCAAAGAGGAGTTTGGATAAGATTCATCTTCATCTAGATCCATCTAGAGTGGATCGAAACTGGCAGAAAACATCTAGCACAAACACACACACACACACACACACACACACCAGAGGCTAAGTAATAGAGACATTTAGTTGTGTGGCATGTAAGTCTCAGGTAGGTAGTCCCGATGGGTTTCAGTGATTCAGTGATGTGGCTTAGCAAAGCCACTGAGAACCAGGCTTTCTCTCTCTTTTCACCTCTCTATCCTCTGGATGGCTGACTTTTTATCCTTAGGTTGGTTCCCATAGTTCCAGAAATTACACCCTTACTCAACTGCATTCAAGACAGGAAGAAGAGATATCCTTCACTCCCTATCCCCTCGAATCAGGGATTAGTCATTCAGAAAACTCCCTAGCCCTGTAACCTTCCCTCTGCATCTCATTGGCCGGAACAGGGTCACATGCCCACCCTTGAACCAATCGCTAGTAAGGGTGGGTGGGATTACTTTTCTTGGCCTAAACCAATCCTGTTTTATCTTTGGGGGTTCAGCTCCTGAGCCTGCTTCCTAGAGCATGTTGCCACCTCCTCCCCCTCCCCATATAAAATCAGGGTTCCCTATCTAAGGAAAGAGAGAAGGTGTCAGGTAGATAATCAGTCACGTTGTTGATTTTTTTCTTTGCCCCAAGAAACTCTGGGCATCTCACAGGAACCAAGGGACGCACCAGTTGTGCTCAGGAGACTAGAACTGAGCTTTTAGGTGGGTCCGAACTGCTCCCAGCCAATCTCTGTGCTCTGCAGCCTCCTCACCCAGACCAGGCTCTGCTTCTCTCCTCTGCCCTCCTTGCTCCCATAGATTCCTCTGCCTGCTTGTGGCTTCCCTCAGCTTCTCCAGCCCTTCTCGGCTGCTTCAAGACTGTGGCACCAGCAAGGCACAGAGCAGGTTCTTCATGATTCCGCCAGACGGGTCAAGGAGGAGTCCTGGAGCCCTTGGTGCCTTTTTCAGGGTTTTATTGCTCTTTATATCAGAGGCGACCAGGTACACGTCAGGCGGGGGTGGGAGGGCAGGGGACCAGGAGGAGGCTGGCAGGCCTCCTAGCCCCTGGCGAATCTCACTCTCTGAGCTGCTGCTGCTTAACTGCTTATCTCTGCTCTCTCTGTCCTTCTCCCTACTCATGCTCTCTCCTGGCAGCCTTGTGACGCTGCCCTTATGCCCGGTGTCTCAGCCCAGGTGCGCCCACTTGCGCATGCCCACACCCTACTCGAGGCGCCCACCATCAGGCATGCGTGCAGGTCCACAGGTGTCCATCATCGACTCCAATGGTGGGAGGGTGGAAAAGTCTGATCACTTTTCACTGACCTGCAAAGACCAGGCAGAGGCTGGGGATGGGATTGAGGGTGCACACAGCACAAGAGAGCACAAGGGTAGGGGTGTATCCCCTAAAGGATCTATGCAAGGGTGAGGTGAGAACAAATGAGTTAGGGCAAAGTAATGGACTAGAACTTACGCAGGTGTGAATAAATGCATAGTGAAGCCAGGTTATGTTTATGATGTGAAAGAGTGTAATTCAGTGAAAAATTGAAATAAAATCTCCCCTGACTGCTACCTTTATGGTAACCCCCTAGGCTGGCAACTGGGCCCACGTGTCTTCTGCCCTCCTTTGTCCATGCCCCTGGGACAGACTCTGAAACCATTTGTAGCAGCAGGAAGGTGGCACAGGAGCAAGGTTCAGGATGGTTCTTAGCAGACGGTGAGTAAAGGAAGGAATCTTGGAGCCCTCGATGGCTTTTAATGCTTTTATTGATCCTACATCAGAGGTGGCTTCAGGTACATAGCAGGCAGGGGTGTCGGGGGCCGGGAAGCTGGCAGGCCTCCCAGCCCCCAGCACATCTCACCCTCTCGGCTGCTTTGCTGCTCTTCTGTTCTCCCGCTGCTCTTACTGCTGGTCCTTAGTGCTCTCACTGTTGGTTGGTCCCCTCGCTGCTCACTCATCCTGTTGGTCTTGGCGTCCTCATGACGCCGCCCATTTAAGCCCGTGTCCAACTCAGGTGCGCCCACTTGCACATGCCCACCCTGGAATGCTCGCAGCACCACAGGTGTCCAGCATCACAGTGGTGGGAGGGTGGAAAGACCTGATTTCTCTAGTCCTATACCATTCCTTGCACAAAGGGCAATTTAGCAGATGGGGGAAATTTAGTGGGTGCTTTTGGTTCTCCCTCCCCCAGACTCCCTTTATCTGGGGCTCACAGCACCTCCTTTCAGGGAGAATCACTCTTGGCCAACACAGCCACCTTGCTTAGAAGTCTGGGAGGTTCCCTCTTCCCTGCCCTGGGCTACCTGATGGGGGAGGACAGGTTATAAAAAGCCAGCCACTTTGCTCCCAGGGGCCTGTTCTGCTCCTGAGTGTCCTATGGGATCCCGCCTTGCCTGCCTTCTCCCTCTGGCCCAGCCTGCCCCTCCTCTCTTACTCCCACAGGAAGTCACCTATAAAGAATCCCCATCTCAGTCTTTGCCTTCAGGGAAGTTAGACAAGATGGTATCCAAGATCTGTCTGTTCTAACATTCAGTGGCCTGCGTTCATCTCACGGAACCTCCCAGGAACAAGAACAGGAATTCTTAGCTCACGGTGTGCTGCCCATGCTTTGGACTGTGTAGGGTAAAGGTTGATCAGGTATTTCCACCCGCCCACCACCGATGATGGACACCTGTGGTGCTGTGAGCATTCCAGGGTGGGCATGCGCAAGTGGGCGCACCTGTGTTGGACACGGGCATAAATGGGCGGTGTCAGGAGGACGCCAGAACTGCGAGAACTGTGAGAATTGCGAGCACCAACAGACAGAACTGCAAGGACTGACCGAGAGGACCGACAGCAGCAGCAGCAAAGAAGCAGCCGAGAGGGTGAGATGCACTGGGGGCTGGGAAGCCTGCCAGCCTCCCGGCCCCCCCCCCGGCACCCCTGCCTGCCATGTACCTGGCCACCTCCACTAAATAAAGTATGAAAAGCCACCGAGGGCTCAGAGACTCTCCTTCCCTGACCCGTCTGCCCAGAACCATCCTGAACCTTGCTCCTGTGCGCCCATCCTGCTGCTACAGACTGTAAGAAGTTAGGAGGCACAAGACACTGATTTCAGAGGGTTTAAGCTTTATGAGTGAGTGTGGTACCAGGAAGGGCACAAGTTCTTGATGATTCCAGCAGATGGGTCAAGGAAGGAGTCTTGGAGCCCTCGGTGGCTTTTTATACTTTTATTATCAGAGGCAACCAGGTACACGGCAGGCAGAGGTGCGGGGGGCCAGGAGGCTGGCAGGCCTCCTAGCCCCCAGCACATCTTCACTCTCTGGGCTCTCTAGCTTCTCTCTCCCCTTGTCTTCTGCTCTGCTGCTGGCATCCTTGTGATGCCGCCCTTATATGCCCGTGTCTCAGCACAGGTGCACCCACTTGCGCATGCCCACTTAGGCGTGTGTGCAACACCGCAGGTGTCCATCATCACGCCAGTGGTGGGAGGACGGAAAAGCCTGATGCTTTTCCATTTACCCTACAGTGAGGCAGCACATGTGGACAGGGAAGCAGTCACAGCAAGCAGCATAAGCCAAAGTCTGGTGGTCAATCTGGAGAAGGCAGAGGGTGCTGCAGTCAAGAAGGTGTAGGGTAAATGGAAAATGATCAGGCTTTTCTGCCCGCCCACCATTGGTGTGATGATGGACACCTGTGGACCTGCACGCATGCCTAACGGCGGACACTTCCAATAGGGTGTGGGCATGCGCAGGTCGTGCACCTGGGCTGAGACACAGGCACATAAGGGCAGCATCATGAGGACGCCAGCAGCGGCAGCGCAAACAGGAGAGAGGGGGAGCTCAGAGACTAAAGGTGCACAGGTGGCTAGGACGCCTGCCTGCCGTGTACCTGGTCGCCTCTGATATCGTGATGTAATAAAAGCCTGAAAAGGCCACTGAGGGCTCTAGGACTCCTCCTTGACCTGTCTGCTCAGAATCATCGAGAACTTGCTCCATTCCTTCCTGGCACTACAAAGGGCATCCTGGAGGAGGTATGTAGGATAAAGGTTGATCAGGTCTTTCCACCCGCCCACCACTGATGATGGACACCTGCAGTGCTGCGAGCATTCCAGGGTGGGCATGCGCAAGTGGGCGCACCTGAGTTGGACACGGGCATAAATGGGCGGTGTCATGAGGATCAACAGACAGAACTGTGAGGACCAACAGACAGAACTGCGAGAACTGACAGAGAACCCAAGAGGGTGAGGGGCTGGCAGGCCTCCCAGCCCCCCGGCACCCATGCCTGCCATGTACCTGGCCACCTCTACTAAATAAAGTGTGAAAAGCCACCAAGGGCTCCAAGACTCTCCTTCCCTGACCCGTCTGCCCAGAACCATCCTGAACACTGCCTCCAGTGCTGCCCCTTCCTGCCGCTACAAGGTACCAGTCAGGTTAAAACCACAGTAACCAGGAAAGAGGCTGGAGAAATGAGCCTTCTTGGGCTTGGGTGGTCATACATCATCTGGCAAAGTGGGACTCTGCAGAGAGGCAAGGGAGGTCAGATGGGAGAGGTAGGTTGCTGCCTTGGGAAGGCGGGGAGGGGTGGCAGGAGGGACAGGAGCGGATGAGAGCAAGTTAGGAGCTGGAGTGACTGAGGGAAGGAGGCCTGAATAGGAAATCCCACTTGTTTTTTTTTTTAAAGATTTATTTATTTATGCATACAAGCACTGGGGTACAGGCCAGAGATGTGGGGGGTGGGTGAGAGGATTCACCACAGAGAGCAGGGAGCAGAACAGGCAAATCAACAGAAGTACTCTGCTGAGGGGAGCAGCGGGCACAGCAGGAGAGGTCCGCTGCGTCATATGGGTCCCCTCCCTGGCCGGCAGCAGGCTGCGATTTGCTTCATAGTGCGTTGCTTAACCCACTGCGCCACCAGGGAGGCCCTGGGAATCCCACTTGTTTCATCACTGTCATCCTCACTTCCTTTCCAGCTAAGTCTAGCACAGTGCTGGCACAGAACAGGTGGGTTGTGTTTGCTGAATTGCCCTACAAATGCCTGCCCCCTTCCTGGGCTCCTCTGAATAGTAGCAAGGACTCTGTGATGGCAGTGGGGGTAGCAGGTGAAGCCTTTCAGAGCAATGTGAAGTGGTCCCCAGAGACTGCAGGAGAGAAAAGGACCTCCTCTTCCATCTCAGCAGGAATTTAATTAGGAGAGCTAATTAGTGGACCAGGAGTGAGAGATGGAGGCACGGGCGCCTGTGTTCATGCATGAACGTGTGAGCAGGGAATGAAGCCACAGGGAAAAGGCTGCTGTGGCTGGGCAACAGCCAGAGCCCCTGTGCTTAGCTCCTCCCTCCCTGGCCCCTCACCAGCCTCAGGGGTGCGCATGTGTGCTCATAGATACATGCACACTCGTGCATGCACACATGTGCTCAGATATACACGCATTCTCCCACATGCTTGCACACTCGTGCATGCCATGCATTCTCACACCAGTGTACATGTCCACACTGGTGTACCCATACACGTCCAGTCACACAATTTCTACACTGTCACATGTGTACATTCACTGTTGCATATCCATTCACTTTTGACCACACCGCACACACACTTGCACACTCATAGTCACATTCACTGACCCAATATACTCACACAGTCACACACACACACACATTTGCCAGACCTTCATATTCACTCATATGTACACTCATGTGTACACACAGGGTTTTGACTCCATGATTCCACACCCAACCCAAATCCCATTAGAAGGTGCTAGAATGTCAGCTTACCCCAGGGCCATTATTGGAGCTTGCACCCTGCTGGGTACAAATACCAGCCCTGTGTCCCCACACCCAGGCTCTCAAAAGGTCCCCTATTACCCCTTAGATTTTTCAAAAGGAAAAGAAAATTGTCAAATCAGATGCCATAGTACCCTTCGCTCCCCGCAGCAGCATGCCCCAGAGTGAGCAGTGTCTGTCCCCAGCTGTCACCAGTCCTTGCAAGAAGCGGTCCAGTCCAGTTTCATGGACAGAGAATGTTCTCACCCGACAGCCCAGGTGCAGCGCCAGGGGAGCTCGAGCCACACTCTGGAGCCTATCACGTGTGGCTCTGAGTGATGTTGGGAAGATACTAAACCTCTCTGAGCCTCGGTCTCTTGTCAGTAAATGAGGGCAACACAATGCCAGATTGTGGGGCGTAAGAGAAGTCACACATGCACATGCTTAGCCCAGAGCAGGTAGTCTGTGCTGAACACATTTAATACTTCCCATGACAGGCCCCGAACCAGCACTCCTGGCTTCCCAACCCCTGACCAGGGCTCACTCTTGCCCTCCAGCCCTGGCCCCTTCTTGTTCTGTCTCGGAATAAGAAGACAGGTTATTAGTACAAATTTGATCAAAATGACACATGGATTAGCATGTACGCTGCAAAGTCTAATTCTGTTTACTGTTCTAGGGGAGCATGCAATTATTACAGGAGCTGGGACAGAGTGTTTTTAATAACATTTCTTGTTAAGATTTAATTACAGGAAATTGTATTTTCTTAATCACTGAAAACTCAACTGCCTAGGAAAAGAATCGTGATAATTTTGTTTGCAGTTTATTAAATCCTTAGGATATTCCTTCTCTTACATTTGCTTTTATTATGTGCTGCTGCTAAGTGCTTTTTAACCCTTGAAGCTGTGAGGAGGGAATCCTGCGAGAGGCTAGTCCCTGCTTCTCCCACCCCCGGCCCTGTGGTCCTGGCAAAGTCTGATGCCAAAGCAACGGAGGGAGCTGAGTCCACCCCCCTGCCCAGCCCAACAACAGGTGTGCTCTCCTCCTTGACTCAAGTGCTGGCTAAGCAACCGACCTTAGAATATCTGTCCCTTGTGTTATATGCACAAACAAAACGTGGACACCAGGGCTATCAAAAGGCAGGTTTCTTCTTTAAAAATTTTTTTTAAAGATTTATTTATTTATGCATACAAGAACTGGGGTACAGGCCAGAGGTGTGGTGGGGGTGAGGGGGTGGGGGTGAGAGGATTCACCAGAGACAGCCAGGAGCAGAACAGGCAGATCAACAGAAATACACTGCCAAGGGCAGCAGTGGGCGAGGCAGGAGAGGTCTTCTGCGCCATGTGGGTCCCCTTCCTGGCCGGCGGCAGGGTTCGAACTCGTGCTGCAGTGGCTGTGGTCTGCTTCAAAGGGCGGTGCTTAACCCACTGCGCCACCAGGGAGGCCCAAGAAATGGGTTTAATGTACCGATGCTGACTCAGGGGATTCATATCCCAAAGCTGAGCCCCCTTTGTAGGAAGTCAGGTGCTTATATACACTTACAGTTTCTTTTTTTTTTTTTTTTTTTTCAAAAATTTATTTTTATTTATACATACAAGAGCTGGGGTACAGGCCAGAGTCCAG
>JAGFMF010011803.1:12821884-12848327 GCA_019455555.1 Galemys pyrenaicus
GCGGTGAGAGGGTTCACCAGACACAGAGCAGGGAGCAGAACAGGCAGATGGACTGGAACACACTGCTGAGGGGAGCAGTGGGCAAGGCAGGAGAGGTCTTCTGTGCCATGTGGGTCCCCTCCCTGGCCGGAGGCAGGGATCGAACTCGTGCTGCAGTGGTTGCGGTTTGCTTCACAGTGCGTTGCTTAACCCACTGTGCCACCAGGGAGGCCCCACTTACAGTTTCTACAAGGTTCCAGGTGGGTTTCCTTTGGTAGCTATACATGATCAGATATGACATGGCTACATATTAAGAGGTGAGTTTATAGTTGCATACCAAGGAGTAAGGGTCAAGAGTCTTGGGACCCCTCATTTCCATTCTCCCTCGTGCCCACATATGGTCTCTCAGGGACTAAGTTGCATACCAGAGACTGAGCAAAAGGTTGTTATTAAGGTCCCCAGGCTGCTTAAGTCAGGTGACCATGCTTCACTTGCACCGGCCTCCACTGGAAACCCACTGGGCCATCTCCCTGCCAAGAACCCCTGCAGAAGATCGTGAAAGGGATGCCTGTAGCCTGGCCTGCACGCACAGGGGCACAGGGCCCCAGGGCCTCCACCACCTCAGCAGGTCCGCAGGCTCAGAGCCAGGGGACCCCCTGGGGTCAGACACTGCTGGAGAGCTGTGGGTGAAACTCCTCTGTGTGACTCGTCCTGTGGCCTCGTTCCTGCCAGATGCTGAACACAGGAAACAGCAGTGGATATGAGACAGTCCTGCCCCAAAGTCCACAGGACCTTCCTGCTTCCCTTCTGCAGCCTCTGTGTGTGCGTGGACGGGTGGGGGTGTGGAGCAAGGAGGCAAGAAGGTGGTGGAGAGTTGTTTACACTGAAGAAATGGGATGTGTGAAAACCAGAGGCGCAAAGGAAGCACCGTCTACCAGCTCCTCCAGGAAGCCATGCTCAAGGGAAAAGAGGCAATATTATCAACAACGGAGGAGTAACGCTTACAAAGCCAGCGTGAGACACTGGCCCCCCCAGGGATTTGTGCTGCTGTGGGTAAGAATTTCTCAGCGAAAGCCCGTGAGCCCAGAAGTGTGTGTGTGTGTGTGAGTGTGAGTGTGTGTGAGTGTGAGTGTGTGTGAGTGTGAGTGTGTGTGTGAGTGTGAGTGTGTGAGTGTGAGTGTGAGTGTGTGAGTGTGAGTGTGTGTGAGTGTGAGTGTGTGTGTGAGTGTGTGTGTGTGAGTGTGTGTGTGAGTGTGAGTGTGTGTGTGAGTGTGTGAGAGTGTGAGTGTGTGTGTGAGTGTGAGTGTGTGTGAGTGTGTGTGTGAGTGTGAGTGTGTGTGTGTGAGTGTGAGTGTGTGTGTGAGTGTGAGTGTGTGTGTGTGAGTGTGAGTGTGAGTGTGTGTGTGTGTGTACATGCCTTGTTGGCCTCAGTCACAGCTCCATTTCCCCCTCCAATCCCATGACCTGCCAAGCACAGACAACCTCCAGGCAAATGCCGCACTCACAGCCTTTCCTCCACACTGCTCCACCCTCCAGGCTACAAGTCCAACCTGTGTCTAGCCTGGGCACTCTTGCTGCCACTCAAACTCAGGTCTTCTGGGTCTTTTGGCAGGTGGGAGCGAGGGACAAGGAGACAATGAATGGGATTCCTTGCAGAACAGCCTCATCTGCCGCATCTCCGGGTCTCCCGGTCCTCTCTAAACTGTGAGCCCCCAGCTCTCTTAAGCACCCCCCCAAGCGGCCTCTCTCTTCCTGCTCTCTGTCCCTTTGGTCTCTTTGTTCTCTGGGACTGGAAAAAGCAGGCCTGACAGCGTTAACCCCGATGGCGGGAGTGCAAGACATCAAAGAGGCACCAAGAGAGGTGATGGATAATAGATGGCTGGAAGCATGAATGATACATATGCAGATAAATGATGGATAATGGGGCCCACAAGATGTATAGGCGGCCGCAGCAGTAACAGATGTGTAGATACATGTACATTGATGGAGTGAGACAGTTTCGAAGACAAGGGCTACAAGGCCAGTGGAAGGACTGATCCAGGTAATAGATGCCTTGGATTTAGATAGGGAGATAGAGGAGGGCCGGGCACCTAGCAGACAAGACAGGGATAAACACAGGCAAGCTTCCTGGGGTCTAGAAAAAAAGACAAGGGGCAGCGGAGAAGCACCCAGAACTTTCCACTGCCAGCCGCAGCCGCAGCCCAGGCGTACAGCTGGACGCAGGACGGGTGATGGATGCGCCAGGAGATGAAGGGATGGGCGGGCCCTTGGGTCGGAACACTCCTTGCCCCTCCTCTGGGGCGCCCTTTGCGGGGGGGCTGGGCTCCAGCTCTCCAGGTGTCGCCCCAGCGGCGGCGGGGTGCTGCGCCGATGGTGGTCGCGTGGGGGCGCTCATCGCCGGGGTATCGCGAGGAGGGGTGAAGAGGGGCTGCTGGCTCCAGCCTAGTACCCGAGTTTGTTTCCATGACGGCCGGGCCCACGTGACCCCCTCCTTGCTGCCCCATCTCCTTCTCTTCATAAATAATGTCCTGGTAGAAAACTGCTCCCCAAGGAAGGGCAGGAGAAAGGCTTCTTGCTGGGCTGCTTTTTCTAGAATCCGAGCAAGCCTTTGAAGCCCGCCCGCCTTCCAGGGCTGCCAAGTCAGTCCCTTATCACTCCCTCTGCTTGTCCCTCTTGCCCTGTTTTAAATCGTTTCCCTCTCATTACCCTGTCTCCTCCTCCCCTCAGTTCTCAGGGTCTTCCCGACCCCTACTCCTCTCCAGCGCCAGCTGGTAGAGAGACTGAGGGAAGCTTTTGTTCTGGAAAGGGCAAGAAAACGCTTGGGAGAACGGGAGGGGAGGGGCTGCTGGAGCAGATGAGACCCTCCATCTGTTGAAGCTAGGACGGACAAAGCCGCAACCCGTGTCCCCAGACACACGCATGAGAACTGGGTGCACCTGGGATGGACCCTGGTGGCTGGATCTCAGCCCCACCCCACGCCACCCCCTGAGGCTTGTATGGTACAAAGCTAGGAAGGAGATAAGAGGAGCATGAGCCCTTAGCATGGCCTCAGGGAGGCCGGGGCCCTGGAGGCGCAACTGTCACTGTTGAGCCTCTCCTTGACCCATGGTCCCATTGTGTCCACTGGAAGACAGAAGCCTGGCCCCAGGCTCCGGCCCTCCCTGCCTTCACAGTTCTTCTCAGCAGTCACTTACTACCCTCCCCAGGGCTCCTGGAGGCAGACCTTGGGTTACCTTCTCTGCAGAGCTCACAAGGAGAGGTTAAGTGACTAGCTCAGGTGTGCCACAGCTGCAAAGCCCCAGGGGACTCTGTTCTGAAGAGGTAGGGAAGGCAGCCCGGAAGAACAGGACTCATGCAGGGAGAGTAGTCACAGTGTGGGGCACTTTTCAGGTACTGCTCTTCTCTGCAAAGTGTCCCCACTCCTGCATCACCTACGCCCTTCCAGGTCAATGCCTTGGAATTAAAGGGGGGAAAAGTGGTTTTTTGCCTTGGCCTGGAGGAAGTGATACCGAAATATTCTAAGAAGTGGTTGTGCAGAACGTGCCAGAAGCTAGAGACCAGAAAGACAATTCCTGGCCAAGAGTGAGCATAGCACAGGCAGACAGGCATGGGGGGTGAGGGGTGAGGAGTGAGGGGTGGTGTAGGGGCAGGGAAAGGGGGTGGCAGGAACTGTGTTCCTGAGCTGAGGGTCTGGCAGGGAAAGAAAGATTCCAGGAGACAGAGGCAGCGCTCAGACCCTGGTGGCCCTGTTCTCCAAGGAAGAAACTCGTAGTCGGGAGCCACTAAGGGTTTGAACAAAGGCGGGATGGGTCCAGATTCTTGCTCTGAGGGTGTATAGAAGGCCAGTTAGGAGGCTGCTGCAGCAGGCCAGGGGGAGGAGAAACAGTGGGGAGCCATACTAGACTAAGAGAGACTGGGAGAGTCCACAAGTGTGTTAGGCAGGAAGCACTGGGATCCAGGAGGAGGGAGACAGAGTGAGCACAGGCCAAGCCAAGGCTGACCGCGCGGGGAAAGTGGCGCCTCCCTCTGCAAAGTCATGGGAGAAAGTACAGGCTTCGTAGAGACTTTGACCTGGAAACTGTTGAGTTTGAGGTGAGCAGAGCTGTCCAGGGCTGGCAGCTGGGTGTTCTCGCCTGAGCCCCCTGAAGGCTGGAGAGCTGTTTGAGAGAGAAGGGAATTGGTGGCTGTGTTGGGAGAGGCAGGAGGGAGGGAGTAGGGCCAGGTCAGATGCCGGAGAAAGTGCCCGTGAGAAAAACACTGAAGGTGCCCCCTGGACTTGGCACTGAACGTCTTATTAATAATCAGTCTAGCAGGAAACGCAGTTACATTCAAACTGAGTAATTCAAGGGAGTGTAATGAAGGTGAGGGCAAGGTACAGAGGTGCGGGGCGGGGGCAGGGCACTCCTGGAGGGTAACTGGAGGCAGGCCTGAGGAGCCTTGGAGGGAGAGCTCTGGACATGGAGGGGCACAGCCAGAACACTGCAGCTCACAGGGAACAGGTCAGGTCGGTTGATTAAATCCTCAGCCTCCCTCTCCTCCCTCCCTCCTTTGTTCCCTCCATCTCCTCAGGGCTCTCTACTGGTAGGGGCCAACCCAAAGCCAAAAGGCAGGGAACCAGGGCCATGTTGTCTCCAGAGGTGAGGCCTGGGGCTGGGGTGGGGATGTGGAGGAGGGGGCACACTCCCTGGCACACAGCGCAACCTTCAGAGCAAGCAGGCAAGCACACAGCCATGGAACTCACAAGCAGGAAATCCAGGCCCCTCTTGGTCTTAGCTCTGCTCCTTCCTGCCTGATGACCCATTCCTCCTTGGCAGGGAGGAACCACAGCTAACCCCTTCTGGTATCCATTTCCCCAGAGGGAAATATCAATCTTCGGTGGCTGGTTCCTACAGCACAGTCCTAGAGAAGGCGTCTGAATGGTCTGGCCCCAGGCTCTCAGCACCAACACTCCGCCTGGGCTGAGGGGAGAGGAAAATCCTGCTGGGCACCCACCCTGGGAACACTCAGACAGGCAACAGGGTGGCAGCTGCTGGGAAGAGGAGACTTGTGGATTAAAGCTGAGAATGTGATGAGGAGGCAGGCTGGGACCCAGCTATGGCCCTTTGTGTTTCTAAATGCAACAGCGGGTGAGAAGGCAGCAGAGGGAAATGTTCCCTCTTTGCCTGCTGCTGGGTGCGTACCAAAACACACAGAGATTTGTACTCACACACACTCATAAACACACATGCTTGCAATTATATAACTACAAATATATCTGTAGGCATCTATACGTGCTCAAACAAACATGCTTGCTCACTCATGCTCATGTACTCAGACACCAGTACTTATACTGTAAGTCAGGTTGGGTGAGGTTGTGCTACACTAACGAGCAACTCCCCTTTTATTTCAAACCCTCATCTGCTGCCCCTCATCTTTTTCTCATCTGAGCCCCCATCATCCATGTCCCCCCATCCCACAGCCTCTCTTCCTTGCCCCCTACCCCTGCTTCTTCCCTCCTGCCAAGAAGAGATAAAAGGGACAGCTGCATGTTTATCCAGGGTTACTTCTCACTGATGCCCCACCACTTGCTCCAGTTCCTCGCTCCCTCCCTGTTTTCCTTCATGGAATGCTTCAGGAGCTAGTACATGTGAGCTAGTGGCAGGTGGGACCAGGAGGGCCTGGGGATAAAGAGAGTAGACAGACGCAAAGGCCTGGAGAGGGCGAGAGATACAGAGAGACAGATATGTGTGCACAGACAGAAAAGAGACTTAAATGTGGTGAGGGAAGCAGAGACACAGGGAGAGACAGTGGCAGATGGAAAAAGACACGGATTAACAGAGACAAAAGCAAAGACAGCGAGATGGCTGAAATTGGTCAAAATAGAGACACAGAGACCATCAGGGGAGACACAAACCCTGGAATGAGAACCCTGTTGAGCTCCAGGGTGGGAAAGGGACATATTATGTGTGTGTCCATAGCTTCTTTATTTTTGAGCCACGTTATTGCTCATTGAAATGTCCTTTGAAAGTGGGCCTGAGATATCTCTAGAGACAGGGAGAAGGTATGTCCCTTTCAAGCATGTGTGGGGTTCAAGGCCAGTTGGGAAGCTCAGGAAGCAACAGGAGTTTCCTTGGAGATTTCCAGTATCTCTTGTCTCCTCCATAGTGCTGGTTCTGCCAGTGGGAGGAGGCTGTGGGGTGTGAGTATATTCCCAGCTACCTGGCCTCCCTTCTGTTCTGGCAAGGCCACCCTGAGGGAGCCCAGAGGGGACTGCAGCCCCTTCTCAGATCAGGGGTTGAGGGGCCCAGACTGCAGAGACACAGATCCCTGCCTTCGGGCAGCCCTGGGTCTGAGTAGAGCTTGAAACCCTGCTTGTCCCTTTACCAGATGATTCTGGAAGCCTACTCTGCTAGGTTTCAGAGATGCTGTGGAAGACAAAGGCCGCATGCTCCCTGCACAGGGGCACCAAGCAAATCGGTGAAACACTGAGAAGGAAGAGCGTCATTCCCAAAAGAATGGTGACAGGGGCCATTTTTAGACCGGGTGCTCGGGGTAGTCTCTCCAAGTGGGTGACAAAACTTCCTGCTGAGAAGGAGTCAACCAAGAGGAAAATCAGTGACGTGGAGTGTGAGGGGAAATAGACGATGGTGAAGCAGCCCTGGCCAAGGCAATGAAGCAACCCAGGCACTTCTCAAGACCTGAGAGGGCCAGTGTGGCTGTGGCTGGAGCAGTGAGCTGGGGGAGTGTTGTGAGAGAGACTGGCCAAGCAGGCAGGAGCCTACGGGCAAGCCCTCCATAGCATGGATTTTTCCCCAAAGGCTGCACGAGAGACATGAGTAGCGCCCACCTGTCTGTGTGGCCACACCGATGCAGGACAGGCATTGAGCTGGCCTGCACCCCAGCTGAGATACGGGGGTGGAAGGAAGGGGTTACGATTGGCCTCCCCCCAAATGTTCAGCAGTCTTTTTCTAGGATGTATCCTCTTGATTTGGAACTAAGGTTGATTGAGGCCCTCTGGGCAAGGGAGAAACTGTTACTATAAACTTAAAGCATGCAGATGGCCTGGATTTGGGGACATCTCCAGAAATAACCATTTTATGGGTAAAACCTACCTTAAGGCAAAGCGAAGAGGCTAGAGGTTAGGTTTTGTTATATGTGGTCATCCCCAGCTTGTCATGTGAGTTCCCTCCTCTCCTTGACACCTAGATCCCTGTCCCATTCCTAAGCACAGAATAGATAAACCTTCGGTTGGCCCCATTTACTTTAGAATTTACAGCCATGTAAACTCTTCATATTATGTAATTAAATTTGGTCTTTCTCTCCTACAATCTATGTGATGTTAATTTGTTTGCTCATCCAACCCTAGAGGAGCTCAGAGAGATGGGGGAATTTTCCTTCCAGCTCCCACAGAGGATTGCAGAGCAGAGAAAACCAGCACATCTCATCACGTCACTCAGCTTAACTCCTTCAAGTAGCTCTACCACCAGAAGAAAGTCCAGACCCCTTCTCTGGGCTGGCAAGGCCCTCTCCACCCTGTGCCCCCTTCTTCCCTGATTCTACCCCTCCTGCCCTTCCTCCGCTTCAGACTCAATGCCAGGTCACCAGACCCTTGCTCACGCTGTGCCCTCTGCCTGGGGCACCCTCCAGCTGGCCTCTCCCTTCACCTGCTTGGCTCCTGCCACCCTGCAAGGTGCAGCTCCACTCTTCCTCCTCTTGGTAAAGTGTTTGCTGAGCTGTGCCCCCTCCACAATGAAACTGATCGCTCCACCTGGGACCTCGCTGCCCCCAGTTCCCTGGGAAACTTCCCTGCCCTTGTCTCTCTGTACATCTGTCTGCCGGACAGAGGCTTGGAGAGCAGGGCTGTGCCAACCTGAATCCCCAGGTGAGTGGACCCCTGAGATCAGACAGATGATGAGAAGCAGAGCTCTTGGCTAGAGGGGCTGTCATGTGCTCCATCCCTCCAAAAGTGCCTCAGAGTAGTGGCAACTGAGCCCTTGTTTATAGGGGGAGAAGACTAAGGAGTAGAGTCAGCTAGATTAAGAAAAAATTCAAATGTTTTGCATCTGTGAAAGCAAGCTGTGTCCCCAGCAGTTCTACTGAGCTTTCTGAGACACTTCTGCCAGGCTCTTGCTCAGTCTGCTCAAAAGCCACAGTTCCGATCCAGAATACAGGCTCAATACACGCTGCCAGTGTTTGCCTCCGCATGCAAAGAACACAGGTCTGGGTAAGCTGGACCGTGTGGTTCTCCTTGAATATGTCATGCAAGATGCTTATTTCATGGCAGAAACCATGCTAATTCTTTATGCGTGAAATTTCTTAAACTTTAAAAAAGAAAGAAAAGTTTTGAGGTAATGAAGGTGGGTCAGAGTTAAAAGAAAGGTGAGGGTAATGGTTTGGCAATAGGGGGTCAGGACTCCCAGCTCCTCCTGGGGAGATGGGCCAAGGGGCAGGGGAGTGTTCAAACACTCTGAATAATCAAGTCAGGGACCTGGTAAGAAGTAAGGTAAGATGCCACCCGCCCTCAGGTGCATGGTGAGGATAAAGGAAAAACACAAGGGAGAGAGGACAAGAAAGAGGTTCATCTGGGTTTTCCACAGAGGAGGGGCAAGTGGTGGAGCTGAGAATGTGCTGGAAGGAGAGTCCAGGAAGCCCCTGGCCCAGACAAGGATTTTCCTGCTTAGGTCCTCCCACCTTCTGCAAAAAGGAACTGTTCACTCAGAGAACGAAGTCAAGCCCCTCCCCTCTCCATACTCTGCAGGCTCCTGGGCCAGCCCAAGGCCCCTATTCCTCCAACCCCCTCCCTGCCCCAGCCATCTGGTCTCCATGTAGCCTCACCACCTTGAGAGAAGGATCTGGCTTTAGCTGTCCCCCATAGACTTGAGTTCAAATCCAGCCTCTGCATGAACTAGCACCACATCTTACGTGACTGAGGATTCGGTAAAGATGTGACAGACAGAAATTCTTCCTAAATGCAGGCAAGAGATGGTTCTGGGATGCTTGTTTTGGGGGATCTTTGCATAAAGAGGTAAGATGGGGTACAGTAGAAATGGAGGAGACTGGGCTTCCTACCCCAGCATCAGGAGGAAGAGGAGGACTCAAAGGGCATTTAAAGGTCTCTGCCTTACCCAGCTAACCTGAGTCAGGAGCAATTTTCCTGACAGGGAGGGTGACTTGAGAAGTGAAAAGTGAATGGATTGCTAAAATGTTTTACTTCACTGGCAGCATCATCATCTTCAGCTGTGGAGGCTTTAATGAGGGGCCATGCATCACTTGACCCCCCGCACCCCTGCAGATGATAAAGGGTGCTCCCGCCTCTCAGACTCCAGAACAACCCGTAGCTGCACGGCCTGTAAATTGTTATGGCCCAATGACGAGCTCGCCCTTAAATGTCACTCGCCTGGGAATTAAGGCAAAGCCAGCAGAGGCACCTGCCACTGATGTAGCCCATAGTGTAGCTGATGGGGGTAGGGGGTCAGCCTCTCCAGGAAGAGTAGTTGGACACTAGGTCCGGGGTTAATGAAAAATGCCCCCCGTCCACCCAAGTGATCATTATCTCCAATAATTATCCCTGCTCCTGGGGATGGGGACGTGTGGACATATTTGAAAAGCTGTCACTAGATAGGACAGGCTAAAGATGTACGCCCGGCACGGACCATGAGCCAGGGCCCGCATCTCCCCACCTGCCTCTCTCTCTGTCTCCTTCTCCTCTTCCTCCTCCTCCTTTTCTCCCTCTCCCCCTCTCCCCTACACCTCTCTTCTTGTTCTTTCTCTCTCTCCCCACCTCCCCTACCCCTTTTTTTCAGTTTCTCTTTTGCCCCAGCTGTCTGCATGCTTCACGGGTTTATCTGTGTCCTGGTGGACCCTGAGGGCAAAACTGAGAAGGAATCTTAACAAGTCTGACCCAGACCAGAGGGCCTTGGTCAGGGCTCCCTGCCAGAGCACTGGGCTGGCTTCACTTTCTAGCTGCACTTTTGAACTTTGGGAGGCAAAGAGAGGTCAGCTTCCAGCTCATCCCTGGAGGCCCTTCTCTGGGAGAAGATAGACAGTGAGTTGCAGGTCTCTCCCAGCGGTGACCCTTCCTGCTTCCTCCCTCTCCAGTAACCTTTTTTTCCCCCCACTGTGAAATAAATCTCATGTCCAGAAAAGGGCATGAAACAAATGTCCCATTTAACAAGTTAGGTTCAAGCACCAAGGTAGTCACTACCCTCCGGCAACTTTGGACCCTTTCTAATTCACCTCCCTCCCCCATGCCACCTCCAGGCCCCAGGCAACACTTCCTGCTTCTCCTTATACATTTGTGGGCTGCCTCAACAATATGGTATAGTTTTTACTGTTTCTGAACTTTACATAAATAGAGTCATATGTTATGTATTCTTCCATGTCTGGCTTCTTTCAGCCAACCTGGTGGTGTTTGTGTGACTCCTCCATGTGGTTGGCGTGGTCATGGCTCATTCATTCTTACTGTTCTAGAGTGACTGGCGGTGTGTGCAGTCTCGCCCCTGCCTCCCCAGTAGCAGTCTCCCCAGTAGCACCACTGCAAGGTGGGAACATGGCCAATCCTCCAGACAGTCTGAAATCTTGTAGGGGGGGCCCTATACACAGGAGTGCTGAGACCAGACTGAATTCCAGCCTCTGCACTCAACTCTTCACACCCTCCAGGGGGTGCCCGGTGCTAGCTGGCAGCCTGGGAGATTTCAGCACCATGGAGAGAGAAACCCAGGCACAGGCCACCAGTAGCGGGGGAGAGACTTGAATTAACATTTGTTGTCTAATTGTGACCTTGTAGATGTTTGCTGAGTGAATCAGTGACTGCCCACCCAGGAGCCCTAAGACCAGGCTTCTAAAAGGCTAGACCTTTTTCCTCCCATGCAGCTGCCCAGCACACTGGCTCCTAGAACTCAGATCTCTTTCTGAGACTTTGCTGATCAGTAAACCCTCTCCAGACTCATAACCTTCCTCTTTCTTTTGGGTGCAATGAACTCTACACCCTGAGCCAGGCCCAGGAAGAAACTCTATGGACTTTTGCCCCCACTCCCTCCTGCCAGGAAGTTCCCCTGAGGTTCAGCCTCCATCCCCCCACTTTGACTTTTGTGGTTCTGATGAAGTTGGGGGAAGAGGGAGGTACAGCAAAAATAATGCCTCAACTGCATTTGCAAGCCTTTTTTCAGTGTATGAAGCACTTGGTACGACATTAATTGAGTGTGGATGGTTATTATCATCCTGTTCTAAGCATTTTACATTGTTAATTCATTTAACCCACAGAGCCACCTCTAAAGTGGGTACTATTATTATCCCCACTTTACAGAGGAGGGAGCTGAGAAGTGAAGGCACTTGCCCAAGGTAGAGTTGCCAGATAACACACAGAATGAACAGTTAAATTTGAATCACAGAGAAAAAAATCAAGGAATCTTTAAAAGCAGAAATATGTCCCAAATGCTGCATATTAAATTCAAAAGGGCAGCCTATATTTTTGATTTGCTAAATCTGGCCACCCTAGTCCAAGGTCACCCAGCAAGTGATGGTGGAGCCTGGATTCCAAGCCCAAATCACCACTACCCTCTGCTCCAACAGATCTGCATGAGGGCCCTGAAGGCCAGGGAGTGAAGCAGATGGATTTGAGACTATTTAGTAAATCCAACCAGCAGGTCTTGGAAACAGATTGGATATGGAGGCTGGAAGAGAGGGGAACATTTAAAAAAAAAAATCCCAGTTTCTTGCTCTGGTAGATAAGATTCTGAGAAGGAGCTTCACACTAAGGATCACTCAGCTCAGAAGAGGCCAAGGCCAGTCCCTCAAAGGGTTCCAGGTCACTTTGGGGTTCTGTGCCTCACCCTCTAATGCCTGTTCTCCAACTAGTCTCACAGGATGGTGACCCAGCCCTACCTGGCACAAACCCAGACAGTCCTTCCGAGTCAGCACTGACCCACATTTCCAGCCTTAAGTTCCAGAAACAAACCTCTGTATCTGACTCGATGGGACCCTGTACCCGCCCCCCTCCACCCCCTCCACACCAGGGCTAATTGCCTTATCTAGATGTGATGTAGGGACAAGGCTTCGCAACTGTAAAAATTGCAAAACTGAATGTAATGTTTTCAGAGCTGCAAATGCAAGTATATGCTTTTATTTTGCACCCAATAACACATTTAATTACTTCTTCGAAGGAAAGCCTGTTTGGCAGAGCAAAAGCAATACCAATAATAGCACCTTGCACTGGGGGCCTCAAACAGAGAGGCAAGGGTGCTGTTCTGTTTCCAACAACTTGAAAGCTCCATGGACGTGGGTTGTGCCGCCTTCCTCAAGAGCTGAGGGAATTGTGAAGAAAATGCTGTGGGTTTTCAATTTTAACTGGTTGTTCTGATGCTTTCCGGTCATCAGAATGTAGGACCCCTGGAGAGATGGGGGTGTGGAGTTGTGGTCGAGTGGGAAGTGAGTGTGAAGCCAGAGGTCTGCCCGACTCTCTCCTCTACCCACCTCTACCCAAAGGGCAGGGCCAGAGTGAGCCCCAGCAATAATGCCTGGCCTGCGGAAGTAAGGTTTTGTGTAGAGTGTAGAACAGCGAACCAAGGGAATTTGTTTCGTCTGTTTGGGTAAGTTGTGCTCCGTGTCCAGGCCTCAGTCCTGTTGTGGATGTTGAACCTCATCTTCCCCATCTGTAAATGGGGTTCATAATGCTACTTAGAGTGCAGCGGTGTTGTGAACATTAGGTATGTCAGTTAGTATAAATGGGCTCAAACAGGACCTGACACGCAGAAGAGCTCAGGAAGTTTAACCAGAGTAAGTTATTATTTTCTGGACAATGGGAGAGGGAGGGTTAGGTCAGCTCAGACACCACACAGATAAACATATCAAAAGACCAGGTATGGGTCCAAAGGCAGTGGAAGAGCCTATGGCAGCAGCCCAGGTAAGTTAATTCAGTGTAATGTTAATGTTACGTTATGTGAATGTTAAAAAACAAATTCTGCAAATAAAATCAGCCTGTAGTCACACACACGTGGTCACACACAGCTCACCATGACTGAGCTTCCACCTTAAAACATCTCTAAGCTGTAGATCTAGCATCTACTGCTCAGCAGTAGAAATGGAAAGTGTCTGAGGGCTCCACATGTCAACCTCCCTCTCATCCATCATACAGATGAGGGAGCAGAGGCTGGAGGGGGCAGGGTCCCTGTGAGCTGTACCTGCACTGGGACTCCAACCTGGCTGGCTGCCTCAGGGCACTTTCCCACCCCTCTCCTGGCTTGCCACTCTGTTCTACACTCTTTTATTTTTTTTTTTATTTAAAGATTTATTTATTTATGCATACAAGCACTGGGGTACAGGCCAGAGGTGTGGGGGGGCAGAACAGGCAGATCAGGGAAGTACACTGCTGAGGGGAGCAGCGGGCACAGCAGGAGAGGTCTGCTGCACCATGTGGGTCCCCTCCCTGGCCGCGGCAGGGATCGAACTCGCGCTGCAGTGGCTGAGGTCTGCTTCATAGTGTGTTGCTTAACCCACTGCGCCACCCGGGAGGCCCTCTGCTCTACACTCTTAGGGAAGACGCTGCCCCTCTCTGGACTCAGCTTTCCCTTCCCCATAGAATGATGGGCTTCGGTGAACAAGTCTGGGTTTCAGAACCAGAGAGGCATAGACCTAAATGCCAAGTACGAGGGGGGAGCAATGTCAGCCTCCTGAGCTCACCTGTCACCCCCTCACCTTCACTGCGTCACTGCTAACCCTCCGGAGGGCTTGCTGTGTCGAGTCCCTATTCATTCTAAGTCACTTTACTTGGAAGAACTCAGCTGCTTCTGATGGCAACACCAGAAGGTGAGTCCTATTATTACCCCACTTTATAGATGAGGCAGCTGAGGCCCACAGAGGTCAAGTAACTTGCCCAAAGTCACACATCTTTCAGGGTGGTCCCTGCAGAGGGCCCACTGTCCAGCATGTAGGACAGAAGCCCGCACTCAGGAGGGAGGCACTCGGTAAGCATCAGTGCCAGCCCCCGTGGACTAGTGCCTCCTGTGAATCTGTCGCCATAGTCAAGCCTCCCAGGAATCAGGAGACCTTTACTGGACCATATGGCTATAGAATTAATAAAGTGTTGTAACCAAAGATTGGAAAAGAGATTAGGGGACTCAGTTCCTATTGAAAAGGAAGCCACTCAGCTCTGCAATGGAGAAGTGGGAATGGGGCCCAGGCCTCCTCTTAGATGCGGAGCAAACACCAGGCGAGGGAGCATCCCTAACCAGCACAATGTATCTGCTGT
This sequence comes from Galemys pyrenaicus, assembly GCA_019455555.1. NCBI lineage: Eukaryota > Metazoa > Chordata > Mammalia > Eulipotyphla > Talpidae > Galemys > Galemys pyrenaicus. The sequence continues at coordinate 12,836,088 of JAGFMF010011803.1, forward strand.
TGGCCATAAAAGTGCGGCTTATTGGCGCTATGGTGATGGGAGAACCAAGGAGTCACAAAACAACCTCTTTGGAGGGGAATAAGGAGGCAGGTTTATTACCCTCAGCAAAGAGGGATGCTTGGATCTGGAACACCTACTCTGATGGCAGGAGACAGAGTTCACTGCCGGCCGTCGGGGCTGCGACCCTCTACCAACATCTGGTCATGGCAATGGACCAGACCAAGCCGGGCCTTTACTCAGCATCCTTGTCCTAACTCAGGGGCATCTACTCCCCACCCCCAAACGGAGACCAGGCAGGCTTCCTGTTTGGACACAACCTGACCTGTTTGGACACAACCGTTCCCACTTTCCTCGGTCTTTCTTGACATCTGAATTGACAGCCTAGGTTCAAGTCCCAGTTACTGGCTGTGTGACCATGGGACGTCACTTGACTTCTCTGGGCCTCAGGGTCATCATCTGTGAAATGGGTAGGATAACAGAAGGCACCGCATGGGACTGGATTGCTGAGGGGATTAAATGAGGTTTGTAAAGTACTTAATCCGATGTGTGACACTGAGAAGCCCTCAGTAATGTTTTTTATTGTGATGGTGCTCAGTTTTACTGTTACCACGTCACGTAATAATTTGATCAGAGTCTATCACCCCGATTAGATCGAAGGCTCTGGACTTCTCATGTCCTCATAACAAACTCATGACGTAGTTGTCATTGTCCCAGTTTCAAAGATGATGACTCTGAGACTCCATGTGATGTACCAATTGCCAGCCCCACAGTCACACATCTGGAGCCAGACAGAGGCCAGATCTCAAAAGTCCTTAAGGACTCCATGGTCCTTAAAATTTGCTCCAGAGACCCAGTCTGGGCAACTTCTGAGACTCCCATTTTTTGTTACCTCAGCCTATGGCTCTGTGCTGGCCTGTCAGGCAGGAAATAGCTAAAGACGCTGCTCCAGAGCTCAGGCGGAAAATAGTTAAGGAAAAGCAGTCTTGGCTCCAGAAGATACTGAAGCCAGAAGCCAGGTCTGCAGGCTTCCAGGATGTGGGGTGGGTGCCAGCAGGCTGCAAGCGATCTGAGCCATGGAGGGAGCGGTTGCCTCTCAGATGAGGGAACACCAGCCAGAGCCACTTCGTCACCAGAAAGACGCTGCTGCTGAAAGAGACAGAGACACACCGATATGTGCAGACATACATACAGACACTCACCCAGAGAGACGTGCCCTTATACGTACAGACACACACAGAGACACATACACAGAGACGTGCAGACATACATACAGACACTCACCCAGAGAGACGTGCCCTTATACGTACAGACACACATGGAAATACACACACACATACAGACGTGCAGATATACATACACATACTCACATAGAGAAACATGCCCTTATACACACAGAAACACCCACACACAGATGTGCAGACATACATGCACACACTCACCCAGAGAGACATGCCCTTATACATACAGACACACACAGAGACACATACACAGAGACGTGCAGACATACATACACACTCACATAGAGAAACGTGACCTTATACATAGGACACACACACACCGTGACAAGCAGACATACATACACACACTCACATAAAGAGACGTGCCCTTATACAGACAGACACACACATGGACAGACACACACAGATGTGCAGACATACTTACACTCACCCAGAGAGACATGCCCTTATATGTACAGACACACACACACAGAGACGCGCAGATATACAGACACACATATCGGGGGGGGGGGGAGCCCTTGCTCCTATTCCCTAGGGAGGGGGCTTCTGTACTGTAGTGGGGATACCTGGAGCTTCTTGCCCTGAAAGACAGACTGAGGTGATCCTGGAATGTGGAGAATTCCACTGTTAGGCTGGCCCACGTGAGGAGAGGGACATACTCTCAGCAGGAGCTCAGTGTGAAAGGGTGAGAGGTGAGAGGATTTGGGGGTTAGCAGACCTGTCTCCCCTGACTGCCATCCATCCAAAGAATTCTGTGGTCTGACCCCTCTGGGGGTGTTGTCTTGAGCCTCCACCACCTCCTCTGCGGGGGCTTCAGCATTAGCAGAGCCGGAACGTGACCCCCCGACCCAAGCTTTGAATCGCAGTGCTAGGCTCTGTCTCAGGCACCTGCAGATCCAGGTTCTAGTATCTGGGTTCACAACTGACTCCTTTGGAGAGCAAGATGGGGCACAGGGGCAGAGCTGAGTGAAAAGTGTCAGGACCCAGGCTTAAAGATAGGCGTTCCATACTGGGCTCTGTTTTCACGGGGATTGGAAGCTCTGAGAAGAAAACAAGGCCCAGGTCCAACCGGCGTGACCAGGCTACAAGACAAGTACCAATGCCAAGGACACTGCTCTGCATTTAGCAGGGGCTCTGTGACCTTGGCAAGGGATTCAGACTCTCCGCGCCTACGAATGACCGGAGTAACACATAGGGTTGTAAGTGAGCTAACGATGGAGGCAGCCTAGCTGGGGTGCTGGGCAGGAGAGTCACCCCCAGAGGGGTCAGACCCCACCATCAGTGACCATCCCCCCACGGGGGCTGGGTGCACAGCCCAGAAGCTGCCTGGGGAGGGGGGGTCCTGTCCTCCTGGACCTCTTTGAAGCCAGCATGACTCACCTTCCCCCCCCACCCAGGAGGGCACAGAAAGGGTCCAGATGCAGCTGAGTGGGAGCTGCTAATGGAGTTTTCTGCCCCAGGCAGCCGTCTGCGCAGTGCTGGTTAGACCTGCTAGTCTCGGAGGGCAGTTAATTTATAACCCACCCTACTCCCTGTATACACTGGAGCAAAGGGGCCTCAATCCCCAAATCCTCAGCCTCTCAGTTGGAGAGGGAGAGGGGAGCAAAATCGGGAATAGGGTCTAACTTGAACTCCTTCCTTCCGGGGGATGGCCCGCCAGAGGCCTGGGAGGCGAGCCTGCTTCCTTCAACTCCACCCAGCAAAGTCCCCATCTCATGCCTACACCTCCTTAATTCTGCACACTTTCGGCAAGAGCAGGGGCTCTGCATGCAGCCAGACTGCCTGGGTCCAATCCCCCATGCCTACCAGCTCTGTGACCTTGGACAAGTTGCTTACCCTCTCTGTGTCTCTGTTCCTTCCTCTAGAAAATGAAGATGATACCTCCCTGTGCTAGTATGAGGATTAAATAATAATATAGATAAAGATTTCAAGCAACCCCAGGAACATAGTAAATGATAAATTATTACTTTTTAGAAGATTTATTTATGCATACAAGAACTAGGGTATAGGCCAGAGGTGCAGGGGTTGAGAGGATTCACCAGAGAAAGAATGGGGAGCAGAACAGCAGATGGACTGAAATACACTGGTGAGGGGAGCAGCGGGCGAGGCAGGAGAGGTCTGCTGCGCCATGTGGGTCCCCTCCCTGGCTGGGAATTCTTGTTGCAGTGGCTGACAATAGCTTCATAGAGCTGAGACTTAACCCCTTGCACCACCAGGGAGGCCCAATGCTAAGTTATTATTTTTGGTTGCTAGTTCATCTGGCACTGTGTGGGGGAGGGGTCTAGCTGTGAATGCTGAAACAGGTGTGCCTCACATCCTCTGCAGGGCAGGGAAGGGAGTGGGTGAGTAACAGGTCAGGATAATGGGAGAAGGGCCTCTCAGCAGCGGGGATGAGGCAGAGGGTATCCAGAAGGAGCAGCAGAGGTTAGCTTGGTGTCCTGTGGGGGGTATTGGAACTCAGGGCTAAGGGGCTGCCGGCCAGCAACTGCCCCAGCCTGGCTTACTTCTGCCAGCCTCCATCTTTGCAAAGCCCTCCAAGGCCAGCCCACATCCCCCAAGCGGCCCAAATGCAGGTATCTCTGGACCTTCTCTGACCACCCATGACACGGGGTTCCAGTCCTCAGCCTTGGAGCTCATCAGGCTCCACAGGAGACTTTTCTAAAACTTTAATGCAGGGCTCCTCACCAGAATGGGCGGCAAGGCGTTGATTCTGTTTAATTCCCCCAGAGTGATGCTATCACACTGCCGTGGTTGAAAAGCAAGGAACCAAGGGACTGGGCTGTGGTCTCCTCCAGAGGAAGAGGAAGTTACTGTTTGTCTCTGCTCACAGGAGGTGCTCATAGATGTTTGTTGACACATGATGGCCTGGCCGGTGGGTCACCCCCTTCCTGGAGGTGCCTGAAGATGAACAGGACTGCAGTCAGCAAGGGTGAAGAATTTATCCTGTTAAAGGCACATGAGAAAATGCTCAACATCCCTCATAATCAGGGAAATGTAAATCAAGACCACAATGAGGTGCCACCTTACACCGGTAAGAATGGCACATATAAAAAAAATCAACAACAACAAATGCTGGCGAGGATGTGGAGAAAAAGGAACCCTGGTACACTGCTGGTGGGATGCAAGCTAATCCAAGCATTATGGAAGGCCGTATGGAGGTTCCTCAGTCTACTAGAGATGGAACTACCATATGATCTGGCAATCCCACTCCTAGGAATCTATCCAAAGGACACAAAAACACCGATCCAAAAGAGCACCTGTACTCCTATGTTCATTGCAGCATTATTTGTAATTGGTAAGACCTGGAAACAACCCAAATGCCCAAAAGTAGAGGACTGGATCAAGAAGATGTGGTACATATACACAATGGAATATTATTCAGCAATCGAAAGTGAAAAACTAGGGGGGACATTTATAGAAACATGGATGGAACTAGAAGGAATTCTACTCAGTGAAACAAGCCAGAAGGCAAGAGAAAAATATCGGATGGCTTCACTATTAGGAGGAATATGAAAGACAAACAACAATAACAATGAAAGAAGAATAAGCTCAAGGAAATGGGCAATTACAACCAAAAGCAAACAAAAAACTCAACAAGACCAAAAAGCCAAGATAAACCAAAGGAACCATGGGGGTGGGGGGGAAGGGAAGGAGGGGAGAGGACAAAGACGGGGATGAGAGCAGAAAGAGCACAAGGGACTGAGGTGACGGTGCACGGGTGGAATGGTGGTGGGAACCCACTGGGGAGTACAAATGATGTAAAATATAATTAATTAATTTTTTAAAAAAGAATTTATCCTGTTAAGGGTCCAAAGAGAAGAAGAGTAACAATTAAAAAGAAATTACAACACAACAAAAGACAAGGACAAATCAGAAACACTTTGTGGGGTGGGGGGAGGAAATGGGATGAGGGCAGAAAGAGCACAAGGGACTGAGGTGACGGTGCACGGGTGAAACGGTCTGGGAATTCCACGGGGACCAACATTGGTGTCAAATATAAATAAAGGTAAAAAAAGAATTCATCCTGTTGACCCGACAAACTGGGTTCTCATTGTGCCACTCCTTCGGCTTTGGGCAAGTTGAATCTCCAGGTGCCTTCTGCATAAATGGGGCTAACAATACCCCTTACGCACAGAGTTGTTCTGAGCTCCAGCTGTTTGTGTTCATCTGGGTTCTGGCAGGAAACAGATGGTTCCCTCAAACCACCAAGGGGAGTCTACAAAGGGATTGTTTGCAAAAATGTGGGCCAGTTGAGGAAAGCAAGGTGGGGTGCTTCAGAACCCCAGGGGCTGGCAACACTGGAGGCGTTAGCAGCAGGGGCCTGGAAGTGTAACCTGGTCTTTAGGAAAAGGGGAAGTTTTAGAGATCCGTGGGGAGGTGAACAATGGCAGCTTTCATCTTGATTTTGATTTTGCTCTTTTCCTCCCAGATTTGTCCGACTCTTTCTAACCCTTTTCTATGGGTCTCTACTGAAAGGTCCTTTGGGTGTGGCAGGCTTTTGGGCCTTGCTTTGGGCCAATCCTATTTGGCTGGACTTTAACCCTCAAGGAGATGGGTAACTTTAAATGCTTAACTTAGTAACTATATTCTTTGTCTTTTCTGTATTGTTCCCTAATTGTATTAAAGTTCCTTTCCATTAAAAGCCTTATGTGTTTGATGTGGCACATGGCAGAACCCATTTAGAGAGGGCAGGTTTGGGGGTGCTGGGGTACCCCTCTGCCTGCCCTATAACAGAAGGGCAAGGGAGGGAAGTGGTTGCCGAAGCCAGAGGCGAACCCCAGCTGCATACAGGCATTTGAGCACCGATCCATCTACCCAGACTCCCCTCCTCATCTCCTAGGGCAACTGCCTCCAGAGCAGCCACAGGAGTCCAAGCAGTGTGGTCCACTGAAAACATGGAGGTGCATCTCCCCAGGGCACAAGGCAGGCAGGGTGGACAGTGGGTCCAGAGGAATAAACAAAAAATCTCCAGTACCCTGACATACTGAAAAAGCTGATTAACTGTCGCTTCTGTTACTACTGTCGTGGGACTCGAGTGAACCATCATGTGTTAGCTGACCTTGACATTTCACAGAACACAGCATCCTATGCACATGTCAGTGTCCCCTGCCAGGGAGAAGGCCCAAGGGTCACGCCCCACTCCTCAGCAGTCCTGTCTGCGCCTGGCAGCTTCCCCGCACGCACTGGAGGGTTGGAAGGGCCGCAGGAAGGAATGACGCATATTTCCATGTTTAGCCATGGGCTTCAACATGTTTGACAAGCTATCAAAATGGCTTTGCAATAGCAAGCTTCATTAAAATGGAAGCACGGTGCTCTAGTATGCAGATGGGGCCACTTTATTACTTTTTAATGTGTTTACAGAAATCCCATGTTTGGTGTACAGTATCTTTGCAAATAGTAACAAATGGGCATGTTTGCTGCCTCCAGAGCTGTGGTGTCCCTGGACAAATAGGCCGAAACCATGTTTGAGTACTGCGCTTGGTTACTCTTAATAGAATCTGACACGCTCCTCAAAATGCGGTGGAGCCTGGAGGGCCAGGGGGCCAGTGTGTGGTGAGTGTGCGGCTTTGGACTCACTTTCCTGATTAGCATATGACTGACCTGGGCCAGATGGTCCCCACCGCCTTTGCAGCTTTCCTATCCCACGACTTGGTGATTCTCTACCACCCAGAAACTACAAAACTCCCTGAACCACCAGCTTCTCAGTTCCCAAGGGAAGCTCTCTTCATTAAAATGAGATAAAACCTACAAATTACCAAATGCATTTTGAAAATGGGTCAAATCAAATGAAGAATATTTAATGGAGCATAAGTACTCAGTCACAGTTCAAAAACTTGCACCACAGGGGGCCTCCCTGGTGGCGCAGTGGGTTAAGCAATGCTCTATGAAGCAAACCACAGCCACTGCAACACGAGTTCGATCCCTGCTGCCGGCTGGGGAGGGGACCCACATGGCACAGCAGACCTCTCCTGCCTCGCCCGCTGCTCCCTTGGCAGTATGTTTCAGTCCATCTGCCTGTTCTGCTCCCCACTTTGTCTCTGGTGGATCCTGTCACCGCCCACACCTCTGGCCTGTACCCCAGCTCTTGTATGCATAAATAAATCTTAAAAAGAAAACAAACTAGTACCACAGCCCCCAAAGCAACACTCTTCATAAACCTGTCAGGACCCTCAAATCCAAGTTCCACTGATTATTAGCTGTGTGATGTTAGGCAAGTTATTTAACAGCTCTCTGCCTAGTTTCCTCATCTGTAAAGTCAGAGGCAATAACACACTTCTCATGAAGCTATTGGGGTGAGAAGGGGTTAGATGAGTGGCTCTTGAGACCCGTTGTGACACCAGCAAGTGTCCAGTTATTATTATCACTGTTCTTCACGGGAGTCGCATCTCTATTAAAGAGAAAGGCTCTCGGAGAATCCCTGTTCCATCAAGTTGTCCATTCAACAGAAGCTGCTCTATTGAGACCATCACAGGCGTGCCCTTGTCTCCAGGTCATTCTGGATCACATCCCCCCGCTTGGTTTTCTTCACAGCAATCTAAACTCCCCTTTTATAGTCATCAGTTTCCTGTTGCTTCTGTCCCCCTCCTTGGGGGCTCCACAAGGGCATGGACCTTGTTGCCTTATTCATGACCTTCTCTCTACACCTACAGCAGCGTCTGGCTGGTTCTCCACAAAGTCTTGCGCTGAGAAGGAACATCTGCAGAGCACGCAGTGTTGACTGGATGTGAGCATGACGTCTGGAAGCCATCGGTCAAGGCTGGGCCCCATGGGGACACCACATACATGTACTACAGTGAATCGCACACATTTCCACCCTCTGAAACCCCAGGTCATGGGACTCTATGAACTGGGCTTTCGTTTTGTTTTTAAAGACTTTATTTATTTGTGCATACAAGAGCTGGGCTACAGGCCAGAAGTGTGGAGGGTGAGAGGATTCACCAAACACACAGCGGGGAGGAGAACAGGCAGATCAACCAAAATACACAGCTAAGGGGAGCAGCGGGCGAGGCAGAAGAGGTCTGCTGTGCCATGGGCTTTTGTTTTGACTTTGTGATAAAGTAAAATCACGAAAGAACGTGAAAAGAGAAACAAACAACATCCTGTTTCTTGGGGTGAAGTCCTAGGCTCAGCACCTATAAGCCATCACCTGCGTGGCCTGGAAACGGGCTCCCAGGAAGCAGAGGCTCCGTGGTGGGGTGATGCGTGCTTTTGGGTGCACCAGACTTTATAGTTTGCAAAGTTCTCTCGAAGTCCTCGTCTCACCTGATCTTGTACAACAGAAAAGCCCATGTACCCTCTAGGTATCATCACCCCCTTTTGTTTTTTTTTTTAAAGATTTATTATTTATTTATGCATAGAAGCACTGGGGTACAGGCCAGAGATGTGGCGGTGGTGAGAGAATCCACCAGACAGAGCAGGATGCAGAACAGGCAGACTGACAGAAACATACTGCTGAGGGGAGCAGTGGGTGAGGCAGGAGACGTCTGTTGCGCCGTGTGGGTCCCCTCCCTGGCCTGCCGCAGAGATTGAACTCGTGCTGCAGTGGCTGCGGTTTGCTTCATACTGTGTTGCTTAACCCACTGCGCCACCAGGGCGGGCCCCTATCACCCCCTTTTGTAGATGCAGAAGCCAAAGGGGAGACAGGACAGACTTGCAGCTCTCCCACAGCCGAGCCAGGGTTCTGTCCAATAGCACCTGAGACCAGCACCAAAAGGGATGTTAGCTCCACTGCTGAAAAGCAAGGAAGGGCATCTGAGCATTTCAAACACATTCTCAAAGAATGAAAGGAAAAGAAATGGGGTACTCAGTTAACCAGAATACTGTATTAACCACAAACACACACACTCCAACTCCAGCACTCTACCTCACAGAGCTTCCTGTCAGGTGCTTCTCAGGATTTCAGAAGTTACACATTTCAGATCGATCCCTCTAGCAAAGATCCAGACCCCAACACATCAAGGAAACAAAGAGCCCGCCTTTCCCGCGGTGTTACGTTACTGCAGTCACGATACTTCAGTATATCACAGCATGCCGACCAGATGGACGCTATGCTCGTCCACAGCCGTGCGAGAGATCACTGCCCCTGCATCACAGATGTAGAGGAAACTGAGGCACAGAGAGGTTCAAGAGCAGGCTCAGGGTCCCACAGCTGGAAAATGGCTGAGCCAGGCTTCCCTGCAAGTCGTCAGGCTCCCCAGCTATGCTCTCCCCCATCACACCCTGCGGTCTCGGGGACAACGATCTCAGTAAATTCTAAAGAAGTAAAAGGATACAAGAATATTGGTAAGAATTCATTTTCTTGCTAAAGTTTTACATCACAAAGATAATAATGAGAAATCAGGATTATCCTTTTGGGTGTAAAATCTCCCATCTAATTGCATTCTCTGTGAGGGAAGCCACAGAAGACTTTCACCCCTCCGTCAGCAACGTGAGAAGCGGCACGGGATAAAGAAAGATGACTCCACGTCCGAGTGACAGAGGCCTAGAGGAACTCATCTGAAAAGGTGCAGCCCCAAGCCCTGGGCAGTCTCGTATTTGTTTAGAACCAGGTTCAGAGGAGATGGGCAAGCACATGAGGAACGTGCATGCGTGGGGGTGCGTTGTTGGCGATGTATCATCGTCTGGTACAAACCAGGGCGGAATGACCGGGGCTACTGCTTGGGGGAAGGAGAGGGTGGCTCCATAGCTCTGCTAATCAAAGCATACTATCTCTGGGCCTCCCTGGTGGCGCAACGGGTTCTGATGAGCGCAGAAGCATGTTGAATGCTGAAGCATTCAACTGCACATTCTGCTGCACAGCAGCGTGAGTTCGATCCCCAGCCAGGCAGGGGACCCACATGGCGCAGCAGACCTCTCCTGCCTCGCCCGCTGCTCCCCTCAGCAGTGTGTTTTGGTCCATCTGCCTGTTCTGCTCCCTACTGTGTCTCTGGTGAATCCTCTCACCTCCCGCCTCTGGCCTGTACCCCAGCTTTATGTGCATAAATAAATAAATCTTAAAAAAAAAAAAAGCATACTATCTCTACTTCCCATTCTTACCTGACTTTCTGCTAATCTTTACAAGTAAGGCAACTAGCCAAAGAGGGTTGGGGATTCCACAGAAGACAACACATAAACTTTGGCTAGTGGACATGATGAGAAGTGCATTTGGGTCATGGTTAGAAAAAATCCTATATCAGGGGCCTCCCTGGTGGCGCAAGGGGTTAAGCACTGCACTGTGAAGCAGCCGCAGCCACTGCAGCACATCCCCAGCCAGGAAGGTGACCCACATGGCACAGCAGACCTCTCCTGCCTCACCCACTGCTCCCCTCAGCAGTGTATTTCAGTCCATCTGGCTGTTCTGCTCCCCAATCTATCTCTGGTGAATCCTCTCACTCCCCACACCTCTGGCCTGTACCCCAGATCTTGTGTGCATAAATAAATCTTTAAAACAGAAAAAATCCTATATCTCAGGAATGGCTCATTCATCTTAGCTCTGTTCTCCTTTGACACGTGTGTGTGTGTGCACACGTGTGTGCATATGTAACCCTGAAGCCCAGACAGGGTCAGTGACTTGCCAGAAGTCCCAAAGCTAGTTAGTGGGAGAACCCAAGACCTGCCGTGTGGCTGAACCACATCCTTTGTGCCAGACACAGAGACCAGACTGCGATGGCCGAACGCGCAGCCAGCCAAGGGCCAGAAGCAGCTCTTCCCATGGCTCCAGCCACAGGGCAGGTCTATTTTCTGCCTAAGTGCAGCAGCCTCTGTGGGGTAGTCACTTAGGAGTTTCAGCCCTTCCTTATCCTCAGGAAAGGAAAAAGGAAAGGCCTGACGCCTACTTCTCCTTTTATTTGGGGGCCAATGAATCCCTTTCACCTCTCAGAAACCTCCAAATAACCCTCTCCTGTCCAAGTAATTCTAGAAAAATGAAAATTGACTCCCACCTGCTTCTCCTACCACCATTCAAGCTAATCGCTCAGGGAGAGGCCAGGGACAGCTTCTTTGAGTGCCTCTGGCTCCCTCCTTCCTCTCCTCCTCCTCATAGCCCCAGGGATCTAGATAATCCGGTCAGTGATGTCACAGGACTGGGTGTGGAGGAGGCTGCTGCCCAGTGAAGGCAGGTGACTGGAAAGAGGGGGCAGAAGAAGAAAAGGGCCAGGAGTCCCTCCAAGGGTCTGCGTTGGAGGTTTTCAGGTAAGGCGACAGCGGCTTATTACAGCTAATTTCCTTCTTCTTGCTAGAACTGCAAATCCACAGGGTTTTCACAGCATATTTGTGTATCTGGCGCTCTCAGCTCACCTCCCCTCGGGGACCATAAGAGATGCTGAGGAAAGAAACAACATGGTCTCCCATAATTTCAAAGCCAGTTCCACAGTTGTTAATAAATTAAGAGCTGGGGTGGGTGGAGGAGGACGGGATGTGAGGGCCAATGGCCCACTCTCGAGCACCTCTAGAAACATCTTCTAGAAATCAAGAGAGAAAACTAAATGCTGAGGTGGCTTCCCCAGGGTCACATGTCCACCAGACCCAGGTCTTTGTGGTACCAAAGTTTCTAGAAACATCTTCTAGAAATCAAGAGAAAAATCTAAATGCTGAGGTGGCTTCCCCAAGGTCACATGTCTACTAGGCCCAGGTCTTTGTGGTACCACAGCCAGTGGGTGCCCACCCCCCAGGATTACCAGGTGAAGGAGGAAGCACATTCTCTCCCATTTCTCTTTCGCCCTCTCAGTGGAGAGTGGGGGCACCGAAACAAGCCTGGTGATTCCACACTCTCAGAGAAGGGGCTGAACTGTTGTTTGGAAAGAACCGGAAAGTTCCTCTCCTGGGATACTTGACTAAATCCACTCCCCTCTGCAGGGGTTTCCAGTCCAGCAGTCAGACTGTTACAGGGCAGGGAGAGGAGCTCCCAGAACCCCCAAGCCTGCCTTCTCTGAATGGGTTCTGCCATCCGCTGCATTAAGACAAACATACAAAACCTTTAATGGAAAGGAACTTTAATACAACTAGGGTACAATAAAGAAAGAAC
>JAGFMF010011803.1:12849376-12881171 GCA_019455555.1 Galemys pyrenaicus
CTTTATTGTACCCTAGTTGTATTAAAGTTCCTTTCCATTAAAGGTTTTATGTGTTTGTCTTAATGTGGCGGATGGCAGAACCCATTCAGAGAGGGCAGGTTTGGGGGTTCTAGGTGCTCCTCTCCCTGCCCTGTAACAGAACTAGAATGAAAGGGAGAAGACACAGAGGACAGGACTTTGGTTCCAGAAAGGATGAATTTTCTAAAAGAGTGAACCAGGAGCGGTGATGAGCCTCCCATGGTGTGGGGTGAAGCTTCGGAGGAGGGGCCCAAAGGAGGTGGCAGCTGGACCCCAGGGTCTGAAGATCCTTTCTGCACTCAAGAGTCAGCCAGGAATGGGGTATGTTCTAAAATCATCCACCCCTACACATGATATCATCAGGGGGTGCCAGAGGAAAATGGGTTGGAGGTCACAGTGACCCAGCTTCAGCCAGGGAGGCCACTAAATAAATTAGTCAGGCAAACAGCTACAGCAGAGAAGGATGAACACGGGGGTGGCTGCAGCAGGCCAGTCCTGCTGTCTGCAGCTGAATGGACAAATAAATAGGAAAATAAATCTTCCTTGCTGGCCAGGGCAGTGTCAGTCCTCACCACTGCAGAGCAGCAGGCCTTGCTCACCCAGCCCTCTGCAGGGAACCCGCCCATTCGTCACCAGGAAACCCAAAGGGACTTGCCCAGAGTCACACAGCAAGTGAGGGGCGGGGGCGGGGCTAGCCCCAGGCCTTCCCTTGCAGCCAGTGCTCTTGCTGCGGCCCTGGCTGCCCCTACAGCACCATCTGCTCCTGCAGCAGCTGGGCTTCCTTCTTAAAAATGGTCATCTCAGGCAAGTCCCAAAGTACACAGAGAGATGATCTATCTGCTGCTGACCCCCCAAGAGGGCAGAATGAGCCCCTGACATTCTGGGGTACCAAGGAATGTGTTATACTCCTGCCTCCCCGCTTCTTCTCAGGCCAAGTTCTTTCCTAAGCTACTGGGAAGCAGGGCCTTGTCATCCTTCACCTTCCCGTGCTCCTTACCTCTCTACCTCATTCCTCCAGCCGCTCCTGATGGGCTGATAAACTCCTCTGGTAGCAGGAGCATTGTCCTCCCTGCAGAATTTACATTTATGTCAGGTTCTGCCAGAGGGAAAAGCAGAATCTAGCGTCCAAAACTGCAACAGTAAAGACTTTCAGAATGACAGGGAGAGCTGGGGGAGAGGGATGGGGAAGAGGCCTTCTAGGGATCCCCAACTACTCCCTGCTGGGAAAGGAAAGCCGGAGAAGGTGAAGGTGGAGACACTATCAAGAGGAATGCCTGCCTTAAGGGGGAACCTGGGCACTGTGCCAGGGCAGGGGCAGCCCCTCTCCACCAAGTACCGATGGCAGAACTGCCCCAGCCAGGCGTGCTCTGCACGGGCCAATAATCTCTCCCTGTTTGTTGGACAACAGGGACTATGCTGCCAGCACTGGTGACATCCAGACAGGCCAGCCACGAGGACCCACCACGAGGATCCACCACAGATCGGCTTCCTTCACCACCACCACCCCCCCAAAATAGATACCTTCAGTCATTCCTTAGAAAACCTGCCTCAGGCTCATTAACCAAACATTATCTGAATACGGGCACCCCTGTGGGGTGGGGAGGGCCCCTGGAGGCTTCTGGCTCCATCGGTCCTTAAGGCAGGGACAGCAAAGCAGATTCTCTTTTGGCGACCCCTGTGATACCAACCAAGCTTGTCCACTGGCTCCAGAGCAGGGCCTGAGGCTCTCTCTGGTCCACTCCCTGGGCCCTCCTCCTGGACTCAGGGCAATTTCCCCAGAAGTGTGCGCACGCTGTGCCCCTGCAAGCATCTGAGCCAACTGACTGGATTTCAATCAGAAATCCATCTCACATAAGGACCGCTTTGGATAAAAGCAGAAGTAACCTGCAATCTAGATGCTGATGCCAAGCCATAATGGGGCGTCAGGGAGGGGCCCCAGCCCAACTGGGTCAGCTCCTAGCCAGGGTGAAACCAGGCCTCAGCTGCTGCAAACTCAGCTACCAAGGACCTAAGGCAGGGGTTAGCCTGATGTCCCTCCACCTCTGCCCCTAGCCAGGACAGCCACATCACTGACACTGGTTGAGGAGTTAACAGGCATCTAGCAGTCCGGAAGAGCTGCGTCTTCACACTCCCTCTGGGAAGTTCCTGGGGTACCTGAGGTTCACCAGGCACTTGAGAAGAAGGCTCTGATAGGTCAGTTAAAGGGGGCCGGGTCCCCTTAAAAGCGGGGAGAGTGGCAGGCGCAGCACCTCTCCCCACCTCCCCACACCCAACCTCATGCCAACATCCACTTCGGCCACCTGATCCTCTCCGGGCCCTTACTGCGGTCAGGAAAGTGTAGCTCAGAGAGAGGCAAGCTGTTGCAGCGCCAGCTGCCTCAAAGCCCCTCAAGACCTTGCACCCCACAGGTGACGCGAAGCTGCAAGGACAGTAGGGATTCCAGGGAGGACTGGGGACCGTGGTATGCAGCGCCGGCAGCCTCGCTGGTAAATAATGCACGCCTCCCAGTCCCGGCTGCAGCAGTAGTGTATCAAAGTAATATCGCAGTGTAATCGCCGTAATTTAGGGCCCCGTGGGTGAGCCGGTTTCAGAAAGGCGGAGCGCCCGGACGGGCAAGGTGACTGGAGCGGCTGCGCCGGCTTTGACCTCTGGATTTCCTCCAAGCTAAGTGAGCCCATAAAAAATTCAGAAACCCAGGCTGTCTCCTAGCAAATGGGGTGTGGGTAGAGATTGTATTATCTATCTAGACGCAGCGAGACGGGTGCACCGGCCGGGAGTAAAGCTTTGGGTGTCCGCGGGCTGCGCTCCTCCTCTCCCAGGTGGCCTGGAGCGGCCGGGGTGCTGCGTCTGGGTGCCCTGCCTGGAGCAAGGAGATGTTTTCATTAGGACTTGGGCGGCCCCTGCCGCGAGCCGGCGGATGCGTCCCTCCCACCAGCTGCCAAGCGGCCATCTTCCAGACAGACCCTTGCAGGGCCCAGCTGGGCCTCGGGGGCTCCCTTCCACCCGGCCCTCCAGCCCGCCTCCCACCCCCTGCACTAGGAACTCGTCCCGGGCATTGTTATTCTCGCCTAGTTCCTCCAGAGAGGCCCCGCCGCCCGCCCCCCTCCCCTCCCCTCCCCTCCCCTCCCCCAGCCCCGCTAGGAAAAGTCTTTCTAGGGTGGAGATGATAACAGGAAATGCATTTGCAGGCTCCCTTCTAACTTCTTGATGGGAGCCAGCTGGAAGCGCAGGAGCTGTGCTGTCCCTCTGCGCTCCGCTCCTGGTGACCTAGAAGGTGATAATCACGAGCTTCTCTCAGGAAAGACAAAGAAATGGAAAAACTTATCGGCGCTGTCACATTGTATTAGCACAAAACCGTGTGTCTGTGGCCCCGCCTCGGTGCCAGAGGGGTTGTCGATGCCAGAGAGGTTGTTTTGGGTATTCTCAAGCCCCCATCCCATACCCTAATTATCTATCCCGTTTCCTCCTCACCCGCTAGCCAAACATTTTTCATCTCTCAGAGAAGAGATGTGACATCCACTAAGATTTCCTGGACTAACAAGCTGTTGATGTTCCCCACGCCTAGTTATTTCTCCTTAGCAGGGGCAGTGAGCTTGGGAGCTAGTAGGGACCTTCCAAACCAGCAGTTTAGTTAAACAAGCAATGGTGTAGGCTCACAGCAAAACATTCTACAACCCCAAGAATGAAGGCGATTTGTGTGTGTGTGGAAAGATGGCTAGGCTATATTGTTAAACAGAAAAAGGGCGTTGCAGAATAGCAAGTAGAGAACCACTCATTTGTGTTACATTTTAAATAGGGACTGTGCACACACATGCTTTCATGTGATAGAAAATGCCTGGGAAGATAAAAAAGAGATTCCTGACAGTGGTTGCCCTGCGGGAAAAGGAACAGAAAGGGACTTTAACTTCTTGTTCTTAAATTTTTGTCCTGTTGAATCATTTCCAGCAAACAATTGCATTACTTTCATAATGTAAACATAAATCTTCCCCTACCCTAAAAGCAGTCTTTCCATCTAACCCATTCTTTGGAAACTGGGCCCAGAGAGGAAAAGGCATTCCCCAGGTTGCATGGTGGGTGTTCATAGCCTGGTCTCAGTCCCTGTCTTGCACTTTCTACACCAGGCTACTTCCCAACCAGCCATGCCCCCCAGGCCCTCAGGGAGGGAATCATGGGCCTCCCCCTCCCCAGAGCAAGCAGGACTCTTCACAAGAGTAGGACTGATTTGTGGGAGCAGTAGGTAAAGGCAGGGGAGCCCACAGACTAGCATTTGCCATTGCCCTGACTTCATCCAGTCCCCACAGGGCCAATCCTGTGGAGCAACTGATTTTTCTTTGTCTAGACTTAGCAGTTGTGGGGCCTGAAGGGTCATTCCGAGGGTGACCAGTCATCTTTACTTGTTCAGAACTGAAAGGGGTTCCAGGATAAGGAACTTTCAATGCTTAAGTTGGGACAAGGTCACCCTGTGCCAGCTGTGTCTGCAATGACCCACTGAGAATTTGGCAACACAAGGCTGAAGATTCTAGAAGATTGGCTCCAAGAGTTAATTTACATCTTGTCAGTTGTGATTTCCCCTCAGTCCAAGCACTTGCCACGCACACCCTGCCTCGCCTCCTTTCGTCTATCTAGAGGCACGTCCATCAGACAGGCCCGGCTTTGCCACACAGAACCCCCTGTGTCTCTTTGAGCAACATAATCCTCCAGAAATTCTAGAGTCTTTAATTACACACGGGGTACATCGCAATTTCTCATCTCTCCCTCCCCACCTCAGGAGACAAAAAGGAAATTTCACACCCTAGTGAGCCCAGCTCGTCTTTTCCTCTTTGATGCCAGCCTGGGGTTAAAAAGCAGGGACAGACAAGACACACGCCTCCTCTGGGTCCTGATTCCTTTGCTGATTTTGAGATTCAGAGCATGCATCTTAAAGATCATAATCTGATTTTGCCATGCCCGTCTTCCCAGCCAACTAATGGCCCCCTGGCTCCCGCACTGCAGCACCCTGCGCTCTGCAGAATGTCATCGCCCATGCTCCCCACCTGCCCCTGACCCCCCCCCCCCCCCCCCCCCCCCCCNGCCACTGACCCCCCCCCCCCCCCCACCATGCTGGTAACTCAGAGGAGAAGAAAGTCAAGCTGGGAGGTGGAAGAGTCTGAGAAGGAACCGGAGATCTGAGTTCAAGTCCTGGTTCTGTTTCTAGCTAGCTGTGTGACTTCAGGCAAATTGCTTCCCTTCTCTGGTTTTCAGTTTCCTAGTCCACTAAATAAAGGTGTTGACATAGGTGGTCTCTGAGCCCCCTGGGTGGGCCTAATAAGACAGTTTTCTCCAGCTTAAATCCTGGCTTCCCCTTCTAGCTGGGTGAATTTGGGCAAATTGTTTAACCTTTTTGTGCTTCTGTGTCTTCTTCATCTACCTCATTGGGTTGTAGTTAGGATTAAATGTGTTAATATTTGTGAAGTGCTTGAAACAGTGACAAGACATGCTAAAGTACTTGTGTGACAGAGATATAGGTGGCCTGTTTCTTGGATTTGGTCCAACTGCAAGCACCTGTGTTTCTCTGCTGACAACAGAGACCCAGCGGCCCACCCAGCCTGCCCACCGTGAGCTCAGACAGCCGGGAGTCCGAGGGGCTTAAGTGCCCGGAGCAGCCCTGGTAGGTTGGCAGTTGGCACATAAGCCCCAGCAGCCTCTTCCCTCGTTGAGATAACTCTGAGGCCTGTTCTACTTAGTTGTGCAGAACCCACGAGAATGACCTCAGGAGCTAGGGCAGGAAACTGGTCTTCAGTGCAAGCTTTATTGTCTCTGCTCCTTTCCCCAACTCCTCCACAAATGCTTTTCAAGACCACCCTCCAAATACACCATTTGCGCTCAAACCCTCGCCTCAGTTACGACTCTGTGCCAACACACTTTGCAGATATTCCCTTCACTGGTGGCAGTTCTGTGAAGTGTGATCATTCTGGACACTGAGGCCCCCGGAGGTTGGCAAGTGGCCCAGCTGGGATTCGAACCCAAGTGTGTCTGGTCAGAGGGTTCTACACGGCATCCTTTTCCCTCTGAGAGGCAGAATCTGCTTCGGAGGCAGACACTTCACCCCTTCAAAGCTACAGCAGCACCTCCTTTGCTCCAGGCAGGGAAAAAGGGAGCAGGGCCAGGGCCATCTGCAACATTTCCTCCCTGACAGCCGTTGAGAGGCCACCCAAGAATTCCTTTTCCAATCACAGGGACGCCCATGGAGATTTGGGGTGGCGCTGTCCTGGGCAGAGCAATCAGGCACTCCATACCTCAGCCTCAGTTGAAGTGCAAACATGTGGGGACCCTTGTGGGAAAGTGACCTCCCAAGGTGCCAGGATGGGCTGAGCTGCTGCCTGCCTCAAGGGGGTGCCGTGCTTCCTGGTCCCCAGCCAAGCTCCCCTCTGGCCTCTGGAAGTGTGCTCTGCAGCTAGAGCAATGGACCATATGCCTGTGACTGGGGGAGCCAAGCCTCACAGCCATTCCCCAGCCTAGCACCTCACTTCACTTGGCTTGGAACAGCTCATAGTTTTTATATGCACGTGGCTCCACACTCACAAAAACCTCCCTTCACTGCACTCCACCTTCTCCCCCTGAAGACTAAGTTTGCTGTTGCTAATTTAGTGGGATTTCTTGCAGATGTTCTACACATAGACAAGCACATAAGTGGAGGCACTACAACAGTTCTTTTTTCTCCAGAACAATATGTCTTGAGATCTTTCTATGAAGGTATATAGATAATGCCCTCACTCCTTTTTACAACTGTCTAGTATTCCAGTGTAGTTATGCACATGATTGATTTAGCCAGTCCTCCATGGATGCGCATTTAGAGTTATTTCCATCTTTTGCTAACATAAATATTGCACATGTGTTATCTTGTACACCTGGGAGTATATCTGTAAGAAAAAATAGACATGGAAACTCTCTCGCTGGTTAAAAAAAAAAAAAAAAAAGGTATGTGGATTTGTCATTTTGAAAGATGCTGCTTAATTGACCTCCAAAGATGGTAAATCATTCATACTTCCACCAGTTATGTGCCCTGCTGAGGGCCACCTGTGCCAGCCATGATTATGCATTGCTGACTTTGGTCTCACCACAGCCTTGAAAGGGTGGCACTTATCCTTGTCTGATGAGAAAATTGAAAGAGATTCAATTTTACCCAAGATGACCCAATAAACCTTTTATTGAGCATTTAATTACAGGCCAGGCTCTTTGCAAATGCTTTACATTTATTATCTTACATAACCCTCCCAATAACACTGTGAGGCAGGTGCTCTTATCATCACTCATTTTATAGACCCAAATGTTGGCGCCCAGAGAGGTTAAGTAACTTTCCCAGCATCACACAGCTGGTGAGTGACAGAGCCAGATTGAAGGTTCTCAGGGTGGCTCCAGAGCCTGGGCTGCAGCTGCTCCCGGGAGGGTACCCTGAGGTGCCAGCAAGGCACGGAACAGGGTGGGTTATCCATGATCTGAGCAGATGGGTCAAGGAGGAGTCCCGGAGCCCTTGGTGGCTTTTTCAGGGTTTTATTGCTCTTATATCATTAGTGACCAGGTACACGGCAGGCGGGGTTGCGAGGGCCTGGCAGGCCTCCTAGCCCCCGGCAAATCTCACTGTCTCTGGGCTCTCTGCTTACCCTCTCTTTCTCTCCTTCTGCTCTCTGCTGGCGTCCTCATGATGCTGCCCTTATACACCTGTGTCTCAGCCCAGGTGCGCCCATTTGCGCATGCCCACACCCAATTTGAAGTGCCCCCATCAGGCATGCGTGCAGGACCGCAGGTGTCCACCATCACACCAATGCCTGGAGGGCAGGAAACTGACCACTTTTCCATTTACCCTACAGTTACAATAGGGAGTGTAACCCGAACTTCTCTAGGCATTGTGTGGGAAAGCCAAGTCCTCTAAAGGCATTAGACATAATTGAGGAGCCAGAGACCGATGGAGGATCAGAGTCAGGGTCCTCCTTGGTGGCGCAGTGGGTTAAGCACAGCACTATGAAGCAAACCGCAGCCACTGCAGCACAAGTTCAATCCCTGCCACCGGCCAGGGGGTGACCCACATGGCTCAGCAGACCTCTCCTGTCTCACCCGCTGCTCCCCTCAGCAGTGTGTTTCAGTCCATCTGCCTGTTCTTCTCCCCGCTCTGTCTCTGGTGAATCCTCTCACACACACACCCACACACACCTCTGGCCTGTACCCCAGTTCTTGTATGCATAAATAAATCTTTAAAAAAAAAAATCAGTCAGTAAGGACCAAGAAAATACTTTCCATTGGCATCTCTGCCCTGGGACATGGAAGGAAGAGTTAGAAATGTGAGAAGGTTATTCTGGAGGCTTCAATGCCTGGGAGTGTTATTAGGATACTAAACTGTCCTGTCCTACCTGAGAGGGTCTCTTTCAACAAAGACTGTTCTCTCCCACCCTACCTGCTTCCCCAAATGCCCATGACACTCCTACTGAGGAACTATGGGACTGGTAAGGCCTTTCATTCTGCAAATGAGAAATAAAGAATTGGTTTGGGGGTGGGTTGGATGTGCTGCTGGTGAGGTTTTCTCCAAGGCAAGGCCAGAAGCAGAAATCGCTCTGAGCCCTGGACAGAGCTGGGCACTCTGAACAGTGCCCGGCACTGCCTCCTGCACACCCTTATACAAAAAGAACCAGACCAAGCAGCTTAGCTGGAGTGGAAGGGAGGAGGCTCATTTGCTGAGCATCTGCTGCACACACATAATCGTTTAAGCTCCACCATAACCCTATCATTTTATTGTCCCCAGCTGAAGGGAGTGCTGGGAGGTGGAGAGCACAGGAGTAAGTTAAGTGGAGACAGATTTGGGAAGAAGCCTGAAATCCAAGCAGAGGGCTTAACACTGACTATGACATGAATTATAGTGAGCTAACGGGACTGATTATAGGTTCCTGAACCAGGACATGACTTGATCAAAATTTTGTTTGAGGATATTAATTCTGGTAGCAATATTTTGCACAAGTGCTTCCCCTTACCTGGAATGGCTTTCCCAGGTTTGTATTCCAGGATAACTAGTTGAAAGCTTTGTGGAACTTTCCCAGACCTCTGGGAGCTTGGCCATGTGCTTCAACACCCCTTTATTAGATAGGGAGCGCCCAAATACAGTGGCTGAGTGTGGGGGCAAACCAGGCACAGACCAGTCACAGGGAGGCTGGCATGAGGGAGGCCAGGGGCCTGAGAGGCAGGCAGCAACCAAGCCTCCCAGCACCGCCCCCTGCATCCCCACCTCCCCCCAACCATGTTCCTTCTCAGGCTTCTCTCTGGCCTCCCTTCTCACTCTCAGTATTGTGATGATCTCTGCCTCGGGCATCAGTACTTATAGGCACTGGGCCTCCCGCTTGCAGGCTTGTTGGCCCAGGTGTCTGTAATTACAGGCACACGCCCCCGTGCTCCTGCCTCTCAGCCCTGGGTGTCCGTGCATGCTCGGTGCTTGTGCTCCCAAGCGCTTTCTGCACAAACATGCTATGGTGTGTTTGCAACAAAGCCTAGAAGGCAAGCAAAGCTGAAGGTGGTGGCCGTAGAGCTAGCAGCAGGAGGGGAAAAAGAGCCTGAGCCACTCCATTTTCCCTACGCTGGGTCTCATCTTTGCATTGATAGGCTCTGGTCCAGTGTCAGGTGCATAGTAGGAACTCCATACATGCTTATGGAATAAATGAATGAGTGAATGAATGACGTGATAAAGCCCTAATTGAGCAGGAAGGAAAAGGAAACGTGAAGTCAAGTTGAAGGAAGATGGACAGAGCCTTGGATGTAATAGCAGCTTACACTTACGTAGCACTTACTGTATCCCAGACCCCATAAGGGAGGAACCATTACTATCCCCGTTGGCAGAGGGAGAAACTAAGTTTCAGAGCAATCACACAGCCTGTAAGTGCTTGAGGTCACACAATAGTAGGGAGTCGGGCCAAGTTTTGAACCCAGACTTCTGGCCTAGGCTCTTAACCGCTCATCTATTTTATACAACTATGTTATATTATGAAACAGGTGGATAAAGTCAAAACCATCTACTTGCCAACTGGGATAACGATGTTTAGAGACCCCAGGCCTTCTGAGTCCTAATCAGATGCACTGATCCTGCCAGTTCACCTCCCTCCTTGAAGGCTCAGTTCAGCATTCCCACAGGACCCAAGCTTTGGTCCTTACAAAATGTGTGGCCCAGACAAAAGAGGCAGGACAGTGTCCTTTTGGAGAGAGAGTGCTCCTCTGTGCAGAAGTGGGGGCTGGGGTGCATGTGGGAGCGCCAGCAGGACTCAGATCCCCACCCCAGCAGCTCTTGGCCTGGCCCAGCGGGCTCTGGGCGGAAGGCCAGTGCAGCCCATAGTGCCATCTCTCTGCTGCGCCTCCTCCCTCACGCAAGTCACACTCCACACGCTCAGGTTCCTTTGTGGTGGGTGTTTTGATTAATTTTATTCTAATTAATTCAGTAATCTCAAGCTGTTTGCAAAATCTGCACCGAGCGCTGCTCCGTGATGGATCTGCAGAAGGGGCTGCAGACAAACACACGATTCATTTCTCCGTTGGCGCTATATATATCTTAGGGCTGGGAGAGGGTGGGGCTGGGAAGGGGCAGGAACACTGCCTGCTTACTAACTGTCAATGTCATTTCCCAAATGCCCTCTGTTGCTGGGGCTGGGGCTTGCTTACTCTGGTGGAAGGACAGACACCCTGAAGGCTTTTTCTTGGGCAGGCAGGTGCCCAGACTTGGTGGCTGGCTGCGAGGCAAGCCCTACTCCTGCCTCTTCCTTTTTGTGGAGTTTCAGGTGGTTTGTTTAACCTCACCAACTTCAGCACCCTCAGCTGTAGAATAGAGAGGAAATGCCGGCCCTGGATTCTTCGTGGGTACTCAGAAACAGCTAGAGGACAGGGGACAGGCTTAAGTGAAGACCTCCAGAAACTTAAAGTACCCCGATGTCATTCATAGAGACGCTGTGGAATATGGTCAATAAGGCTCCCACTAGAATGTCTGCCTCAACCTTTTACTCTCTGGTTTCTTTGGAGAAGTTATTTCACCTCTCTGTACCTCAGTTTCCACATTTGTTAAATGGGGGTTAAAAATAGCACCTGCTTCATAGGGTTCTTATAAGAATTAAGTGCTGGGCAGGAAGTCAAGCACTCTACAGAAGAACGATTATGCTTATCTTAGTCGCCTTCACCCCTATAAATCTTTCCAGTGCCACACAAATACCCAATGGTGCAGGAAGCCTTTGCTGCTTAACCACAAGGCACCTTGCTCCTAAAGCACCATCCCCCCCCCTTGTTTCTCTCAATGTGTTCAGGTCTTCATTCACTATGTTCCCCTTGGTGTGGCCCATTTTCTTCTTGCTCAATGGAACACCCAGATTATAGGATCTCTCTTGCTCTAAGTCTAGAATTAAAGGGGTTAACCCATGGCTATTCCAGAAGTCCTATCCAAAGAACTTCTAGACAGCACAATGATTAGGAGGAAGCTCATATTGAAACTGGGTCTGGTTAAATATACCCAATCTAAATAAATACAGGAATGTTTTTAAAAATCGAGGTGATGTCAATTGTCTATGAGAGCGGTGAATTTTCTTTTATGTGGAGGGAGTGTTAGAGGGGGGCCTCCTAATCTACCCTTGGAAGCTCTAGTGCTGTGAAAAGGAAAGCCAAGGTAAGCACCAAGGTAGTGGGGTGGGGAGGGAGACTGTAGATAGGTAGTCAGAGAAAGTCTCTCTGAGATGGTGTCATGGGCACCAAGCCCTGAGAAAGGAGAGGAAGCCCACTGTGTGGCCATCCAAGTAACAAGCACACCAGATGGGGGTGTAGTTGTGCAGAAGTTCTGAGCTGGTAATGAACTCTAAATTCGGAAACCTGAGAGCAGTGGCTGAGGGGGACAACAGGATAAATTAGAGTGTCAAGAACATGGGCTCAGACCCAAGGGCCTTGTGGGCCAGAAGGAGGAGGTGAGGAAGTGTATTTCACTTTAAATGTCCTGCAAGCCCTTGGAGGCTTTTAAGCAAGGAAGTGACCTATGTTTTCAAGGTTGCTTTAACTGCCTCTCTATAGATCTTATCTATCCATTTATCGACAAAGTTTACATCATACCCACTGCATGGCAGTCTGTGACAGGCAATGGTGATTCACCCAAAACTTGGTGACTGTGGTGCTGAGACCCATCCCTTCATGGAGCTCAGTGCAAATGAGAAAATAACATATTGCTGCTTTAAAGGCACGATGGCAAAGCCTGTGGTAAAGTTGTACATAGAGTTTGACTGTGGAGGAAAGGACTGGGGCCGGAGACTGGAGATGGGAAAAGCTATTGGTGAAAATGGTGGTTCTCCAAACTGAATAACAGCAGAATCCCATGGGGAGCTTGTTAAAAACAGATTGCTATTGCACACACACACACACACACACAGATTCTGATTAAATAAATCTGGGTGGGGGCTATGAAATCGCATCATAGCAAGTTTTGGGTTGTTGGTGATGCTGCTGGTCCAGAGACTGCACTTTGAGAATCACTAGGTAGGAGACTTTCAGCGTCTGTGGACCAGAAAAAGCTATTGTCAGGAATCTGTTTCAGCACTTGGGGCCCTGGACAGCTCCCAGAATCTCCCATTACTATTCCTCTTCCACCCAGGCTGGAAACTGGGGTGTCCATCACTGAGGATGACAATTTTCCCACCATCTCCCTCCATCTACCACTCCTTGGATCCCATTCAGACCCCTCTCCTTCCTCTCTCCCTCCCTGGGAAGGCATATCTTTAAACTCTGTCCTGCAACTGAAGGAGCAATTTCACTCTCAATCGCCTTCATTGATTCCTTTCAGGATACAGAAGACCTCAGTTATCATTGTACTCCAGCACCCATCTGGCCAACCGACAGCCCATACCTCCCTCCTTCTCAAAACTGTGCCCTGGGCTGAGGGATTCCATCTGCAGTCTTTACTCATTTCACACCCTAGTGATCAGAGTCTCCCCACCCCCTTGTTTTTCTATTCCATGCCTTTTTCTGAGCTCCAACAACCCCCTTCTCCTCTGCCATATTTCCAAAGCCCCTTCCTTCTTTACCCCTCTGCCCATCCACTTTGTGCTAAATTTGATTAGCTCTTCTATGAAGACTTCAATTATCAGGGTTCTTGGTAACCTTGGGCCTTAGTCCCTCAGAGAGGGACTAATTCAGAACCTGGAGTTCAGAACTGACAAAAATCTCCCAATTTGGGGTTTTCCTAACCATCCTTCAAGACTGCCACAATTCTTAGAGTTTCCGCAGGCACCTGACCCCTGACCCCACTCCCCTTCCTCTATCAGATTGTTATGCCCTGAGAACTCAGCTATTCAACTTTGAGAAAATACACTCCACATAGCACCTAGTAACTGCTCAGTGAATGCCCCTTTATTATTACGACGCTCATGGTTGCACTGTCGTGCTTGTTACCTCCGCCCCTCATGCCTTGCCCAGTGCCAGGCAAAGAGGTTCTCAACAAAGTCTTCCAGGTAAACACATAACAGAAAGCAGAGTCATCTTTCCCGCCTCAGTGGTTTCACCTACCGCCTCATTCCCCTGTAACAGCTTCTCCCTCATTTGCCTTTTTTTTTCTTAACTGCCGCTGTGTTCCTACCATTTGAATGGTTTTTGTGCAATAACTCCCCACCCCCAATGCCTAGATTTTGGTGGCCTGGGAGATTAGTGTCAGGAGATTTGGTAGGTAATGGGTTCTGGGTAGTAGAAAACAGCCCCCTTTACAGAGATACAATTACACAGGTTACACTTCCCTGGCTTCAGACACAGCCACAGACCTTAGGGAACCTGGCATGAGCACAGATGGTTTACGGGGCCACATTATATAGAATATTCTCCACTTGCTGTAAAGCTGTTGACAAATATATAAGAAACAAGATGGTTTTCTTTTTCTTTCATTATTTTTCTTTAGCCAAACACTGCAAGCCCTCGTGAGTCACAAAAATTTTGAGATATTACTCAGGAATATAGGAGGAAAACTCCATATTTCCCCCTGTCAAAGGTTTGGTTTTCTTATTTATTTACTGGCGTGCCACTGGGCAAATTGAACCCTGAACAACATTAAAAGGAAATAAACATATCTCTCAGCCGCTCACGGACCTGGTGCTCACCAGGGAGCTGAGTTATCAACAAGCCTTCCTCGCTGGGCATAAAGTTGTGACCTGGAGGTGGAGTGGGGGTCCAGGGGCCTGCAATGTGGGGACCTTTTGCAACTCACTCCAGGCGTTCTCCTCACCCACCACCCCCCAAGGCCCATGACTGTCCACCGTCAGTCAGGGTGGGTGAAATGACTCCCTGTTTATCCCTACCTTTCTAGTGCCTGTGTCCAAGCCACCACCCACACACACACACACACACACACACACACACACACACACACACACACCAGCAATGACAAAACAAACCAAACCACAGGAGGAATGTCACCTCAGAGTCATATCTGCATGGTTGAAATCAGAGGGTGGGATGCCTGAGAGAATTCTTATGACCTGTTTACAGTCACTGAGAATCAATACTTACTTTGGGGAAAGAAAAAATATATATTTATATATATACACACGCACACGTATATATCTGTGGTGGATGAATGGATCCCTCTCACCCTGAAAACCATGACGGATGAGTTTTGTTCGGACCTCTATGCATTTTAAAGGTGCATTTAAACCCACTAAATTAGAGTCTGTGTTGGCAGCGGCACCTACCCAGCCCTGGCGTGGTCTCCCCGCTCTCTCTCAGCAGGGGGGCAGCCAACCAGGGCTTTATTCAGAATTCAATCTCTCCTGAGTGGTATGACTGTTTCTCTCTCTCTGCTCAGTTTCTGTGATGAGAAAAGCTGGGTCCTCTCCCCAGGAGGGCAGGCCTGGTCTAACTGGGTTTGCAGGGGTGAAGGCAGGAGCCCTACTGCCCTGTGGACTTCTGGAGCCCCAGCCCCACCACAGTGTGACTCGGGTTGTTAGAATCATGGCAAAGGGCGCACACAGACTCTAAATATGCAAAACTCAGTCTGATACTCTTCTGCTCAAGAACCTGCAGTAGCTCCCAATTACCCATCATAATTAAGTTTCCTCTAAGTCACAAACCCTAGGCAGAGGTTGCCTGAAGCTTTGGATTGAAAGGATTCTAAGGCTCCAAGTGGCTCAGCAGGAAGAGGGTGTGATTGATTAGTGATGTCTGCCGTGGATGAAGGAGGGAGACAAGAGGCACCAAGCTGAAGAGCTGACTTCCCTGGATTACAGAATTCCCTCTAACTACCTCTGTTGCTCTTTCAGCTCCCTCTGCTGTCTGGCCCCTCTTTTTGTCATCCGTGTCACTCCCCTGCACCAGGCTCTGCATTGGACCAGGCACGTGCTACCTCCAGCTAGCCTCAGTGCCTTTACTCACGCTAGCACGCCCTCCTGCTGCCTCTCCACCTGCTGTGCATGAGTTTGATTCCTTCTACTTAAGGGCCAGCTCAAATCCTCCTCTCCCATTAAGCTTTCTCATCTGCCTTGGTCCACACTGTCTCTCAAGGCACTCAAGGGCATTACCGCATATTGAAATACTTGAGTGTGAGATGTGTTTCTGTTTTCCAAATGCTCATTCCCCTAATCCTGTTGGAAGCCCTGCTCCTCCCCATCACAACCCCCAACAGACATTCACACAGCTCCTGCCAGGACTCAACCTGACCACAAGCAGTTGGTGATTACAAGGTCATCCACAGGCTTAGCCTGTGTCTTTTGAGATTTCTAAGGTCTTAGAAACCTGTGGTGTCAGAGTTGGAGGCAGGTAAGCCTGCCCTGGACCAGGAGTCTCCAAGACCCAAGTTCTATCCCTGACTCACTGTGCAACCTGGCACAGGTTTAGCGTAACTAAATTCCTCGGCCTTGACGTATCCATCTGCAATATGGACAGGTGCTTTCTGCTCTACTCCTCCATGCCGAGCAGGCAAAGGGCAAAGTTTCCATCTCTACCTTGCCGTGGATTAGCCAGGGACACAGGGTCAGGTACTAGGCCTCCTGGTACTTAAAGGTAGCCTGGGGAAGAGGTGGGAAAGAAAGGCTGTGAGAGAGAGGTGAGACTTCCTACAGAACTCTTAGTTTTTCCCCCCCTTGCCCTGTGCTAGGAAAGCGTTGGGAAAACAGATGAGCCCTGCAAAGTCCAAGGGTGAGGGTAGGGGCCTCTACGGCTAAGAGGAAAGATGACTCTGAGGCCTGGAGGTCAAGAATAACTAAGGGAGGCGGGGGAGGATATAGGCCCAGCAACCTCCCTGAGGAGCAGGGTCAAGTGGAGAGGGACGGAGAAAAATGACTCCATCTGGAAAGTCAAAGAGGGGTAGAGGAAGAGAGAAACGAACCCAAGCCGGCAGGACCCTAGGCTTATTAGTCGTAGACGCCGCCTATCAGGTGCACACAGACCCTTGTGGGGACCGCAGCCTCCTCTTATCCTCCCATACACGGAGACCACGGCAGCTCTACCCCTCCTTCCCCTGTGTGGGCACTGCAATGGCATGGACACAATCTCTGTGGCATGGCAACTGCTGGCAGAAACTCATGGGAGGCGATTTCCAGAGGAGGCTGGACTCTGGAGCTGAACTCCCAGGCTCAAATCCCAGCTCCGTCTCCACTGACCTGTGTGACTTGGAAAGTCATTCGATCTTACTGTGCCTCAGTTTCCTCATCTGCAAAGTAGAGATAACCAATACCCCGACCTGGCAAGTTAATCTTCAGGAAGCACTTAGCACTGTGTTTCTGATAACCACAGAAGCTGCTGGAATGTAAGCTGAGAAGGATGGAGACTTTTATCTCTTTTAGGCACTGTTCTGGCCCTGCATCTAGAATAGCACACAGAATAGCGCCCAGAATAGCGCCCAGCACATAAGGCGATAATATCAAATATGTGTGAGTGGGTACAGGAGGGAGGGGAACACACAGGTCATTCAGACACACGTACTCTGCTGGAGGAGGCAGACACACACACTGAGACCTTCTGTCCTAGCCTGTCATCCCACAGACTCTGAGCCCTTGCTATGGGCCACACCACGTGCTATGGGGTGGTGAGCCCACATACAGGGATGAAGGAGGCCAGGACCAGTAACAGAGTCTTGTAGCTTCCATTCCGTTCTTCCCCAATCATGGAACCTTTGGCCTGGAACATGGCCAGCAGAATAATGACTGCATTTTTCCAGCTGCCATTGCAGAGAAACAGTCATGTGACTAAATTCTGACCAAAAACGTACAAAGGGAAGTCTCAAACGATAGTTCTTGAACTTTTCTTAGAGATCTGTTACTCATCCTCCCAGTGGACTGGAAAGTGGATGCAATGGCTGGAACTGGAGCAGCCATGTTTGACCGTGAGGGGAATTTGGGTCTGTAAGTCACCTGTCACAGAGCAACAAGATATTAGGAGCCTGGGATCCAGAGGACAACATGAGAGGGTGCCACCATATCGACCCTGGCCTCCAGACTTCCAAGAAAGAAAAGTTTTAAATAGTGTTAACCAATATTTTTAGGAGGTTTACTATTATCTGCATCCCAGCTTAGTCCTAACTGACACTGTCCCACCACTGGAAGCTCACAGTCAGTTGGCAGAGCACACAAGGGAACAACCAATGGTGTCAAATGTGGTGCGATGCATCTGCACAGGGAGGAAGCACAGAGAGAGATGCACCACAACCCACTGGGAGAGGAGGGAGGGAAGGGAACCTGAGAAGGCTTCCTAGAGGCAGTGACACCTACGTTGAGTCCCCCACCAAAGAGTGGAGAGAAAACTTCACTGGTGGGAGGTGGGAGGAGGGGGATGAGTGTGCTATAACAGACTTTTGCTGAGAGATTGGGAAAGCCCCAAGAAAGCTTTTCCAGAGCTAGTGGAGCCAGGCTCTGAGGAGGACTTTGACAGGATAAGACTGGAAGGAAGAAAGTTTCTGGCTGAGAACCAGCAAGTGCAAAGGCACAGAGACCCTGACTGAATTGCAGGGCTGGTCTGGTGTGGTCTGAGCAGCATGCATAGGAATGGAGTAGGGAAAATGGAAGATGAGCTCTGAGTGTTTTCAACCCTGTGAGGAGTAAGACTTGGAAGCGCTTAGGTACCTTGGTTTTTAATGTGTAACATGTATAAGCACCAAGTACCAAGGTACCTTGGTTTTTAATGTGTAACATGTATAAAGGTGCTAACCTTATCACTTCCCTGCGAGGTGAGTATCCTCATCATCTCCTTGTGCAGATGCATAAACCAGGTGCAAGGAGATACAACCCCTCATTCCGGGCTGCACAGTCATGGACGGTGGGGCTGGGATTGGAGACAGAGTGGGACTCCTCCTGGCCTGTGCCCTTTCACAGGGTGTGGGCTTCAATGGGGACACTCCAGGTCCTTTCTCTCTGCCCTCCCTGACCAGCCTCACCTGTCCTGTCCTCACCTGTCCTCATCCTCTGTGGGCATATATTCATGCCAGGCTGTCTACAGCAACCGGGAGATTCTGATCTTAGTCCTGAAGGGTAAGGGGAAAGGAGGGGCCCGGGAGCAACCGGAGATAAAGGTTTACTGGGAAAGGGGGCCAGGATTTATTCAGACAAGGTTCGTCTTTCATTTTAGGGGTGAGATTTCCATCAGGGATCATCACATCTTTAATCTTATGCCTAAGCCAGGGAGATAACCATCTATGTATTAGTGTTTCTCCTTAAGTTATCCTGATGTCATTTATAACCCTCAGCACAGTTCTGTAAGTTCGACACTCTCCTTTTACAGATGAGATCAGACACAGAGAGTGAGTAACTTGCCTGAGGTGGCCCAGCTCATAGATAATGGGGGAGGGGGGAATTGCCCCGGATCTGAGTGACCCCAAGTCCTCTCTCACCATGGCCTGGCTCTTAAGAGCCCTCTGTCAGGGATCTTTTACCCATGACAGGATTCTGCTCAGCGCTGCTGCCTCCTCCCCCACCCCTCTCCCCTCCCCCCCCCATCCTGTTACCACAATCTGTAGTCAACATATGCCTTCAAAAAGGCAACAGAACCACAGATGTCCTCCTTGGGGGGTTTCTTCTTTTCTTCTTCTTCTTTTTAAATGTAGTATTATTATGCAGAGCTGATAGAATTGTTGCTAGAAATACCCTTCATCTTACTCAGTCCCAGCACAGAAAACTATTCCAGAACATGAATCTGAGCATCTTTGGGCACCAAAGATCATGGACCAGTTCTCCATCACCTGCCTCTGGGACCGTGGCCTCTTAATGTGCACTGAGGCAGAAGACGGCCTCTCTCGAGGTGATGTGACCTCGATGCAGTCTCTGGTCTGTAATAACCTCTCCATGGGAAGAGACCCAAAGCTAGATTATGACCGCACAACTCCAGGGGGCACTGTTCTCACAGAGCACAGCTTGCCTGTGTCCCCAGAACGCCTGTAGAAGGCCCATTTTTCTCACCCACTGTCTCAACCTCCCAGAGCCCACTGCCGGCCCACGGGTTGTTTCAGGGATGGCTCCAGACCTGCCAGCTCTAGGCCTGTGGCATCTAAAGCCCAAACTCAAGTCTGACGAATGGCTGGATGCTGGGCAGCCCACATGTCTGGAGTTCTTCCCGGGAGAAGCCCCAAGTATAGCCCAGTAAATCAATAAACAAATTAATAAGCAAATACTGCTGTCTGCTGAACCGAACTGGGACTCCCAGGCGAACAGATTTAAAATCAACGACAGACGGCTACAGGGTATGTCGGGAACCAGGACTCGGTTTCTGGGTGGAACTTTCAAAGCCCCCATTGCTCCAAGGACTAGAAACAAGCTTGGAGGTGGGGGTGGGGCGGGGGGGGGGCAGCGGGGAGCAGCCAGGGATGGAGGCCATTGTCAAGGAAAACGCCTTTCCATTCTGAGCTTCATCTTTCATCCTCTCTGGGCTGTTTCCTGCCGAGAGCAGTCTTGGTGCACAGCTGGCAGGAGCTTTAATCTGGGTACCGTGGATGATGATGTGGGTGACAAAGGAGCCAGAATCACAAGGAGGAACCACCAATTAAGGGAGTCGGTCCTTTAATACTGACTAGAGGCTGCAAGGTGGCAGCCTAGTTGCTTCTCTTCACTTTTCAGCTGGGCACAGCTGTGAAGGACCTGGCAGGTAGAGGGAGACCAGGTAAATGCAGGTGCCTGTGGAGGGGGCTGACACCTGTGGGTGCCACTCCTTCACCCCACTTGTGAGAGAGCGGGAACTAGGGCTCTGCACCTGCGCTGCAGCACCAGATCAGGGCGGCCCTGGCGGACTTCTCCGTGGAAGCCCACACCCCCCAGGCAGGCAGAAGCACCCCCAGACAGAGCTCAGTGTTGGAGGGGTCAGGATGCAAACAGAAATGCCCTGGCGGCTGAAAATAGCCCCCACCGGACCCCAGGAGAATCTCCAGCGGAGAAGCCTGCGGCTCCCTTTTCTGAAAGGGCCTCACGAATGCCCACATCTTCTCTTTTGTGCTCACAAATGCCACCCAATCGCGGCAAGGCTGCTAAAGCTGAATAATAAGGCCGAGAGAGTGTCTGCCTGGGGCACTGGCCTCTGGGCTGTCTGCCAGGGCTGTCAGGCCGCCCAGACTTCAATACCACCGAGTTAAGGGACAAGAGAACAGCTCCGGTAAGGTCTTGGAAGCTGAGGTGGGAAATGACCTGTCTTGTGAAGCCACGGACTTCAGTCAGACCCCTGACTTCTGATGTGTGGGGCCCCTGCCGGAGGGCTCTCCCCCACGGGGTGGGCACTAATGGTGCCTGCAGTCTGAGGAGACAGGCTGGGAAGCGCTGCCCTGCTGGCTGCCCACAGCTCCTCCTGTGGCTAATGAGCCCGGGCCCACTGCTTCTTTTGTAGCCGCTGGGGAGGGGTCCTGTCAGCTGCCACAGTTCTCAGCAAAACACTTCAGAAAGGAGGGAAGAAGCCAGCCTCAAATGCCTCAGGACACTAGGAGAATTCTGATCCTGAAATGCACAGGCTAAAAAAAACCTCTGAGGTAGACCCACAGCACAAAGCCCAAACTCTTAGGAACCTACCAACATTCCTTCACTGGTTCTAACAGCCACCGGGTGCTGCCTCCTCCCGAGCAGGAAGTTGTCCAGGAGGTGACTGAACAAGATAGATGTGGTTCTACCCGACCTGAGCTTGCAGGGAACAGGTGAGTCTGGCTTTCGGATTCAGAAGGTGGACTGAGGTGAGGACATTCTCCAGAGAAGGGGGGATTTCTTTCCTTTTTTTTTTTTTTAAGGTTTATTTATTTATGCACACAAGAGCTGGGGTCCAGGCCGGAGACGTGGAAGGTGAGAGGATTCACCAGAGACAGAGTGGGGAGCAGAACAGGCAGATGGACTGAAATACACTGCTGAGGGGAGCAGCGGGCGAGGCAGGAGAGGTCTGCTGCGCCATGTGGGTCCCCTCCCTGACCAGGAATGGAACTTGAGCTGCTGTGCCACAGATGCTTCACAGTGTGGTGCTCAACCCGCTGCGCCACAAGGGAGGGCCCAAAGGGGGGCATTTCAAAGGGGTTTGGAAGGCCAGGGAGCATCTAGAGCAGCCAGCCACCCAGAGGAGGAGAGGAGGAAGCCAGCTTGCCAGGGTGTGGAGCAAAGATAAACTTGTCCCTCTTAGAGGCTGGTTGGAAAGACAGAAGGCCCAGCCTCAGGCCCTGACTCTGCCTCCCAGGCCACTTGCCACTGCACTGCCAAGCTAAGGGATTCTGGACTGGGGTCCCTCGCCAGTTACCACATGAGTGGAGGGGAGGGGTAGAAAAAATGAGGGAGACAAGAGATCAGCGTCCAGGGGACAGGCCTGAGCCTGTTTCCTTCCAGGTCCCTGGGAAGCCAAGAGTTTCTCTTGGTACTTGGGTGAGTTACTCACCCCCCATATGCCTCAGTTTCCTCATTTATAAAAGGATAAATAAATAAATAAATTTGTGCGCATAAATAAATAAACCTTAAAAAAATAGTACTACTATTCAGAGAGTTGTTATGGAGATTAAATGAGTTACTATACATGAAGTGTTTGAAACAGCTCCCAGCGAATAGTAAGAGCTGTGTGTGTGATTCATGATAACTTTGAGATCAAGGTGGCCAGCACCCTCTCTCCTCCACAGTGTGGAAAAAGAAGAGTGAGAGGTAGCCCTGGAACAAGGAAACCCACTGAGGCCAGACACATGTGTGTGTGCATGTGTGTGTGTGTGTGTGTGTATGATTTAAAACAGTCCAATGCACTAACCTTAGGTGCACATTTTGATCAGTTTTTATATGTGCACACACGTATCATCACCACACGGGTCAAGATAATATTTTTATCACCCCAGAATGTTCCTTCAGGGACATGGGCCTTTAACAGTCTTCAGCCAGGCATGCACCCCAAGGGGCCATGAAATAATCTAAAGACGTAATAGAAGAAACTAATAGAACTTCCACTTGATTTTATCTCAGCCTTTTCAATTTCCCTTTTTGTGTGTACTTTGTAATGTACATAATATATTAGCACAGTTGTGCATGCTTAGAATTTGTTAATAAATAAACCTACACTTGCTGGGGGATACCAGCTGAATATCTCTGACTTGTCCTGGATGCTCCTCCGTGTTTAGATGTGGCCCAGACTCCCTGCCCTGGAGTGCAGGTGGGATGTGGCTATATGGAGGGCTGGGTGGGGCACGGGCAGTCAGGGACTTTATTCCACAGGTTCTGTCCCTGCAGAGTTATCTCAGGTGACTGTGTCCCCTGGCTGGGAGCTCCTCATAGGTGAGCTCTTTGCTCCCAGATTCTTTTTAAAGATTTATTTATTTACACATACAAGAGCTGGGGTGTAAGCCAGGTGCAGAGGGTAAGAGGATTCATCAGAGATGGTGTGGGGAGGTAAACAAATGGATAGACTGAAATACGCTGCTGAGGGGAGCAGCAGGTGAGGCAGAAGAGGTCTGCTGTGCCATGTGGGTCAGCTCCCTGGCTGGTGATCGAACTCGAGCTGCAGTGGCTGCAATAGCTTCATAGTGCGGTGCTTAACCCCTTGAGCCACCAGGAAGACCCTCCTCTCAGATTTTTATAACCATGCCCTCCCCAGCCATGTGGATGTGGGGTGGTCACAGCTCTGTTACTGCACCCACACCTTTCTGGAGTCCTTTGTAAACAACCCTCCTCATGGTCCCCTCATTTAGAAGTAGCATCTGTTTCCCGCCGGGATCCTGTGTGATATCCTCAACACTATGTTACTCATACGGGTGTGTGATCAAAATATTTGGCGATCACTGTTTAAGGCGCAGTGTGCCTGGGCTGGGCTTCCTCTTCCCGGGGGGCTGGGGGCAGCAGTGTTCAGTGAGGGTTCTCTCCACCAAGTCCACAGGAAGCAGGCATTTCCATGCTTTGCTTTACAGACGGAGTTGACTGAACTTGAGGTTCACAGGGAGTCTCCGTTCTGGAGACTGGTGGCCGGGGGGAGGTGGCCACCTCTCTGTTGGTCTCCATTTCCTGGTGGAGATTCGGCTCTTTCTCAAGCAGCCCATACTCTATCGTCCAGGATCCTGAGGATAGGAGTTAACAGGAGGAGCATTGAATAAGGGTCTTCTTTATAAAGTGTAGACAGGGTTTAGGGTTAGGGTACACTACAGCACTCCAGGAGTAGCAAAAATGGAGAGCCCCACAAGAGAGAGGGGGGTGAGGCCCAGGTGAGGACAGGGCTTCCTGCCAGTGTGACCCACGAGTAGAGACCCCCAGACATCCGTGGGAACCTGCAGGGAGTTGAAGCCATGAGTGCCAGCCCTCACTCTCCTCCCTTCCACCAGACCCAGAGGAAGCCAGAGGGCCAGGATGCACCCAGAGACCCCAACTTTGCAGGCCCTGAGCAGGGTATGGGCACATCACATTCATGGGCGCAAGGAGCAGGGTGTCACAGGTGGGCTGCAGAGCTGGAAGGACAAAGAGAAAGTTTCCTAGACCCCCCTGGAAATGACCTTTGTTCCAGAAAGGCCTTGTCACTACCAGCAGGGTTCCTTGCCCCCAGAGCCTCAGAGAGAACCACAGCCCAGCTCCCCTCAGCCACCCTTCAGGTAAGGAGCAGGAGGCACTCATGGGGAGGCTGGTGGGGAGAGCTGGGGGAATCCAGGTGCACCCGGAACGTCAGAGGAAGTCTGAGCTCTCCCCACAGGCCACTGGTGCCAGCAGCTAAGGGCACTGCCATTTACACCAGGCCTGGGTTGACACCCACTGCACAGGGCAATCCTGGCAGGAGGAGGAAGGAGCGGCACTCTCTGGAACTCACTAACCTTAAAGATTTGAGGCAAGAGAGACTGGAGGCCGGAGATGAAAACATTGGTGCCTCCAGCAAGGCATTTAGAAAGAGCTCCCAGCCTTTGTTCAAGGCACCATGCACACCTCAAGTGCGTCCCTCCAAGCAGGGGAGCTGGTGTGTGACTCTGGAGCCAGTGGAGAGGCTGCTGCTGGGGACCGAGGAGGGGTGATGGGGTGGAACAGGAGAGTCCTCTTGCTCTCATCCCTGGGGAGACTCAGAACTGCTCAGACCCAGCTCTGCCTCTTCTGTCACCCTCGGTGGTTCCAGCATTTCTCTGGGTCGCAGTGTCCTCATCTGGAAAATAGCAATCATAGCACCCACTTCCCTGGGTTCTTGGAGAAGGAAACGTGACAGCACGTGGGCAAGCATGTTTTTTTCTGGGAGAAACAGAGGACGGTGAGCAAATGCCATTTTATGGAAAACCCCAAAGGAATACTAGTCTCTGAATGTGTCTTGTTGAAATAACAGGACCTTTCCTTCGCTCCCCAAGGGCTCGCTGAGCAATCTTCAAAGGCCCTCCACCCTGTAGGCTGCACAGGGGGTGGGAGGCTGCAAGTTAAGTTGGAGACCAAATGCAGACCTCAAGTAAGGGGAGAACTCTGGAAAGGGACAGAATGGGCATCAGTGTACAGGACTGCAGAGAAAGGGAAAGCCAGCCAGAGGAGGCAGGGAGTGTGGCTACGCAGCGAGGGAGAGGGCAGAAGTCCAGTGACAGGAGTCACCCAGGTGGAACAGGAATGGCACCCAGGGGTGGGGCAGGTTAGTAGAAAGGGAAAAAATCTAGGTCCTGGCCCCATGTTCTCAAATGCCACACCATGTGTCCAAATACCCATAGATGCAGAGACCCTACCACACCCC
Organism: Galemys pyrenaicus; assembly: GCA_019455555.1. Lineage (NCBI taxonomy): Eukaryota > Metazoa > Chordata > Mammalia > Eulipotyphla > Talpidae > Galemys > Galemys pyrenaicus. The sequence continues at coordinate 12,874,502 of JAGFMF010011803.1, forward strand.
CTCAGAAGCCCCCCATGCCCTTGTCCCCCTTGTTATCTCTCTGCTACCCGCTCTGGGCAAACCCCATCCATACAGCCCTATGTTTTCATTCTCTAGGCTGCTGAGGTCAGCAAGAGAAAATGATGCCTTCCTGTCGGCCCTAGAATTCCTGCAAATAAATCCATTCATTCATTCAACTAATATTTATTGAACATTTTCTTATATTCACTATTGTGGCGCTGGAGGATATATCAGTGAATGAAATGAAACTTTATTCTAGTGTAGAGAGACAATAAACAAAATAAATAAGCAAAATATACAGTAAGTGCCTTGGATGAAAGGAAGGAGAATAAGAGAATCTGGATGGGATTCAGTTTAAAGAGAGGATACCGAGAGATCAGATCTAGAGAGGATCTCATCTAGAAAGCAACTTTTGAGTAAAAGAGCTGAGAGTAGGTAAGAGAGGGAGCCATCTAAGGATGTGGAGGGAGAACATTCCAGGCAGTGCTACCAAGACCTAGAATGTTTAAGCAACAGCAGAAGATCAGTGTAGCTGAGTCTGAAGGAGCATGTAAGAGCAATTGGAAGTGATGTTAGACAGACCAATGATGAGGGGATTTAGTTGTGCAAGGCCTTGTAAGCTATTGAAATGTTAAGAACCTGTGTAAAAACTAGAAATTATAATGAAATTAATGCTTTTTTATTTGTCTTGAACTACCACCACCAACAGCCTTAAGAAAAAAACATTTCTGGAGCTTCCCTATTGGCACAGGGGTTAAAGTCTCAGCGCTATCACGCTATCAGTGACCACTGTGACACAAGTTCAATCCCCGGCCAGGGAGGGGACCCACATGGTGCAGCAGACCTCTTCTGTCTCGTCTGCTGCTCCCCTCAGCAGTGTGTTTCAGTCGATTTGCCTGTTCTGCTCCCTGCTCTGTCTCTGGTGAATCCTCTCACCCTCACCTCTGGCCTACACACCAGTTCTTGTGTGCATAAATAAATAAATCTAAAAAAGGAAAAACATTACCAATACAGTAAACACCCCCTGGGCACCCGGCCCCAGTCACGTCCTTCTCCCTAGTTATTAGGATAGTCACTTCTCTGCTTTCATGTTTACCATTCATGCAGCATATGTTTGAATAGTTAAGCAAAATATAGCATCATTTGGAATGTTTTGAAACTTTAGAGAAATAGCATCATATGGTTTCTATTCCTCTACTATTTTTTTTCACACATTATGTTTGTGGGATTTATCATGTTGATGCGTGTAGCTCTAGATTAGGGGTCGGCAAGCTTTTTTTCAAAAGAGACAGTACGTATTTTAAATTTTGTGGGCCCAACAGTCTGTTGCAACTACTCAGCTGTGCCATTACAGTGTGAAGCAGCCATGGACAAAACAGAAATGAGTGAACATAACTGTGTTATGATGAACTCGACTGTAACCATCATTGCTGTATAGTATTTCATTGTATGGCTATACCACGATCTATTGAGCCATTCTTCTACTGATGAATACAGCAGATAGGATTTTTGTTTCCCACTCTTTATTCCAGTTCTGTATAGAAGTCTGTGGTCACACTCTCTGGAGAACAGATGGAGAATGCGTCCCTGTTCCATTAACTTTGAGTTTGGTCTAATGGAATTTAACCAACAAAATGCTAGAGAATGTGACACAAAATGTACTTGTATGATTTAGCTTGGACTCTTGCGTTCCTGCTGTTTTCCACTAGGAGAGCACGCGCTCAGCTAGTTGTTTTCTCCAGTCTGAGCCCCACATGAGAGCGACAGGGAACACGTGTGATACCAAGCAGAATCACCCCAGCTAGCCTGAAATCCTGTGAGCAAAAAAGCAAATGCTCATTGTTGTCAGTCACTGAGACGTTTTTAAGGATTGTTTGTTACAGGGCACTATTGCAACAATAACTGTCTAATTTAGGTTCTTTGCTGTTGCAACTGAGTTCATGCTTATATGTGTCACCTGATACATGCTACCTCTTCAATTGTCTTAGTTAAAGCTGGTTTGTTTTCCAAAGTTTTGTACTAATTTCCATGCCACCTGCAGTGTATCAGCGTTTCTCTGGACCCACATCCTTGGCAACACTTGGCTTTATCAGATGCCTGCTGACCTGATGGGTGTGAAACTGCATCACCTGCCTGACTCACCTTTCCTTTCTCTGAACCTTTCTTCTGTAACTCCACAGTCTGAGCCAGATCCACACTCTCAAGACACCTACATTCTCCTTATGCTTGCCTCTCATAGGGCTGCAACATAGCATTGCATTTCCTTTCATCTGTCACCAGAGCCCAGCACATAGTAGGCATTTGGTAATTAATTGTTGAATGAAGGTTTGATGAGAACCTTTAATCGTGCAGTCAGCCTTAGGGAAGTGTACAAGCTGCAACAAGGAATTCATCACAGCTAGAATATACATCAAGGTGTGTAAAAGGTCAGAGACTGATTGCTTTTCATGTGGATATCTGACTTGGGCTTTGAATACTTCATGTTTTTATGCTAAAAATGTGATCAGACCAAGGTGGATCTCAGGGGACTAGCAGCAGCTAGAGAAGTGAGTGAAAGCTAAACCCTAAGGGTCTGGGAATGTTTTATGGGAAATACAATTTTAAAAAAAGGCAGGTTACTTGCATAGTAAATAGTAAGCATTTGTTGCACTGTTCTAAGCACTTAATACATATGTGGAGCCTTACAACAACCCTCTAGGGGTAAATATCAGAGGAGGAAACTGAGAAAAGAAACTTGCCCAAGGTACACAGCCGGTGAGGGAGGGCCTGAATTAATGTGAAGTTGGGCAGTCTGGCTTCGGGGGTCTGAACTTTTTATCACTATCCTCCTCTGCTATTCTGGAAATCATCACAAATACCCCCAGGGCAATTGCCTTAGAGATCAGGAACCCCGCCCCTCCCAGAAACCCCTTCCTGGAAGCCTGAGAGCCCCTTTCAATGGCATGGTTTTGTCTGATAGAGCCAAAGTCACGTCCAAAGCTCAGCATTCTGAGAGATGCTTGGGACGGGCATCTCTGCCGCCAGGAAAGAACACAGGTCCAGGAGCCAGGAGACTTGACTTATCATCCCAATTCAGCTACGGTCTTAGCTTAGGTTATTTTTCTTATAAAGGAAGAAAAAAAAAAAAACTTGAATAACTTCAAAACTCCCAAAACAAAAAGACCTATTATGGCGGGTGGGGAGCTGGTGGGACAGCCATGGGCCGTGCAGTCATCCTGCCCCTTCTCTCTGGGCTAAGACCAGCACCTCTTCCGGGACTGCATTCCTGGGAGAGGAAATCTGATGGGCCAAGCTTCATCAGGAGCTTCCTCTGGTCCACTCAGTTGTGACAAAGAAGGGGGGATTACATACGCCTCAGGCAGCAGGGACTGTGGTGAGTGGGAAGATATCTGGAAGATGTCTAACAAAGATACTAATTCACTGAGAGCTCAGGAAGCCACCTCCCATCCTGGGACTCTGTTTTCTTCCTTGAAAATGAGAAGTTTGGGGCCTCCCTGGTGGCACAAGGGGTTAAGCAGCACACTGTGAGGCATCCACAGCCACTGCAGCATGGCGTGGGTTCAGTCCTCAGCCAGGGAGGGGGCCCACATATCACAGCAGACCTCTCCTGCCTCACCCGCTGCTCCCCTCAGCAGTGTACTTCAGACAACTTGCCTGTTCTATTCCCCACTCTGTCTCTGGTGAATCCTCTCACCTTCCACACCTCTGGCCTGTAACCCAGTTCTTGTATGCATAAATAAACAAATCTTTGGGAAAAAGTGTTTTCTTCCTTTAAAAAAAAGAAAATGAGAAGTTTGCTCTAAGTCTAGTCTAGACTTATTATGCCTGGACATAGTAGGTATTTAACAAATATTTGCTGAATGAATGAGTGGATTCGAGTGATCTGTGTTCCCTTCTGATTGTGACAGTGTGCCTTCTAGAATATTTATATGTGAAAAATCTGGGTGTTGGGAGTTGGCAGGGAAGAAGAGGGAGAGAAGGGTAGACAGGACTGGCTAGAGTTGTACAGGGGCGTCAACTTTCTCTGGGCATGGAGTCTCTTCTCTGGGAATATTTTCAGTGCCAATCCTCTGTCCCCAGCAAATAGCCTCTGGGTGGAATTTGGCTTCTCTAATGTCCCTGAAGGGACAGTGTCCTTTATAAACTATTAAATTAGCTTTCCAACAACAGCCAGCATGGTGCCATTTGGAAAGTGGTCCAAAGGAGAGGACCCTAAATTGAGCTCCAACATCTAGAATACAGACTCTTAGACTTTATTATGTGAGTCCCTTAACCTCCCCGAACATCAGAGTCTTCATCAACCAAATAGATATAAGAGTATTTGTTCTGCTTCATTCACAGGCATGCTTGAGGGACAATGCATGTAAAATTACCCAAAATAATTGAACTACATTTCAGATGTGCTAAGTAGATGCCAGACATAGTATTGTGTGGGGCTGCAATGGATTATTTTGTATAATTCTCACAAGAATTTTGTGAAGTGACTGCCATGATTTCCCCCATTCTACAGATAAGGAAACTGAGGCTCAAGGTTAAGGAAGCTGCCTTAACCATTGATGAGCAACGATCAGTCTTTGATGAGCAACAAAGCCACATATAATGCTCTGGACCACTAAGCTCTATTTGCTGGTATCTTTGTTTATAGCCCAGCAATAGACAGACATATGCCAACTAGTGATAAGCATGATTATTACTTCCATGGCCTAAGCCCTCTGGATGAGCTAACCTCTGAGGTTCTAGACCCATACACTCAAGAGATCAACTCCAGACTCCAGAGAAGCAGAACTTCAGGGTTTATTCCTGCAGGGTGGGCGTGCGGGCCCCAATTAAAGACAAATTCGGAGTTATAAGTGAAAGAAACCTAGCTCAAATGAGCTTCCTTAAAAGGGGGACTTATCAGCTCCATTCTGGGAGGGGCAAAGGGAAGGACCCTAGAATCTGAGTTTCAAACATTTGCAGGGCTCTCTCTCACTGTCTCTCCTAGCTTCTGCCCTATTTGTTCTCCCTGTCTTCTCTCACAGTCCACACAAGTTTCTTCTCAAGGAAGGCAGCCTAGTAACCAATAGTCCCCAAAACTCTGCCAACAAAGCTATAATGGGAATTCATGTCCCAGGTAGAGATGCAAAAATCCCAGTGAAGATTTCTTACTGGTCTAGCTGAGGTCAAGTGCCCAGCCCTGAGTCGATCACCAAGGCCAAGGACATGTGGCCCCATGACTGGTTGCCCAGTTTGGACCAAATGACCATGTGACCAATGGGAGTAGACCTGTAATCAGAAAGGGCTGGGTAGAGCTGTCATCACAGGTATGGACTCGGGGGGGATCTCTGAAGCCAGTGGTCACCCCTTATTTGTGTTTCCTCCAACTGGTAACCCCAACCTTGGTTCTCTCCTTCCTCAATCCATAACTCTAATAAAAAGTCACCTGAATGGATTGTTGTGTTTTGTTACCAGGCAGGGTGAGGGGCACCCCAGAATCCCCAAACCTGCCTGCTTTAAATATGTTTTGCCATCTGCTGCATCAAGACAAAACATACTCTAGTGTGTAAGACCTCAATGGAAAGGGACTTAAATACAATTAGTGCACAATATAAAAAAGGAGAAGAAAAAGTTTCCAAATCAAGCATGCTAAACGACCTACCCCTTCGTGGGTAAACACCCAGCCAAACAGGGCCGTCCTAAAGCAGGGCCGCTTAGTTCCACATGCCTGCCACAAGTCCAATTGACTTGTGGACCCATCGGAAAGGGGCAAAAGGGACCCAGCAAGTCCAGGACAGAAGGAGCAAATCAAAGTCAAGGTAAAAGCTACCATCGTTAACCTCTCTACAGGTTTCTCACCCACATCTGTTTCAACCAGTCCAAGACCAGGAAGCACGTACAGCTTCTTCACATGTCTCTCTGCTCCACATGCCTCCTCCTTCTGGCGCTCTATCTTTTCCCTTTTTTTCCCAGCTTCTCCTCCTCTCTGTTCAGTTTCACCCTTCCTTGGGTCCCCCTGGGGACCACCCTGTTGCAGTTTCATAGTCCCTTCTCCTTCAGAGGGGCTCAGTTGGTCTTATATAGAGAGGGGTGGGTCTGCCTTCTTCTGCAAGCCACTTCGTTCATGGATGTACCTCAACTTCCTTGTCTGTAAAATGGGAGGGGGTGACCTGTCTGAATTTCTCCATGGATTTACATGAGGACCCACAGAGCTAATGGATGTGAAATTGCTTTAGAAAGAACAAAACGCCATATTTATAAACACAGGATATATTTATTGATTTATGTATGTTCCTTTGTGTTCCAGAAAAGGATTTGAGGTAGTTTACCAAAACACAATACAGTGGGATAAAAATAGATAAAGCGAAAGAGCAAAGGGAAAACAGAGGAAGAAAAATAAAACACAGCCAGGAAAACAGTGTTACAAGGAAACTTATGCTCAAAACCCCCGAACAGATCTAAGCTTCCTTAGGAACAAAAAAAGTGGGAAAAGTGCTCATTTACAAGAGGGACAAACATTAGCTTGTCAGGAAAGGTCGTATAACTTATCTTGGCACCAGTCTGATAGAAATTTCTTCTCATCAAGAAGATATAGCGGGCCTCCCCGGTGGCGCAGTGGGTTAAGCAACGCACTATGAAGCAAACCGCAGCCACTGCAGCACGAGTTCGATCCCTGCTGCCGGCCAGGGAGGGG
>JAGFMF010011803.1:12891430-12913871 GCA_019455555.1 Galemys pyrenaicus
CCCCCTGGCCGGCAGCAGGGATCGAACTCGTGCTGCAGTGGCTGCGGTTTGCTTCGTAGTGCGTTGCTTAACCCACTGCGCCACCAGGGGAGGCCCTAATATCTGACTTTTTAAAAAAAGATTTATGCATACAAGAACTGGGTTAGAGCAAGAGATGTGGGGGTGAGAGGATTCACCAGAGACAGAGTGGGGAGCAGAACAACTGAAATACACTGCTGAGGGGAGCAGCGAGTGAGGCAGGAGAGGTCTGCTGTGCCATGTGGATCCCCTCTCTGGCCAAGGTTCAAACTCGTGCTGCAGTGACTGCGGATGCCTCATGGTACTGTGCTTAACCCCTTGAGCCACTAAGCAGGCCCTAGTTGACATCTTAAAGGAGGTAGCTTGGTTAGATCTGGTCCCTCATACAAAATTCTTACCAGTTTGGAAAAATTCTGGCTACAAGACACAGAAAGCTGAGTCTCCGTGACATAAGTAAATAGAGTATACATATTTTTCCCTAACAAGAAACTTGGATGTATGTGCTTACTTGCATTTGTTCAAAAGCTCAGCTCTGTCAGGGCCAGCATTTCTGCATTTTTGTAGCTGTTTCCTATTAGTCACAAGATAGCTGCCACTGCTCCAGTCATCATATCCAACTTGAATTCAGAAAGGAGAAAGAACTACAACACTCTTGGTCCCTTTTATGAGGGAAGCGTCAGCTCTCAGCAAGGTATCAGGTCTCCCAGTTGACCTCTGCAACATGTCACTAGCAGTGATAGCGCTGAGGCTTAACCCCTAGGCCACCAGGGAGGCCCAGCAACATTTCACTGACCAGAACTGGATCATGACGGCCCTGCTGCATGAGCTGGGAAAGCATCTGTTGAGCTTTTGTAACTTCTACAGTGGAGGAGGAAAAAGCAGGAGGGGTTGGGAATCGGTGTTCTGTTGACCAGCCAACGGTACTCACTCTAAGAAATAAAAGCTAATGGGAGTTGTTTAAACTACCTGGCATCCATCAGAAGAAGAGGCTAGGATCCATGAAAAAGAAAAGGAAGTAGGAGGTTGAGGGAAGAAAATAACCAAGGCAGGATGAAACCAGGAGGAAAGGATCCTTGGCGCGTGTTATTATTTGCTCATTGTCAGCAGCACTGCAAGCTCCATGAGGGCAGGGAGGGACAAAAGCGCTAAACATGGCTGAAGAGAGCCTCTGTTCTAGAACATGCTGTGCACCAGGCTGCGGGGAACCTGCCAATTTTCAGAGACAGGGAGAGCAGTGACTTAGTGGAACATCAATAAAATATTGACAGAGTGGATGGAGGAGGTACTTGAGCCCTCACCCTTGACGTCTGGGCACAGTCGAGTGGTTTGCTGGTCAGAGGTGAGAAGGCCACGCTGGAGCAGGCAGCCGCGTGTACCTGGCTGGGGAGCCAGAGGCCGGGGCTGAGGGGGAGGCTCCCCGCATGGACTGTTCAAGGGCCACTGACCATTAAATGAGCCTCACCTGCTGCCAGGCACAAGCGACAGGTCGCCACTGGGCAGGTGATTTCTCTCTGCAGCCTGTGTCTGGCTCTGCTCCACTTGATGGGGGTCAGGAGACTAAAACCTCATTACCTAACGCGGCTGGATGTCAGCATGTGTGGAGTGGCTGTTTGCCAGCATCTTAATTAATGAATTCATAAGGCGCGGGGTGGATGCCAGTTCTTGAAAAGTGCTTTGAGCCTTTCGGTGATGAAGAAGCTTTTGCTAATTTATCAAAAAATACATATTGGGGGAAGGAGAGAAAAACCAACCCCAAACAGTGCTCTGGCCCAGGGACAGCTGAAGGCTCCAGGCAAGGACTGACACGGCTCTGCTTGCAGGGCCGCTCGGCCTCCATCTCAGCGTGCTGGAGGTCGCGGGTCTCACGTGGGCTCCAGCAGGGCCCCTTGTGTTCCTCTCAGCTCGGCCAGCCAGCGAGAGACTGCTCACAGGGCCGTGACTGGGGAGCCGTGGATGGAGGTTTGTTTTCTTTCCCCACAGAGCCCAGGAACCTCCTCCGCTGGAAAACATCCTTAAGTGGTGTCAGGGTAATCAGCCCTTCGGGGTTTGAGGCTGGTCACTTGGAATCACGAGGCTGTGCCCCCCAAGTGACTTGGCTGTATGGCCCGGAGGCCCCAGATGGAGCGCCCCAGCACTCCTGCCAGGTACCATCTGGACAGGCGGTCTGCCTTCTTTCCTCGTCATAATAAATGTCCTGGGGCCTCCCTGACGTGTGAAAATGAGTGGATTTGCAGAAATCCAGTTCCCAGGCTGCTGGGGCAGCAGATGAAACAGCTGACGCCCCTTCCAGGCTGTGAATTAGCAAATGAAAAGAAAGACTTTGATACCCTTTGGGGGGAAAGGGCAAGTCAGGCCCAACTAGCCCAGGCTTCTTCTCAAAACGGGGTCTGTTTTGTGTGAATCTTGCAGATGCTTTGGCAGTTTAGGCGATGGGGGATGTTTGTGGAGCCAGGAGATGGAGGGTAATTGCCTCAATGTGAGGACAGAAGCTTGCTGGGCTCCTGTCTCGCTGTCTCCAAGCAAACAGATTTCAATCAGGTTTTCCCCGCACAGAGAGTATCTGTTATGAGGACAGAGACCAAGCAGAGCCCTCGTATAAGATTGTTCAGAGCAGAGAATCTGTGGCAGCCAGACCCACAAGCTTAGAAGGGCTTCGACCGGGATGTGAAATGACTGTTCTACAAAACCTTTCCTTGTCATGAATGTTTTCGTGAAGGATTTTGGAAAAAGATCTTGCAGTGGTGGAAAGGCATTAGCTCTGAAGCAGAAAAACCCCGATTCAGACCCCAATTTGGCCACTTCCTAATTATACAGCCACGGGCAGGCTGCTTGAAATCTCTGCACCAGTTGGCTCCTCTGTAAAGCAGGGCCGGTCCCTCCCCTGCAGAGTTGATGCGGATGCTGGGTTGCGTGCATGCAGTGTGTCGGAGCCGAGATGGCTCAGAGCTGGTTTTTCTCTGCCTTCTCCATGAGCCCTGGTGGCTGACTCAGCTCCCGCTGCCAGCGCCCCCATACCGGCTGTGTGACCCTGGACAAAGCACTTCCTCTCCACGGCCCAAGTTTGCTCATCTACAAAATGTGGATACTGATGCTCATGTCGTGGTGTTGTGAATGTGCCATGCGTGAGTCCGTGTGAAGTGCTCAGAGGGTCCTGGCACGTCGCACGTGCCCCAGGGACGCTTGGCTGCTACTGGTTATGTTGGTTTCGTTTGCTTGAACTTTTTTTGTGGTATCCAGACATTGAAACTTAGTGACTTGAGCTGGGCTCAGCTACTCTGATACTTTGCTATTTATTAGGTCTTGTAGCCTGGCCAGGCAAGGATGCAACGTGCCCTATGACCCCTGAGCTTTACCTGTACTCAGCCACTCTGTCACTCGTGGGCCAGAGGTCCCAAGAGCGAGGCTAGCAAGACTGGAAACTGCTTCCTCAACCAGAGAGCTGCCGCTGTATGGTCCAGAGCCAAGCCCCAAGGGTGCTTTCTGCGCTTTTCTAGACAAAAATCTGACTCTACAGTGGCTCCTCAGGGAGCAGGGGGAGCCACCCTCAGGCTGTCCAGGGGCTCTCAGATGCACCTTTAGCCACCTTCAGTGGGAGCACAGCAGCCTGTAGCTGTGCTTGTGAACATACCCCCGCAGAGCCAGACTGGGCCTGGCACCCCCAAAAGGCCTGACCGAACCAGTGTATCCATGCGGGAGCTGGCACTCGGGTTCCTGTCCCCAAAGAAGCCTCATCTGGGGCTTCGATTCAGGAGCCTCCACACTCCTGGAAAGATGCCTTGGGGATTTCAGATGAATTTTACAGTTTCTCTTAACATGGTGGTTTTATGGCCTATAGGACTCCAGGGAGACTTTCCTAAATCTCCCAGAATAAGGTGTTATTCCCCAAATCAGGTGGCAGAGGGGCTTTGCTTGCTGGCTCAGGGCTACTAAACTGCCAGCTGCACTGGAGCCGCAGGTCGGGGAGGCCCTGAGAAGGCTTGGGAAGAGTTGTCCATGCCCATGACTGAAGTGAAGGAAGCCTGTCTTCCTGTGGTGCCTGCCAGCAGGAGCGATGGCCCCACTTGGCTGGGGTTGGGGCCTCTCTTGACCTTGACTGCAGGGAGGACTTCAGATCTTTGCACTCCTCAGAAAACATGCCCACCTCTGTGGAGAATCCGTGGTCTTACACTCTTCTTCACTGGGCCTGCCCCTCTGCCCGACTCTCAAAGCCACCTGCCAGGCTCCCGGGGCCTGTCTGCTTGGATCAGAAAAGCAGCGGCTGTCATCCTGACATGGGCAGACTGGCTTGTGGGCCTTTCCTGTGACAGCACAGACTTCTTAGATCCTGTCTCTGGGCACCCCCCGGGGCCTCTCCCTCTTACTTGGGAGATGCTCCTTCACCTCACATACCTCTTTTCCCTCTCGCTTCTGCCCTCATGCTCCGTGGCTCCCCTGTCTAGACAGACTCCTCAGCAGTCCCCATGGACAGGTTTTAGTCACTGCTGGTCTCGTGGGGGGTGAAGAATAGACTTTCCCACCAGGACACCCCGCTTGCTCACCGCCTGCTTCTGGCTCTGAACCTGTTTGCACACAGGTTTACAAAACACCTGAGGTCCTCAGCTCTGTGTGAAGTGCCAGAGGCAGTTTACCAACTTGTAGGGAGCTCAGCCCACAGTCTTTCTTCCTGGGGCCCCTGGCAGCTGGGCTTCACCTGATGATTGTCACCTCAGTGGCTTAGACACAGCACTTTCTCCCTGCATAGGAGGGGCACTCGGTCTGAGTAGAAACGTAATGCACGGGCACGCCTTAATGTTACTGTATGTCAAGGTGTTCTCTACCCTGTGCTGGCCTGTGTCGGTGTCGCGTTGTCGGCTTCCATGTTGCCTGTGACAGTCAACCCGCAGCGCTACCTCCTCAGCTCCAGGACAGTCCTGGCAGCTGAGCCAGTCTCTGGCCAGCCATGCTTTTCCTGCCAGTTGACCCACAGTCCGGCCTGTCTCTTAAAAGCCCAGGGAACCTCCATGGCTACCGAAATATAACCTCTTCGATTTTTCTACTTTAGTCAAATTCTTGCTCCCCGCTTCACTTGATACCCGCCCTCAGGAGCCATGGGCTCTGGCTGCCAGGCTCCGCCTGCTCTTCCACGGCTTCTCAGATGCCCACAGCCAAGGCTGTTCCATCTGTAGTGTTCTCACTCCAGGTTCAGGCTCTACAACTTGACACCGGCTCTCGAGGCCCACCAGCTTCGTCCCCAGGCGGGTTGACCAGGTTTCTGCCCTGCTGCTTCCTGAGCCAGCTGCACAGGCAGGCTTGTAAGGTGAGGCTGTTCTGATGGTCTGTCCTGCAGGACCCAGCTGCTGAACCCCCGTAGACTCAGAGGATCAAACCCAAGAGGATCAAAGTCACTGCCGACAGCCAGCGGCCAGTGGAAATCTCTGTCCATCTCACCCCACTGCTGTCTCCTCTTAATCTTGCCACAAATGCCCTGGTCCAGTGAAAACCATTCTCTGATAATTATGATAGGAAACATTTGTTGAACTCTCACTGTGTATGTTAAAAACTGTCCCAATAAGCATCTTACATGACCTGTCTTCTGTCTTCACGATGCTTTGAAATACAAAAGGTATTCTTTGTTGTGCACATGAATAAACTGAGGCACAGAATAAAGGAACTTACCTGGTGGTAGGCAGGCAAGCAGCAAGCTGAGGCCCCTGCTTATAGCGCTGAAAATCCATCTAGGGCCTTCCTTTAAGCCCTGGGCCATCTTGTTGGGCCAGCTCCACTCTGTAGTCATCACTTCTGACCCCAGCATAACTCAGAGAGGCATTCTGACCCTCCCTCCCCGCCTTCTCTGCAGCCAGGAGGGCACCCAAAATATTTGCACCCACTACTTGGCTGCTCCAGCCCGGCTGCTGCTCTGGCAAATGCTGCAAGGTGTTTGACTGCCAGCAGGGTCACCTTCGAGGGCAGCTTTGTGGCCTGCCGAAGAGCCTCCCGACAGTCTCAGCCTCCCCTCACTCTGCCCACACCAAGCAGCTGGCTATAAAGAAGGGGAACTTGCTATTTAGAAGAGAATCAGAGAGAGCTGTCAGCAGGACATAAATATTCATAGAGGGAGGTTAGAACTCGAGTCCCTAAAACCTTGATTTGTGTTCGTCCGTTTAAGCCTCATTAAAAAGTGGTAAATGAAAGTGGGGATATTCAGTGGAACTGCAGATAAATTGGCCTTGTTCAGATAAAGGCCTCCCACTGCCAGCTCCACAAGTCCTGCCCAGAGCACAACGCAGACTGGCTCGGCCACTTGTGGTTTGCCAACCTCAATTTAAAGATTTTGCTTAGCATGAGTTCCTGGCCTTGCTCTGGGCCAATTACCACTTGTTTGGGCCCTGGTAGCCTTCCAGAGGTGTTTAGGGATGAAAATTCCCAGTCTGCTCCCTCCCCAGAATGACGTGCAAACCAGACGTGGCCCAGAGGGTAGCAGGGAGAAATCTTAGCTGGGACTCAGCCTTGCACTGGGCCATCCAGTGTTTCTGATCTCTGTGTTGCTTCTCCTAGCTTCCTGCAGCTTCTCTGGGCAGGAGGAGAGGGTTTCAGACTCCTGTTGCTAAGGAGACTGCAAGGGTCTCTAGCCCTGCCCCGCCCATGCCCACCCCTGTTCAGTACAAATACTCCAGAGGGCCAGGCTCTATGGTGGTCGCAGGGAGACAGTTGACCACCGTGCCCGCTAGGACAGGAGCTACAGGTAGGCAGCCCTAGGGGCCGGGCAGTCACATACACAAGATGGGCCCGCTTGTTGGCTAGACCTGGCGCCTGGGCTGCAGGTTTACACTGTCTGCCCTGTGGGCTCCCAAAGTTTGGGAAGATGCGGTCTGGACACACGTAGCTGGGGTGACAATTTGCCAGGGGAAGGAGGCAGTTTCCCACATGCCACACTCCCAGCCAAGGCCGCAGAGAACCGCACATGAGTGCCTCAAGAATAAAGCTTCTTTGGAACCTAGTGTGGCATCTGGTGCCCTGATGAGTTTCTACACTGAGAAAAGCAAATAGCAAGTCTTGGGGTACTGCGAGTTGTGTGTATTGGGGGTGCTGTTGTGAAGCGGGCTGCACGGGAGCCTGAAGCATCTGTTGTAGCCCCATTGCTCTTCACTTCAGGCTGTTGCTGCTGGCAAGCCCAGTTCTCCTGTCCCCTACAGGGCAGGCACAGGCCCGGCTCCTGCCTGTGGCTGTTTCCCAGGACAGCCCTCCCTTTGGTGCCCATTAGCAGAGAAATGACACAATTAACCAGGCAATTAACTCAAGGCTCTGCAGTTGCTCCCTCCCACGGGGGGNCCCCCCCCCGGGGGGGGGGGGGGGGGGGGGGGGCCCTGCTTCCAGAACTGCAGTTAGTAGTGAACTGGGCCTCAGAGAGGGTGATTGGTATGCCATGGGACGGGGTGTTGGGACGAGGGAAAGTAGCTGGCCCAGAAGCCACTGGGCTAGGTGCTGGCAAAGAAGGCCCAGAGACTTCAAGTACAGCTCTCCAGATATCCGCCCCAGAACATTGTCTGGCTGCAGGATTCTGCCTGGAGTCGCTGATTGCCATGTCTGCGGGGTCATTTCAGAAGGGATTGGAGCAGAGAACTGGCTGAGACCTTAAGGAGAGACATGCTCCTCCGACTTCTCAGAAGTCATCCCATTGGGGAGTTGTGTGTGAGGGGGATGGGTTCTCCCATTTGTCGATTTGCTGTCCCTCCCTGCAATGTGGTAAGAATGAACAAAGTCAAGGATGGAAAATCAACATTACAGAGCTCCAAGGTACTCTTCAGTCAGCTGCTGTGAAGGACAGTGGGGGTGGGGAGCCTCTGAAACACCCCCACCCCCACCAAGTGTAGGCTCCCATGGCAGCGCACAGGGGTCCAGAGCAGGCAGGATCAGGAAGGTGGTCGATTAGAGCGGCACCTGGAGACTGAGTCTGACAGCGACACAGGTGAACTTTCAAAGCCAAATGCACCTTACTAAGACCCAGGCTTGGACAGTCCAATTCCATAGTTGACATTTTCCACAAAGCAAATTATTTCCGTAAGAACACATCTTTGATTTTCCCATAATCGAAACCAATGGGAGAATTAATGCCTCTGGTTGCTAACCTTTTGGAAGCTTAGCTACTTTGCCACAAGTATGGCTACCTCAATAATGGGCACTTTTTGTGTAAGAATTAAGGCAGAAAGAAACAAGTATTTTTGAGCTGCATTTTTTACACTCTAATATTTAGTGTTTTTTTATTAGATTTATTTAATTGTATTTGACATCATTTGTAGTCCCCAGGGGGTTCCCACCACCTTTTCACCCATGCACCATCACCTCAGTCCCTTATGCTCTTTATGCCCTCATCCTCGTCTTTGCCCTGCCCTCCCTCTGCTCACCCCCGAACCCCGTGATCTCTTGAGTTTTTGACCTTTTGATCTTGTTGAGTTTTTGTTTCTTTGCTTGCTTTTGGTTGTAATTGCCCATTTCCTTGAGCTTTGTTTTTTTTGTTTATTTTTTGTTGTGGTTGTTGTTCTTTCACATTCCTCCTAATAGTGAAGCCATCCGATATTTTTCTCTTGCCTTCTGACTTGTTTCACTGAGTATAATTCCTTCTAGCTCCATCCATGTTTCTATAAATGTCCCTGGTTTTTCATTTTTGATTGCTGAATAGTATTCCATTGTGTATATGTACCACATCTTCTTGATCCAGTCCTCTACTTTTGGGCATTTGGGTTGTCTCCAGGTCTTACCAATGATAGTGCTGCAATAAACATGGGGGTACAGGTACTCTTTTAGATCGGTGTTTTTGTGTCCTTTGGGTGGATCCCTAGGAGTGGGATTGCTGGGTCATATGGTAGTTCCATCTCCAGTAGACCGAGGAACCTCCATAATTTTTAGTGGTTCTTATGGGAAAATATATACTGTTAGAGCAATGAGGAAAACACCCCTCTGCTTCTTGGACCCTGATATCTAACCACCTATTCCTCTAGTGTGTGGAGGTCTCTGGAAAGTCAGAACCTCCTGCAGCATCTCCTTTCATTCTTTTTTTAAGATTTGTTTATATATTTATGCATAGAAGAGCTGGGTGTAGGCCGGAGGTGCGGGGGGTGAGATGATTCACCAGAGACAGAGTGGGGAGCAGAACAGGCAGATGAACTGAAATACACTGCTGAGGGGAGCAGCAGGCAAGGCAGGAGTGGTCTGCGGTGCCATGTAGGTCAGCTCTGGTCAGGGATCGAGCTCATACTGTAGTCGTTGACAACAGCTTAATAGCACTGAGACTTAAACCCCTGCACCACCAGGGAGGCCCCTCATTTCATTCTAGGATTCACTGCCTGTGCTGTGACCAGAGCTCTGGTGTTCCATTGCGGGCCCAAATGGGTCTTGTGCTGGGGAGACAGAGCTGAGGGGCAGCTGTAATACCCACAGCCATTTTCAGTGGGGCACAAAGATTTTGGGATGGGGCTGTCCAAGATTCCTAGCAGCTCTCTCCATTCCATCCTGGGGTCCCAACTGTTGGAAAGTTAGAAGGCCCTGCCTCCCATCTCTGAGGGGTACATTCTGTTTCAGATCGATGGGCTGGAGAAGAAGCTGTCACAGTGTCGCAGAGACCTGGAGATTGTGAACTGCAGGCTCTATGAAGAATTGCTGAGCCCAGAAGCCAGGTAATGCCCCCACCGCCAGTATCTATTCTAGGGTTCTAAGCTTCCACCCCCTTTCCCCTGTCCTGGTGGGCCAGCTGCTTCTCAGGTGGAAATGAAAAGGACTTGAGCCATAAAACCTTCTCCCTTCGCAGGAGATCTCTGGAGAGAGAGAAAAATAGCCTGATGAGCAAAGTCTCCAACTATGGTAAGAACATCCCCTTCCATTACCAGCTCCACACACCAGTCCCCATGGTCAGGAGGGGGCAGACAGCCCAGGGGGCGCAAAGTAATAAAGAGGGAGGGGGTTCTTCAGGAGCCAGTCCCCAGGAGGCTGCAGAACCCACCATCGGCCCACCCATCTGGAAGGAAAACAGGTTTGTTCTTTGTTCCAAGGGAAGAAGAAAAGGCCTATGGGTCTGTTTTTCCTTTATCAGATGAAGGGGTATGGCTGTCACCAGGTTCAGAGAAGACACACTCACTCAGACTTGGGAGGGCTCTCTGCCCCCGTCCCCAGGAAAACCCTGCCACAGGAGTAAAGGCTGTCAGGGCTGGGCTGGGGGATCCACTTGGGCTTGAAGGGCTACTACCGGTGGAGCAATGCTGCCACCTTCTGGGCTCTGGGGGCAGAGCCAGGTGGCGCCCAGGCAGGGCAGAGCTAGAGGAAAGATCAAGGTCTGACCAACCCCACAGGGCCCCAGTCCCTGTCCCCTTAGGCCTGGGAAGAAAAAAGTTCTGTGCAGGCGCCTCAGACGTGTGCCATTCTCCCCGAGGGCTAGACCTGACCACCCGTCAGCCCATAGGGCAGAAAACCCAGAGGAGTTTTGGAATCAGTACCCACCCCCTTCCTCCTACCTGGGCTCAGTCTTTCTGGCCTGTCCAGAAAAGGTGTGCAGGCATCTCCCTCCCTCACAAAGCCACTCACTTTGTCCTGAGGACACGTCATGCAGGAGGGCTGTCGTGTGGCTGTAGAGTAACCGGCCTGCTTCCAGACACACTGCCTCTTAGAACCCCCAGCTCCTGCTTACCTGGGCCCAGCAGGAGGCTGGAAGCACATGCGGTGGCCCCGCCCCATACCTAGTCCAGTGCCAAGCCCACCACGGAGGACCCAGCACTGGCCACCATGGAGGGATGTGCACCATGGAGACCACGCAGGAACAGGTTGGAGGGCTCACCTGGTGACGACACACCCCCACCCAGCTGGGTTTCAGATGGGACCTTTTCAGTGACACTCCACCCCATCTACTCCATCTTCAATTTGGAGAGATGATTGAGCAGCACTGTGTTGAGACTTGGGGGGGGGCTGGGACCTTTAACCAAAAAGTTGTGAGGATCTGGGCAGACCAATTAGAGTCATTTTTAGGGACAAGGAATTGGCTGGAACACCTCTGCCCTTGGCAGGGCCCACTGTGGGAGAGGCAGATGAGAGGAGCAGATGGGCCCAAACTACTTGTTCCACCCCCGCTACCATTTCCTTTCAGAGAAGGAGCTAAAGTTACTTCGGCAGGAGAACAGGAAGAACATGCTACTCTCTGTGGCCATCTTCATCCTCCTGACCCTCATCTATGCCTACTGGGTGGTGTGAGCCGAGATCACTCCACAGCCAGCACAGGCGTCCCCTCTGCTCCCTGGTCAGGGTTCAAGCAGGCCCTTCAAGCTTCAGGACCAAGGTGCAGAAGCGTTTCTCCTCGATCCGGACCCCTGAGCACTGCTTCTTGTCAACATAGCCCCACTTGACTCCCTGTCCTGCTATGGGGCCTGGTCTCCCAAGACTCTGTGCTGGCTCCTCCCTCAGCCTAAAGGAAAGGCAATAAAGAACATCGGGCTGCTTCTGTCTGCTGTGTAAATGTCACGGTCTGACTGAAGCTGGGGGTAGCGGGGGCTGTGCTCAGGAGGCAAGAAAGAAGAGATGTTCAAGGGACAGCTCAAGGTTCAGAACTGAGGGGAATGAAGGGGGGGCTATGAAGTCCCCACTTAAGCTGGGGACTAAGGAGACCACAGAAGCACTTTCCAAGCTAAACAGGCCCTGCTGGAAGCTACACCAGGGAGTGGACATCACGGGCCAAGAGGCAGACATCGCACCATCTGCCCACCACCCTCTTTCCAGTCAGTGCCACTGCCTGTAGTTACGGCAGGAAGATGCAGCCTGTGCTGCCAGGAGTGACTTGGGACTTGAAGTGGTCCTGCGGAGGCACACAGGGGAGCAGTTAATCTATCCCTGAGAGGCAGGCAAGGCTGGTGAGGCCTCGCGGAGTGGGCAGCAAGAGTCATGGTAGTGACCACACAGGCTTACAGTGACAGTGGCCAGTAAATCAGGTGGGGCTTTGCAGTGAGCAGCAGTAGAGGTGGGACTGACTGGGGGGAGCAGTCCCTGAGGAGCACCCACTGCCCCTCAGGATACCCTTAAGTCTCCAATTCCAGCAGGGGCTGGGAGGCCACTGAGAGCAACCCAAACAATGAAGCTACTTCGGCTTGGGCACTGGTATGACACCAATTACAAAAGGAAAAGTAAGGAAAAGAGCTGCCCCAGGAGCTGCGCTGTGACATCAAGGAGGTCTCTTAGGGCCAGGGTTAAGGAACTAAGCAAAGGGGGTAGGGCGGGGGGAGCACGTGCCAGTGATGGAACCGGCGGGGAAGGTCTGGTCTGGAGCAGAGAGGGAGGCCATCAGCACCTGCACACCCCCACCCAAGCACAGTGCCCTGAGGTGCCGGGGGCAGTAGAACCACCTCTCCCTCCCTTTCGTACCCTGTCTAGTGACACTAATTGGTCTGACACCTCTGTTATTTTAGTCACACGGACCGATCCTGGATTGTCGCAGTGCCACGATGGAGTGAGTTGTGTGATTTTTATGTGAGGGGGAAGGTGCCTCCTTGTCCTGCTGGGCTGTAGGCTCGTTCATTCTGCAGTCCCTGCTTCTAGCAGGAGCCACAGTCTCCAGCAGCAAGCAGCAGTCCCCTAAGCCTGTCAGGGCCCAGGAGCTTAGACAGGCTCTGATCAAACAAACCTTCTTTTCTTCCCTCGTCTTTGAGTAGAACATCCTCTCCTTCACCTTTCTAGCCCAAGCTTCATCCAGGCTCGTCCCAGACCACAGAGCGCTGAGGACAAACAGCAGCGGCCCCAGCACATAGTCACACAAGCATTAAAAATATGTTTATCTTTAATGATCCAGGATTCTGCAAGACACACGGATATACCCAGAATTGGTGGAAAGACAGCATTTCAGCAGCGCTGCTGCCAACCTGGGTGGAGGGGGAGGGTTGGATGCTGACCGGAGACCTCACAGTGAAGTCAATTCCAACCTCACTGGGAGCCTCAGCGTCCTATCTCCGTGGAAACCAGTCTAGCACTGGGGTGGGAGCCCTAGGGAGCCCATACGAACAACTCTGAGAGGTATTTCCTATTAAAAACCACAGGTGCCCTCCCCCACCCAAAGCTACTGCTGTTCCCCCTCTCCCCCCTCTGCCTCTGCCAAGATAGAGGAAATGGAGTGACCACACAAGGACAAACAGAAGTGACTTTACCTCCTATTGGGGAAGGGGAAAAAGAGGTTGGGGGTAAGGGTAGCAAGGTGGTGTGGCAAATGGGGGTGCCATGATTGCCAGGGGGGCCAGGTGAGACCCAATCCCAGAGGTACCCTCTGTTCCAGTCAGGCCCCAGCTGCTGGGACCTAGAAAAAGGCAGCTCTTCCAAGCTGCTGCTTCCCCTTCCAGAGCTGCCCAAAGTTCGGATCAAAAGGGGCTGGCACCCGGGAAGAGTCTACAACCCAGCAGAGTCACATCCGCTACCAGACAGTGTGACCTGCATCCCCACTTTTACAGGGATGTGCGGCCCACACACCTCCCTCCCGGCCGGCGGGACTGTCAGAGGTCCGAGATGGGAAGAACTGCAGGGAAGACCAGGACAGGGCAAGGAGGAGACAGAATCTTCAACTTGGCATCAAAACAGCAAGTTCAAAGAAATAAAACCTTGATTTGTACAGCAGCTGCTCCTGGGCAGCTCACAACGGTGGGCCTTGGCCCACTCAGGGCTGGCCCAGTAAAAAGTTGGGCAAAGCGGGGCATGGCTGCTCTCAGGACAGTGCACAGAACTCAAAAAAGTGAGTCTATAGGATACAGGAGAGCATGGCAGACCTTGAAGCCCTGCTGCTCTCTGACACCTCCACTGGCCCCACAAACCTAGACCCTGAACTCAAACCTGCCTCAGCCTTCGGGCCGAGTCCTGATGGAGTAGACAGTTCCCAGGCAGATCTCAGGGAGAAAGTCCAAAGGTGTCCCAGAAGAACGTGTGAGCATCGCTGAAGGCCCCTAGCTGAGATCTTCAGGGCAAATGGAGAGACCGCCCATCCCACACGGGCGGGCTGCGGTGACCATGCTCCCGAGTCCCTTTTCAAAAGGGAAGAACCAGTACCAGAGGCCCAGGCACAATGCCCTGACTAAAAAAAACCAGGGCATTTGGCAGCGGTGGGCATCCCCAGTCCTCAGGCGCTGTGTGTCTGGATGAAAGAGAGGACAACCTCCTTGGACAGCTTGTCTGGATCCTGGGGTTTCTGGGAGTCGTGCACACGGATGCCATCCCCCCACTCCCAGAAGAGCCGGCCATAGTAGCAGATACTAGAAGGAGGGGGGAGGGGAAAGGTAGTCAGAGCATTGCACCCCAGGGGAGCAGGACCAGGAAACCACCATCCACCCTGGCTGCGGTGACTTAGGAGGTTCTTATCAACAACTTGTTATGGGTCTTCCATCTGACAACCAAACAGTACCCAACAGGGCCCAGCTGCCTCCCCAAACAGCTACTGCTGCTAAGTGCATCCAAGTAGAGTTCTACAATTACTGATACTCCTGGTTTTTCTGTGTGAGCTGCTCTAACAGAACAGTATTGGTGTGGTGACAGAAACCAGTGTCAGTGGCTAATTATAGGCGCATTAGGGCTGCTGGCTGCCGTCAAAAACTATGACCACCATCTGGCAAGTGGACACTGGGTCCTGAAGAGGTACAGTCGGGACTCTGAATCCAGCAGACCAGGGCTGTAAGCATGTTGCCACCACCAGGCCAGCACCAGGACGTCATGTAAGCAGTGGCTGCTCTAGGGGTCAGATACCCAGCTTGGGTGGGGCCTTTACACTCAGCAGCCCCAATCATCACAGTCCTGGCATCATTCTCCTCTCACCAATACCTCCCAGGCCCAGTCATACCTTGCAGAGGTTCATCCCCACCCTGTAGGGAAGAGGGTGCTCCCAATAGGAAGGGAGTCCAGCCCATGCTTAGGGGATCCCTATGTGGGCAGGGGTCTCAGGACCAGGGCTGGCTGGCATCACGGAGTAGCTGGGACTGCTGGGAGGCAGGCCTGGAGGGTGATGGCTACTTACTGAAATGGGGCAATGGAGTCTGTAGGGAGGTCAAAGGTAGAGATCTTGGTTTTCTTATTGTAGAAGAACTTCCTCCTGGAGCGTTTGCTGAATCCCATAGTCCATGGCTCTGATAGGAGAGAGTCGTCCAGAAAGGACACAAAATACCCAGGTGAGACCAGTGTAAGGGCATGCCTTTCTCCACTGGCATTCTTTCATTCCCCTCTCCCCCACAAAGAGCAGGCACAGAACATCTTGTAGTGTACAATCATCCCCAGCCCAAAAGGGCTCCAGGAAGACAAATGAGATCTTCATTTCTCAACCCCACTCCCATTCAGAACACCTCTGGGACCCTGGCAGAGGGCACAGGACTCTGTTAGCTAATAGACACTGAAGAAAAGGGATTCTACAGGGATGCAAACAGACAGAAGCCAAGTCCAGATCTGCTTTCTAGATCTGCTGCTGCTGTCGTGAGAAGGCCTTTTCCTGGCAATGGGGACAGACACGTGCATACACAGCATACACCTCAGAGAAATGCCAGCCTGGCTGCTGCCCACCTTTGTAGGGAGGTCTTAGCTCTGACTCTGGGTCAGCTGCCCTGGCTGCGGGCAAGAGCAAAGGCGCATTCATTCATCACCCACCGTTCACGGTCCTGACGATGTAGAGGCCGGTGGGCACAAAGTGCCGGTCGTCCCGCCCCGTGTAGCTGAGCTTCGGTGTGCCGCTGGAGCCCTTGATGATCTTCATCTCTAACCTGATTTCCCCAGTAGATGTACAAACAGGAACACGTGAGTGTGTGATGAGAAAATTACTCTGGCTAAAATCAAAGTCACACCAACCACAGTATCTTATCTTGGCTCAACATAAGAAAACAGAGACTTAGGTGAATGTTCCACCAGGCCACACTGCAGGAGCTTAGTGCAGTGCTGGATTTAGAATTCAGGCTCTGAACTTCCAGCCAGCAATAGAAGCAGGGAGTGAGAACTGCCCCTTCTATGTTGCTGGTGTTTGGGGGTGGGGGAGTGGTTTCAGGGTAATGAGTAGGGTTGAAATCTTGATGCCTCAGTGCCACTGGCCTTCAGCCTACCACCCATGCATCACTGTGGCCACTGAAGAGTTAACAAGAGCACTGAGACCCAGCCCAGCTCCCGTGGCCACAGCCGGTGCACACGCAGGATGAGACCTGAACACCGCTAAGAATACAATGAAGCGGCTATGC
The DNA here is from genome assembly GCA_019455555.1 of Galemys pyrenaicus. Taxonomy (NCBI): domain Eukaryota; kingdom Metazoa; phylum Chordata; class Mammalia; order Eulipotyphla; family Talpidae; genus Galemys; species Galemys pyrenaicus. The sequence continues at coordinate 12,907,639 of JAGFMF010011803.1, forward strand.
CCCTTCCACCCCTCCAGGCTCAATCTCCCTGTCAGCTCCGGGAGCTGGGATTTACGGTGTTTCAAGCAGCTTGCTGCTCTGCCCCTCGCAGGGACAATCGTAACTGTTACAGCATCAATGAGCCCGTATGTCTGCCTGACACACTCCCGCCCTGCTCCCCTCCTGACAGGGTGCTGAATCAGCTCTCAGCCGGGGGGCTCTTGGCGGCAGCAGAAGTGAGATGGGATAAAGGCAGCCAGCCTAAGCTGATTCACCACCCCACCATCTCAGAAAAAGACCCCAGAAGGAACAAACCCTGAACACTGCACACACACCACCCCAACTCTTCTTAAATCCTGAGCTAACCTGGTTGAGTCACTTACCTGACAAAAATCTTCTCCATTTCCTCCAGCCTGTACACCTCCTTCACCCTGTGGAGCAGAGGGATAGACAGTGGGCCAAGGACTTCCTGGTGGGGCATTCCTGTCAGGGCAGCAGCTGGGAGGGAGGAGGCTGTACCTGTCCTCTCCCCCTCTAGCTTGGGCCTCTGTACCATCCAGCCCACCAAGAATGAAGACCCTCAATCTGTCCTATGCAGAGAAATGCTGGGTTTCACAGCTTCCAGGGGCCCCTTGGGCCTGTCCCAGGGCAACTGCAGAGTGGAACTGAGGTTATGGAAGATGGGAGGGAGAGAGAGACCAGGAAGTTGTGGCAGAAAGGATGTCTCTGCCAGCATTCCCTAGATCTTCTCTTTCTCGTCAGAGGTCAAAACATCAAGGGCCCAACTCTTGCCCATGTCTGTCTACATGGATTTTAGGCCTTTCTATGACAGAGTTACGTCCAAAAAGTCTTGATACCTATTATGAGAGCAGAGGGACTCCTGTTCAGGATGCAGGGTTTATGGCTGATGCCCAGTCTTCCAACTAAAGAGACTTTTGAACTTGCCCTTGGAATTGCTACTGGTAAGGTCCGTGGAGACCCAGCAACAACCTCATAAGCAACAGAAGCAGGGTCCCTGGAAGTTGCCCCCTAAGACCTGACAGGACATTTTAAGTCCAGGAAATTGCTTATCAGCTCTCAGACTGCATCTATAATGTACATTCTCACTACTGGAGTTAACTTTAAGTAGATTAACATTAAAAGTAATAAAAGTGATTTTGATATAGACACCTCAAGTAGTCAAATGAAACCGAAAGGCAGTAACATCAGACCAGAGCACCCTAGAAGTCTGTTCTCCAGCTGTCTGTTCCAACTCTGCTCTCACCCAGTTCTCTTCCCTCAAGGACCCAGAATGTTCACAGTACATAACACGACAACAAACCCTGGCCTTATTCCAAAGTACCAGCATCCCACTCCTTCAAAACTCCTAATCCCTGGGGTAGGGAAGCAGATGGGGTATGGGCACAGTGGCTTGATGGAGGGAAAAAAAGCAAAAAACTCCCATTTCCGCATCATTTTTTCTCACCTGAAAAAAAAAAAAATGAAAAGGCCAGGTGATATGCTAATGATACTTGAGTGTGAATTCATGATTCACAAGGTGTGTCAGCACTCTCAGAAGCCTGTGCATCTTAAATGAGGACACCTGAACCCCTAAGAATGAATCTCTCCTGTGGCGGTTCACCTTAGTGACAGGTGTGATGGAGAGATACTCTGGGGTGAAGGAGCAACCCACCTAGCACCCCCAAACAAATCACTCGTCAAGGGAAGTCTTATCTCTAATACCAAACTTGCCTGGATATTCCTCCATCCCTCGCATCCCCACAGGACAAGGAAGCAAGCATTGGCCTGAGATATAATGGAGAAAGGGGATTTAGGAGAGAGACCACGTGCTCACCTGATGGGATTCATGTCAGGACGACTGGGCTTCGAGAGAGCTTTCACGAATTTCTCAGCAAGCTGAATCCTGTAATGCAGAGTCTCTCAGAGGCGAGCAAGGGTGACTCCACCAGCCCCCCTGTCCCTGGACATCTGCATTGTGAGAGAATGCTCCTGAACCCGCAACAAGACCGCCCCAAGTGGCAGTACTCATGTTCCCCAGGAAGCCTACCCTGCCCTCCCCCAGGTACGTCTCCCCCTCTCTGGATCCTGACCTCCAATTTCACTACATCTCGGGTATTTTCCTGAAGTGTGCTCAGTTACCTCTACTTGAACTTCAAGCATCACCTTACTGTATGTGTCTGCCCCATCACCACAGTTACCACAGCATACCTCTTCAGATGAGGTCACCCAGTCATGCTGACAGAACCACGCAGTGTGAGATGTGCCTCCCCCCGCCGCCCCCGCTCCCCTTAGCAACTGATTAGGCCCCCATTCACAACCAAAGTGTCTTTGTGGAAGCTGTGCGTTCCAGAGAGCTAAATGGGATTGCACAAGACATGTCCTTCAGAGAAGGTATCTCCATCTCCCCATAAAGGCATCTCTTGTTCAAACTTAAGCACACATCACCTCTGATCTGAACAACTGTGGCAAAATGGAGCACACAGGTATCTGTGACAATCAAGGCCCAAGCCCTACCAAACTCGGAAATGCCTACACCAGTTTCTAACCCTGCCCTTGGAACCTGTCAATGGATGGGAAAAGGAAACTCTAAGGATGTCTTTAAGCAGAAAAGTACTAGACAAGGGGTGAAGCCTTCGAAGATAAGGCCATGGGGCTACCCTGCTCGCATCCCCCAACCCCCACAGGGGCCCAGGTCAGACCGCTGGTTAAAGTGCTGCTCCCGCACATCGCTGCCATTCAGAACAAGGACATCCAGGATGTGGATTGCACTAATTTTCCGCTGGGCCTTCCCCTGGAAAGACAAGCACACTGCTCACCATGCCAGCATCTGCCTCAGGCCTACACTGCCCACTGTGGAATGCCAGCCTTCAGTATATCTACAGCCAGGGGGAGGGAAGGAGCTTATCTAAACACAGGGCATTTCTCTTGCCTCCACCCAGGTTGATTCTCAGCACCAGACAGGTTGGGCCCAAGCTTCTGTACAGGCAGAGATCTGCACTTTTGGGTTATAATTTAACCCCTCTTGAACCCCACATCCAAGGAGGCTGCTGTCTTGGTGCTCCAACCAGGACCTGGCTTCACACCCTTTCCTAACAGTTCCACTGAATGTCACCTGTGTGGCTGTGATACCCAGACCCATGGGAAATGACAAGGTGTTTCTTTCCCAGGGATCCCTGGTCAAAAACTAAATCAACAACCAAAAATACACAGCAGGCCACAAATGCTCAATCCAGAGAGATGATCAAGGCCTCCTCTTACATTCCTGAAGTCTGTGGTCCTTCCACCTAAATAAACATGACTGAGAACCACTCCTGAGGGAAAAGGAATAATTACAATGCCTTTCCTGACCCTGGACTCTGCCAAACACCACATACATTGTAACCCAGTTAACTTGGGGAAAGGCCAGGTCCAGCAGTACCCTAGTCCCCTAGCTGGGAGGGCCAGAATGTGTGAGCAGAACCACCTCTGACCTCCCCTTTCAGCTCATGCACGATCTCCACAGAGAGCAGAGTGTCCCGGGGTAGCTCTGTCTTCAGGTCCAGCTTGACCCAGCGGTCTGACTGGCGACCATCCCACGTGTAGATCTGGGATTTCTATGGGCAAAGAGAGAGGGTCAGGCCAGACAAGCATGGAGATGGGAGGAGGGGAGAGGCTCAATTCTCAAAAAGTCTTTTAGTTGGCAGCTACAAACTATTGGAGCTGGGAAATATCAGAACAAAATGTGCAGGAGAGATCAGTCTGCTATACTTTCAAAGATAATGACACAGTTGTCTCTATTGCCTATCCAAAGAGAAGCAGAGAAGTGGCTAAGTGTTGTTGGTAGCAAACATACCCAGCCATCAGACCTAAGTCCATGATTAGTGACCCTCAAGAAAGATCCAGCTTGATGTATGGCTAAGGTGGGCTAGTGAAGGGTCTAGAAAGCAAGGAAGGAGAAAGTTAAAGAAAAAAAAAAAGAACACAAAAAATTGAGAAAAAAGGAGTAAAATTATATGAAAGAAAAGTCAGGGTAGAAAGAGCAATGACTTTTCCCAATTAAGTACAAACTGCCAAATTTCCCTCACCTCACCTTTAACACTCCAGGGTAAGCACAGGTGGTGTCTTTGCAAGACAGGGGATGACAAGGGATGGTAGATGTTAAAAAGAAACTTGAGTATTGGCTCGAGCCAGATTAGCCTGCTGCCCATACTGCTAGCCCAGAAAGCTCCCCAGTGTAAGATGCAGGATTCCTTCAGCAATGTACAGAGATGAATAGGCAAATATATGAACAAAAGTGAAAAGGGAGTGGGGGTGGGGAGAACAGAGAGAGAGACTTGGCTAACTCAGAGAAAAAAGGGAATGAGGTTTCAAGAAATACCTCCCCTGGGGTCAAAGTCCTAGCTCCTTAGCGCCAAGAGAACCACACCAAATGTGGCAGGCAGCTGTCCAGATTCCCACGGAGAACAAGGTTTTACCATCCCCAGCTGGGGAGGAAGTTGAGTTGCAGACTTACCCCCAGGCCAATGAGGAATTTCTGCTCGCTGCCAGACACCATGCAACGATAGTCGAGCACTGGGCGGATCTTCTCCAGGGTTTTGGAAGTGAGCAGTGTGGGCTTATAGCTGAAGATGTCGATCTCAGTGCCCTGCAGCCCCAGGTCAGAGAAAACAAGGCTGGGTTGGGGGAAGGGACAGGCGCTCAGTATGGGTGCCTGTATGGGAGTTAGGGCAACTGGGAGAGGCAAGGGACAGCAAGCACTTGCTCTCTAAAACACCCTCCCCCTCCAAATCCCTCCACTCTCCTACCTAAGCATGCACTAAATGAGATCTATTTCCATCTCCTTATAGGCTCCTTTAGGACCTTTAAGGAGAGGCTGGCAAAGGCAAGAACACCAAGTATGTGGATACAGATAGATTTACAAGAGTTATAAAGAAATGCCACCAGAATATAAAAGCTACTCCCTTCAATAAAACTGCAGTAATCAGTTTGAGAACAGTTAACTGATCTTTCCCCTATTCAGAAAAATGTACATATGCTGTTCTTCTGAGGTCATCATGAAACCCTACCTCCACGAAACCATGATCTGTACCAGTTTAAACAAAGCCTAAGGAAAAGCTACAAGTCAGATGGCAGAAAATTAAAAGGGAAGAATTCAGAGGGTTATCTCATCAGAAACAGAACAGGGAGCTGAGGGTCAGGCCAGTCTACCAGAGGGCTCCCCTGGCAGTGCCTCGGCCGTCTGCCCAGCCCCCTTGCCTAAGATCAGACCGCACTTCATGTCTCCCCAGTGGGCAGGACTCTCAGACTCTGACCTGGCCAGGGTGTGATAGCCAGCACCACCCTTTGCATGGCAAGAACGATGAGCACAACACATCTCAAGACAAGAACCTCCATGCAGCCTGATGCTCTCTCCGGGAACTCAACACCCTGTGCCAAAGGTTTCTGCCTGAGGCAGCCTCAGAGCCTGGGTGGTGTCTGAACAAGCCCTCTGGAGGCCAGTTATGTAGTGGACTCAGTGATAACACATCTAGAGTTAGACCTCTGTAATTTTTCATGTCTACCAATCCCAAACTTACCTGGATTAGCTCAAAGAACTTAGATTTTGGGTCTGAGGAAGAAGGAGCAACTCGAGCCTGGTCTGGGATCTGAAATGACAACAAAGAGCTTTGAATTTTCAAATGCCCTTTTGATCAAGACTTTATTTTTTTTTAAAGATTTATTTTCCTTATTTATGCATAAAAGAACTGGGGTGTAGGTCAGAGGTGTGGCGGCAAGGGGTGGGGGGATTGACAGGATTCACCAGAGCGAATGGGGAGCAGAACAGGTAGATCTAGTGAAACACTGCTGAGGGAAGCAGTGGGCGAGACAGGAGAGATCTGCTGCACCATGTGGGTCAGCTCCCTGGCCAGGGATAGAACTCATGCCACAGTGGCTGGTGATAGCTTGACATTCCTGAGACTTAACCCCTGCACCACCAGGAAGGACCAAGGCTTTGTGTGAATAGATGCAGATGAGGGGATAGGCTAAGATTGGAAAGAAAGACATGGTACATAAGAAAGGAAGTTAGGAAGAGGAGGGATGGAGGTGAATAATTCAGTCACTGTCCTGAATCTCAAGACTAAGATGAGAACACATCTCAAGAGTGCCTTGGTAGCACACACCAAAGGTTACTCCCTTTTTTTTTTTTTTTTAAAGATTTATTTATTTATGCATACAAGCACTGGGGTACAGGCCAGAGGTGTGGGGGGATGAGAGGATTCACCACAGAGAGCAGG
>JAGFMF010011803.1:12913959-12924691 GCA_019455555.1 Galemys pyrenaicus
ACAGGCAGATCAACAGAAGTACACTGCTGAGGGGAGCAGCGGGCACAGCAGGAGAGGTCTGCCGCACCATGTGGGTCCCCCCCCTGGCCGGCAGCAGGGGTCGAACTGGTGCTGCAGTGGCTGCGATTTGCTTCGTAGTGCGTTGCTTAACCCACTGCGCCACCAGGGGAGGTTACTCCCTTTTTTGAGGAGCCACTATGGTCAGGGGATACCACCTGCAAAATGAAGACTGTTTACTTATCCCTGTCCTTTCTGACCCAACTGCAGGGTCAAATTGGCAATGAAAGGGCCAAAGAATTAACTGAGATGAGGCTCACAAGGCTGAGAGGTCCAGTTCTGGAATGCTGTGAGAGTAGGCAGGCACTATCAGATAGGGGGAGACCTTAAGATGACAGGGTTGGGAGTCCATCCCATTCTTCACTATTGCTTCCCCATCCTAGAACAACAATTAGCCGGGGAGATGCTCACCTCCCAAAGTCGGAGGCACTCTTTCCGGATCTCTGCCTGCCGAGGTTCACTCAGGGTTCTGAGAACATAAAACCAGCAATTAAAACCTCCAAGAGGTACAAACAAGGACTATTTTTTCTATGTGTCCCTCAGAAACCCACAAAGAGTAAGAATGAATGAACACGTGCTCGTAACATCATATGGCTCTGTCTATTGAAGGTGAGTGCTCAGATGTACACAAAATGGGATGACCTCTCTTTCATATAACAAAACGAAGGGGAGAGATTACCCTCCTGACCACCCTCTTCCAATTACCCACTGACACATTCTGACTTTTCCTCTGCTGACACAGGCCACACTAAGTCTATCCTGTGATGTCATTATGCCTCAGAAAATGGAATGAGCTTTTACTCACCCCTTGCTCCCCAGCCCCGTCAGATTTTCCTTGGCCAGTCCCACTTTCCCTCTCTTGGTAGCTTTACCCTGTGTCCCTTGATCATTATACACTCTACTCAAGCTTTGCTACTCTACACCCCAATACACTGTTAATAACTTTTTCTGTATCCTTGTCCTAGTTACTCTTACCTGCCTAAAGACAGAAGTCTTTGAGAGTCAGGTTTGGGCCATATGCTTCAGTAGAGTGTGAGATAAAAAAGTAGGTACTTTCAAATGCTTGTTGAAATTAAATGACCAAAGAGCTCAGGGGGGAAGAGCAAAACAAAAAGGTCTTCCCTTGAAATAGTGAATTCTGGAAAGTGAGCAATACTCACGTGTCTTGAACAAAGGCACGAATTTTGGCCAGAGCTTTAATCTGCAGACTACAGTGGCTAGAAAGGAGGGAAAAAGAGATTTGATGTCAGAAGTATTATCAAAACGACAATCAAAAGACATCAGAACAAATTTTAGCTAGAAAAACAGCCACCTATGTTTGGGGAAAGAACTGGAGAGCTGCAGAGAAACTCCAACTACACTGAGGTACAATTTACATGAAGTGTGCTGAAGGTTGAGGGTAAGCAGAAGAACTGAATCAAACTCTCTAGTCAGATCCCAGGTCCTACAGAGGAAGGGTCCAATCCTATCCTTAAAATTTTGAAAGCAATGCTGAACTTATTCTAACAAGTCTAGATTGTTCAACAACATCAAACTGATTCAATCCACCTATATCAACAGTCACAATTCCTATTTTAGTTCTTTTATACATAATGCCTGTCATTTAATTAGAAAAGTATGACACATGATAAAACATAAATATTGGCAAGAGGGAAAACAGTCCAGTAAGAGTAACAGTTTTCTTTGTACCAAAAATGTTAATAATGTTGGAGTTATCAGACACGGCCTTTAAAATAATTAAAAGATCTAGTGCAAAAGATATATGACATGCATAATGAAATGGAGAATTTATCAGAGATAAAGAAACTATACTTCAAAAAGGCAAATTAAATTCTAGAAATGAAGAATTATTCTGACGGAATCATCAGCAGATTGAACACAGTAGAGGAAAGAAATAGTGAACTCTAGGAGAGACAGATCAACAGAAACTGGTATTGAAACATGAAAATAAAAAACAAAAGGGTATCTGAATTCTGGAACACAATAACAAACAGCTAAAACATAATTGGGAGTCCCAGAAGCAAAGGAAGCAATAAGACAAAAATACTGACAAAATAATAGCCAAGAACTTCCCTAAACAGTTGAGTAAAATCAATTCACACATCTAGGGTCAGAGAAACCTAAGTAGAATCAACACAGAGAAAATCAAATACAAACACATCATGGTTAATATCCTGAAAACAAAAGATAAAAGGGAAATCTTGAAAGCAGAGAAAGATATATGACAACAAGGAGACAATGTTAAAAATAACTGCTGATTTATCAGAAACAATTGAGGCAGAGAACAATAGAACAGTAAATTTAAAATGTTGAAAGAAAATGTCAACCTCATATTCTATGCCTAATGTAAACATCAAAAATGAAGTGGAAGTAAATGTATTTTCTTTTTTTTTTAAAGATTTATTATTTATTTATGCATACAAGCACTGGGGTCCAGTCCAGAGGTGTGGGGGGGGGGGGTGGTGTGAGAGAATTCACCACAGAGAGCGGGGAGCAGAACAGGCAGATCAACCGAAGCACACCGCTGAGGGCAGCAGCGGGCACAGCAGGAGAGGTCTGCTACACCATGTGGGTCCCCCCCTGGCCGGCAGCAGGGATCGAACTCATGCTGCAGTGGCTGCGGTCTGTTTCATAGTGCATTGCTTAACCCACTGCGCCACCAGGGAGGGCCCGGAAGTAAATGTATTTTCAAATAAACACAAGATTCTGTACCTTGGTTGGTTGATCAAGGATAGTCTTTTCAACAACAGATGCTGGAAAAACTATATATCCATATAGAAAAGACTGAAGTTGGACCATTACTTTATACCAGTTATAAAAATTAACCCCAAATGGATCTAAGAACTATAACAATTGAAACTATAAAATTCTTAAAAGAAAACATAGGGAAATACTTCATGAGATTCAATTTAGCAGTGGTTTCTTGTATCTGATACCAAAGCATAGGCAATAAAACAGAAAACCAGACTAGATTAAAATTAAAAAGTTTTGTGCATCAAATGATATGATCAATCAAATTAGAAAACAACTACAGAGTGGAAGAAAATATTTTCAATTCCTATTTTTAGTAAGGGACTTATTTATTCTGGATTAAAAAACTCCTAAAACTCAACAACACACAAACCATCCAATTCAAAAATAGGCAAAGGATTTGCATTGACATTTCTCCAAAGAGGATCATGTGTATAAATGATCAATTAGGCACATTAGGCATTAGGCACATTAGGCAATTAGGCACATTCTAACACATGCTACAACCACAATTTGTCCCTTCTATAACTTGAAAATATTATGCTAAGTGAAATAAATCAGACACACACACAAAAACTATTTTAATGATTCCACTTACATGAGCAGCTAGAATAGGCAGATTTTTACTCAGAAAAAGAAAGTATAATAGCCTACTACCAAGGGTTAGAGATGAGGGTATGGGGAATTATTATTTAATGGTGTTTAACACTGTTTCTGTTTTAGATGATTAAAAAAATTCTGGAAATGCATAGTAGCAGTGGTGGCACAATGTTAACATACAAATTACCACTGAAATACATATTTAAAAAGGGGTTAAAATGTATATTTTACATTATATGTGTTTACCACAATAAAAGGCTCAAACTTTAACTTATGTTTATCAAAAACACACTATTAAGAAAATAAATACAGAAGTCACAGACTAGGGAAAATATTCATAAAACACATACTCAACATAGGACTTGTATTCAGCATTTATAACTCCTACAAGTTAATAAAAAGACAAACCCATTTTTTAAAATGTTTGAAAGACTTGAAGAGACACTTCAAAAAAGGACACAACAGTCAATAAACGAAAAGGCATCATTAATCATCACAGAAACACATACTATACATACACTATACCTGACTGGAATGAATGGATGATAAAAAAAAGACAAAGACAAATGCTGACAAAGATGTAGAGTGATCAGAACACTCATACTTTGCTAGAGGGAGTAAAAATTGGTACAACCACTTTAGAAAACAATGTGGCATTACAGAAAAGTTAAACACACATCTACTTCTGACCTAGAATTTTCACCATAGGATATTTATCCAAGCTAATGAAAACATGGTCCACAAAAGCCCTGTACAAGAATGTCTGCAGCAGTTTTCTTCATAATAGCCCCAAACTGAAAATATCACAATTATATATCAACAGAAGAACAAATTATGGTATAACCACACAATGGGTATTTTAATTCAATAATAAAAAAGAAGGAACACAACAAAAATGAATCTCAGAATCATTGCATTGAGAGGGAAAAGTGTATTTATATGATTCCATTGATACAAAATAAGCAAAATTAACCTGAAATGATAAACATCAGAAGGGTTGATTGGGTTGGGACACAAAGAAATTTCTGAAGTGACAGAAATTTCTTTTTTAACCTTAGCAGGGATGTAGGCTACATGGATATATGCATTTGTCAAAACTGACTGAAGTATACACAAATAAGCTGCATTTCATCAATGGAATTATACCTCAATTTTTAAGAACAAGAAAGAAAAAGCAATTGGTTATAGTGTTACTTAAACATTGCTAGGCAAGTAAACATTCACTAAGGCAGTAAGGATTAATGAAAAGAAGCCCTGGCATTGCCAATTCTGGGCGGATCCCCATGCCTATTTCCTCACCTATAATGTGCTGAAGCTTTAGTATCTGCTCCATCTTGGTGCCTAGAATTTCTTTCAAGATGACAGAACTTATGTGGGAGTACTAAGGGGAATTAAAATACCTTAAGATGATGGTTAAGTGGGAAAGAGCAGGATAAAGACTTTCCATGACTCTCCAGAGCCACCTTCTCTGGAAGACAGGATTGTACCCTTAAAAACGACCTTTCCAGACTTTTGGACCCCCTCAGGAAGCACTTTTATTGATTCACTGCCACTATATAACTTTCAGTCTACCTCAAGAAACCTTTCTCTAAGGCCTCCCCACTTAGGAAAATGAGTCAACATCACAACTTAATATTAGTATCACTAATGGGGAGAGGAAAAAAACAAAGAAGTTGGAGGGAAAACATGAACCAGCATTCAAATCATCCATCTGGGATACTAATAAACTGGTAAAAGTTTCAGTACCAGAAACTTCCAAAGCATGTTGTATGTATACTTGCTTTCCAACCATCTCCTGCCTCCAAACTCACCAACCATAATAGCTTTTTATAAACAAAAGCAACTAAAGGGAAATTACTCCTACTTTCACAGACACAGGATGAGGCTGGTCCTCTGTCAGGTTTCACTAACATACTCAGGTTCATATGGATAGGGCTATGCCAGTCAGGCATCCACCACTACCCCGGGATAGGAATAGGACAAAAGTCTTCAAGGTACCCAAAATTGCAGAGAGCCCCGGAACTAGCAAACCAATCCCAGTTGTCAATTTGTCAGGACTGACAAAGCGATACCAAGAGCCAGTCATTCAGTTCTTCATTCATCACTCTTCCTTGATACCCAGAGGTATCAGCAAAAATTTGCTTACCTCTCATTGGATCGTATCATGTAGTCAGTAAATTCATGGTCTCTCTTGATCACCTCCAAGGGGACCACAAGGTTGACATCAGAATCAGTGTTCCGTAGCTGATTGAGTTTAATGTTCACTGAGAAGAGGTAATCCCGTACATCATCTATGCCCACCTTCAGGCCCTTGCACACCACATACCTGGCAGGAGACACCCTGTCATTCCACAAGGCAAAAGCTTCCTCCCCAACTAACCAGCTTCTCCATTCAGCCTTAAGTCTTTACACAAAAAGCAGCAAAGACTTTGTGTACCAAAGTTCACCTCAAATCCTTCCTTTTTTATGTTGGGCTGTATTTCTATTCTCTATGGCAGTGGAACGTTCCCAACTGCCTTGTCCCAGGCTGGCTGTATCAACATCACCTGGGGTATTAAATTAAAGACCTACTGAATCACTCTTCAGGACAGCGTCCAGAACTTTTTGTTTTTAATGAGTCACCCAACAGATTCTAATTGGCTGCATCTCCTTAAATCATCCTGCCTGGGTACCAGCGTGCCTCTGGTTGGTTTCCCCTTGCACTTTCACAGTACATGTGCCTCCAGGTGTCCTTTCTATTGGTCACCTTCCCCCTCCTGGGCCTAATCAAGCATACCCCACATAAGCATGAACAAGGCTTATGAAAGAGGTAGAGGCTGACAGGCACATCAGAGAACCAGTGAGATTCAAATCATGACTCCTACTGGCTCCAAACACTTATCTAAAGTCAAATTTTTTTTAAAGTAGCTTAAAAGCTAGAGAGATACATTAAGATTTGCTGTTCTGACATTCAGCCAACTAGTCTAATTAAAACAGAAGGCCTTACCTCTCAGAGTTGGCAGGACGGCTGGTAATTGGCTTAAAAAGACATACACGTTCAAAGCAGCAGTATAGCAGGTAGATGAGCCCCACGCTGAATGGTGTGAAAAGGTCAAAGGTTTTACAGATGAAGTGGCCTCCTGTAGAGAGAAAACACCAACAGTAGTCAGTGGTTTCTACTCCAACAGTAAGTTCCAGTAGTCTTAGGGAGTAAACATGACACAATTCAGAGACCCCAAAAGCTAGGTCCATTAAAAGTCAGAGGTAACATAATTGGAGACTCAGCTCTTGAGAGGACTTTCGGAGTTCTCATTTCTGCTCTGATTTCATTTAGACACCTGAAACCTGATATAAACAGATTGGGTTTTTTTTACTTATGAATCAAACTTGTACATACTCTTGCCCAGTAAGACCTCTAGTGGGTCCTGGGGTGGGGAAACAATTGAGGAAGTGTCACCTGTCCGGACAACAGACAGCGCCATGAGGAACTGACAAAGGAGCAGCTGCTTGCTGAGGATTTCTTGCAGGTTCTCCTGTCCCTCCACTGAGAAACCCTGAAATGAGAACAGAAGGATTGGGGTGAGAAGCAAAATGAAGACTGAAAAAAAGTGTCCGCAGTTCATCTTCCTTTGGATTTCTCGAACTCTTTTATTGATTTCTACCACCTGAATTATAAAGATACAGACTTAGGTCTTTTAAATTAGTTTATATTACTTTGGCACTGTCCTACAGCTCATCCTGGATGAAGCTAGCCCTAGAAAGTAGGCCTGGCTACTAGATCAACATCATTTTCTTGTTCTATCACTGCCATGATCTAAAAAGTCTGTTTTTCCAAGATGAGCCAGAAAATTTTAAAACTTGTATGGGAATCCAAGGGCAGAGTAAAGCAGAAAAGCAGCAAAATACTGACTAGTCACAGGCCAACTACAAAATAGGAAATGGAAAAACTTGGTGAGTCCCACAAGACCCAGGGAGCACATGTGCAAGAATACTTTGCCTGGATTCATTTAGCCGCTGTACTGACACTGACCAGGATCCCATTCGCTGACAGGAGAAAAGTTAGTACAACTCTGACGGTCACAGTCCTGCTGGCCAAGGACTTACTCACAAAACCCGCCTTTCTGTCCCAACTTCACAGAGCCTCTTCCTCCAGCTGGTGGAGAATTTGGCTAGGGTTTCTCTCCAGAGGCTGAGCATTGCTATTCCTGGAGTAGCCCCTCCCAGCAAAACTCGAAGAGCCAAGTTCATAAGAAAGAAAAAGGTCAGGGACTGGACAAAGGAGAAAAGGGAATTGTTTCATGGGTACAGATTTCGATTTTGCAAGATGAAAAAGCACTGGAGATGTTTTGTGAATACATTTAACTCTACTGAATTGTGCACTTAAAAATAGTTGACATGTAAATTTTAAATGTTTTTTTTTTTTAATCACAATAATTGAAACAAAAAGGAGATTGGTCTTCATTAAGCTCCCACAGTTAGAATACAGTCCTATTAAGGTAAAAGGTAAATAGCTTAAAACCTAAAAGATTTAACAATGTCTTCAAGGTTTACAGATGCTTCTCAAAATGCATGTCAATTTATAGGGTCATTTGAAAAAAAGAGAAAAAGCAAAAAAAAAAAAAAATCAAACATTGCTACCAGTCTGCATTGCCTAGGCAAAGACAATCCTTCAGTTTGCACTTCTAGCCACCATAATGCAATGCTGCCCCCCAAATCTGCTCCTCTCTCCCATTTCTCCAAGTCTAATCTATCCCTGGTCCGCACAATACTTGGTGAGATGGGGCATCTTCATATCCCTGCTGACATCCTACACACTGCTTTATCTTTCCACATGACCGCTGCTTGAATGGCCACTCAAGGAACCCCAGAGGCTCTTCTCAACTCTAGTCATATGACCCCAGAACAACTGCCACATTCGCTGTCCCTTCTAAATGGCTCACTCCAAAAAGATTACTTGGCATTAGATTACTGGGAGAGAAAGTTGCAGCGGGGTCCTACATTGCCCAAAGACAGGGCTGCTTAAATAAATTCACTTCAGCCTAGCCACTGACAGAGGCTCCTGTGGATTCCCTGAGCAAATGCCTTCGATGATGTGGTCATCTGTCTATTCAGGTGTATAGGAGTAGTGACATACAGACAGCTTCTGCCAGGAGCAGTACTCAGGGGACAAATGATGGAAATGCTTCTGCTGGTCAGTAGTCTCTAGTTTATTTTAGTCATGGTGCTACCCTCATTGTGTCTCACAGCCAACAAAGGCATCTTTGAAAAAGTGAGAGGAAAAGTCTACATGCCCCAAGCAAAGTTATTCCCAGCACAGCCTATACCAAGTTATCACTGAAATATGTATATGAAGAATAAAAATATATTATCTGTTACTATCTGAACAGCAGGGAAGCTAAAGAACCAAACCAAATAAAAGCAATTTGAAAGCCTCTGACATAATTAATCCTTCATGCATTACCCTGTGGAGAAAGCAAATCACCTACCCCATCAGCCATGAGAAAGTGAACACCCTTGCGATCTGTGTTATCCAAGACAAAATTCCGAAAAGCAGTGATGTTCTCTGGGCGGGTGATATCTCCATCTCCATCAATCCCACCCTCACCTGGCAAGACACATGATTTACAGTAAGTTCATCTGCTATGTGCATCCCAGGAGCTGGGATACGAGCTCCTTGGATAGTACACACAGATAGTATTCACTGTGGACCTTGAATCTCAGGAGAAAGTCCCTGTGAGGAGCAACTAACTACAGGACTTGTTCGGCAAGGTTGCCTTGCAGTGATAGACCAAGAGGCAAAAAAACAGGGCCCTGCTATAATAAACCAGAATCCAAAAGGAGTTAACCAGCCAAGAGCCATCATTGAAGTAGAGGGCCTTCCTCAAGACTGAAGTTGTGTTGAAGTGCCTACATTTAGAAGCCAACATGAATTTTTCATAAGGACTATTAAGAAAGGACTTAGGATTTGCTGCCAATCATAAAAGCTGAGACAGTGAACTGCTGGGTTCAGGGCTGGAGATGGGCATGGGGTTTGTATTTGTTAATAACCCTGCTAGTTCTCAGCTGGAGACCAGGCAGTTTCATTATCTCCTGTCACAAGAGGAGGATGAACTAATACGGCTTTGATGAGAGTCTGCCTATATCCTGCAGGCCTGGGTAAAAGGACAATCTAGAGGGATGGAAGACCTCTAGGACCTGGGCTGCGAATCCCAGAATGAGAGACCTAGGAAAGAAAACATGCAAGTGGATAACTGCTTCTGACCTAAAATCCCTACAGAGGGCTATCCCCGAGAGTCCCTAGTACCCTCCTCAGTGTCCCTACCATAGTAGGGCTCGAAGAGCTCACTGGAGGCTGAGTAGAAGTCCTCCAATTTGAAGTCATTAGGGCCTTTCAGAGTCATTCCAAAGCCCTTGGCATGCCACTTCTTCCTCCACAGCACATACTCCGAGAAGCCACCTGGGCCTGCGCAGACATCAGCGAAGTACAGTAGCTCAGCATCCCGGTCCTTTACCAGTGGTTTCTGCAAAGGCAAATGGAGAACAGGGGAGGAAGGAAAAAAAAAAGGATGACTCAGTGGGGAATATGAAGGGGGAGTAAAATAAACCTTTCAGCAAACACAATGCAGAGTTCCCACCAGGGCCAAACCATCCAGGAAATAATGTATCCTTTGTGATCTGCACTCCAGAGCTGCCCATCCCCACCTCAAAATTCCTGACACTTTTCATAGTACCAAGCCTAGCTCTGACTCCTAATAAAAACATCTTAAATAGGCAGAAAGTGCATTTCTGATTTCTCAGTCTTTTCCTCACTATATCCTACCTTCTAAGAGGCCTACTGAATAGATCTCTATTATAGATCTCTTGAATAGAATAGAATAGAATGTATCGCTGACATTACAGGTAGGGAAAAAGGCACTAAGACACAAAGTGACCTGTTCACAGCCAATCTGTCACAAAGCTAAATCAAATTCCAATCAGTCTGTTCTCTAGACTCAGATCTTCCTGTCCAACTAAATCTGGGGGCTCTAAAATCACCTTCTCCCGATAAGGTCCCACCTTTCCAGACTATAATCTCTGCTTCCCTTCTCTTCCTACTTGGCTCTTTTTTTTCCTAATTAACTTTTAATTTTGGAGTAATTTCAGATTTACAGAAAAGTTGCAAAGATAGTGTTACTGGGCTGCAGCCGGCAGGAGGAGTGGTCTCTGGTTCCCCTGCAAGTTAGTGTGGCAGTCCTGCCTCAGAGACCTTTTATGTAGCAGTGTGCTGCCTGTATAGTGGAATGTACCAATCGGGTGTGAGCTGTGGATTGATTGACACCAGGACTCCACCTCTCACCACAAATCA
>JAGFMF010011803.1:12925016-12961887 GCA_019455555.1 Galemys pyrenaicus
GGGGGGGGGCACCACCTTGAAAGTGAACATAAGGCAGGGTCAAAGGGAGCATTGGGATGGGGAGCTGATTGGGATTCAGAGCTACCCGGAAGAGCAGACAGAGAAGCAGCAGCCCAGAGGAAAAAGGTGTCCAAAGAAGCAGCAGAGGAAGAAGAGCTCCTGCAGAGGAAGAGGAGAAGACAGTTCCAGCCTTTGAAGAAAGGAGGGAAGCCTCTAGCAGCTGCCCTCTGAGGAGGGAGAGAGATTGAAGGACTTTGTAGGGACTGGGACTCCATCCTGGCTGTGACACTGACTGGAAGGAGCACCAGAGGCCTGGTGTCTCAAAGAGCTGTTTGTTGCTGGTATAAACCAACAACTCACAAGAGCTGTAACACTGGACACTGCCTCTGCAGGCCCGTAGTGGTCATTGCTACTGGACAGTGCTGCCTAGAACTGGTGACCAGTGACTGCCAACACTGATGCTGTCCGGATGAAGCAGCCAGCCTCTTGTGGATACGTAAGTACTCTCATTTCCCCCTGTTTGTGAATAAACCCCATGGTTGTTGTTCCTGTAGCCTGAGGTCCCTTGCAATTGTGCGCATGGGTGAGAACCCATAGACAGTGACCTGTATCGGGCACTGTCCTCTGTTAGGCTATAGCCCCTGTTGCTATAAGCCCTTGATTCTGGTTTGTGGTCTTTTGGCCTTTAGGGGCTTTTGGGGGGGATCTCTGGCCCTCTGCTCTCTCAGTCGGAGCCTCACCTACCCCTGTTTCAAGAGTTCTTGCATACCCCTGGCCAAGCCTCCAGTTGTGTTACCCTCTTACAAACACCTTGCCATGGTGCATATGTCAAAACTAAGAAACCAACATTAGTGCACCACTATTAACTAAACCCCAGGTTGACTCAGATTTCCCTAGATTCCTCGTTCTGTTTTGTTCCAGGATCCAGAGACGGCACATTTAGTCTCTTCCCTTTTTGCACGCCATTCCTTCTCTCTCTGCCTTTGCTGGCAGGTACCTGAGGTAGCATACAGCTGTGAGCTGGCAACACAGAGAAGGAAGGAGACACTGGCGTACAGCTTCCAGGCAACCCTCAGAGGACCCACCCACCTCGGCAATAACTAAATTACAGTCAACATTTGGATTTTCATTGGATTATACTTTTGATCACTCAAGTAGCTTTAACTCTTCATCTAAAATTCATGTTGAAATCAGCCCTAGCCGATATTCTGTGTTTACATCTCACTTTCACACAGTTGAACCTAGACAGTGACTTCTCCTTGTCCTGATCCTCAGGAACAGGGAGGATGTACCAATGCACTGGTTTACACAGGAGGTTGAGTAGATAACTGCAGAAGACCCTAGCAAGCATCCAGTAGGAAATGACTTAGGCAACTCAGCTATCCCTCTCTACAGGTTTGGCATGGCTGAGTGCTAGTCCAGAGTTCCATAACTTCTAGAAAAAGATCAGAAAACTTTAGGCGAAACAAAAGAAAAAAATGGAGATGTTAGTGCTCATTTTTAAGGTGACAAGGACCTTGCCTCTCATGATAGCTTTATCAAAGCAGTCTCTAGAGAAAGTGATTCCACTAAAAATAAACTCCATCATCCTATGACAAGCCCACCCAGGCATGCTGGGATGTATCATCCATTCTCCCCTTCCCCAACACTCCACCCTAGCACTCTTTGTTCCTGAACCATCAATTATTCATATTTTTGGATTATATTCATTTGCACACACAAAAAAAGTCCTAATAGCATTTGCCAAGAACATTATGCAGCACTTTTGAGGCAGCACAGTGGTAATGAGGCAGGGGTCACAAGTTTAAGACCTGGAAAAAGAAGAAACAATGTCTGCACTGCCAGCAGCACCCTAGGCCCAGGCTACCTCTCTGGGTGAACCAGTGACTGAAAGGAAAACCGGGGGAATAAAATGAGTGAATCAATGAAAGCATCTCACCTCCAAAAAAGGGCATAAAAATGATCTCATACTGTGACTTCAAGACATGTGGCCCTCGCAAGCCATGGCCAGGAGGTCTTCTGCCATTTACTGGCCGTGCAGTTAAGAGCAAGCACACAATTTACATCTTTAAGCTTGAGCTTCCTTGAGACTAATAGAGGTTATCTCTTAAGGCTGTTGTAGGATTAAATAAAGTAGCACATGTCAAAGAGCTTTATAAACTCTAAAATACTAAACAAATGTAAGATGATACTATATTCAACTAGATCATCTTGTTCACTTCTTATTTCCAATGCCTTAGTATAATATTCCACACTCAATGGGCTGTTTAATTTTTTCTGATAGGATTTAAACTTAAGACCTACATTCAGTTTTTGTCTCCTGTTAACTTCATAGATGATATTTTCTAACCTCAACAATATACCAGGCACACAAATCCCTCATGTGATGTAATATCCTTCCATATACCCACAGAATCTAAATTCCCTTCTTTGCTTTATTTCTTATTTACAATTTCTTTAGCTCTCTGCCTGAGACCCTTTTCTCCTTTTCCATAATCTGAAAAATAAAAATTTTTTTTAATATAAAAAAACCTCAGAGTCCCTCCAACTCTTAGCTCTGTCACTCCTCAACCTCACCACAATACCTAAGTTCAAGTTCTCCATGCTCTTATTTTATGTATCTGCCTGATTCAAGAACCACTGAGACCCTAGCAAAGTACGTTTTCTGACTTCAACCACTGCTGCTGAGGACTGCTCAAGAATGTATCCGCTTGCCTGAAAAACACACCAAGCCTGCTAGGATTGGCTGTCACTCTGGTCCTCAGGGGAAAACAGAGATGAAAAGAAAGAGGAAAACACTAGGGGCTGGAGAGAAATCACTTTTTATAGTGGAGTATAGAGAAACATCTCTGAAAGGACAATTCTCCATGGCCACTAACGATCAATTCAGGTCAAGAAGCTGCCTGAAGCACTAGAGATACAACTGCCTTTTCCCATGTAACTAACATCTCTACCCTCAACCTGAATGGTACAACCCTGGCGCCTACTTCATTTTCATGACCGCAAAAGATAATAACCAGATACCAGCTGCTAGAGGCATTTACATTCAAAAGCCCAAAATGACACTGTGACTTCCAATCAGCTTAACAGAGCTCCTCTGCCAGGCAGGGGTTTAAAGGAAATCATTTGGAGCTCAGAAAATTAAATCAACATTATATCAACCTAATTTTCTCAAGATGCTAATTCCAAGGGCCCTTTTGTGCTACCTGCTGGTATTGGAAAATGGGGAGGGAGACCTAGGAGAGAGGAATGACTAAAGGCTGGAAGGATCAACGTGCCAGCTTTGCCAGCATGGAAGAAGGAGGTAGGTGGAGCTGAAACATTAAAGAACTTGTAAAATAAGTTTCTTCAGCTAACAGATAATCAGGGGACCTACTGGAAGGAGGGTGAGTAAAACAAAAACAGGTTTGGAATAGCTGGATCCTAGATGCTTCACTGTCAAAAAAGAACTTTCTTTTTTTTTTTAAAGATTTATTTACTTATGCATACAAGAGCTGGGGTACAGGCCAGAGTCCAGGGTGGTGAGAGGATTCACCAGACAGAGTGGGGAGCAGAACAGGCAGATGGACTGAAACACACTGCCAAGGGCAACAGCAGGGCAAGGTAGGAGAGGTCCGCTATGCCATGGGGGGCCCCTCCCTGGTCGGCGTCAGGGACCAAACTCATGCTGCAGTGGCTGCAGTTTGCTTCACAGTGCGTTGCTCAACCCACTGCGCCACCAAGGAGGCCCTAACTTTCTAGAACCAGGTAAAATACTTTGAAACCCTGGAGAGAATTCTAGAATGAAATTCCTTTTTTCTTTCTCTATCATTAATGAGAGTCGGTGTTCAGAGAAATAAGATGTAGTACAGTAGAAAATTATTTTATTCTACAACTTCCTGAGAAGGTCCAAAGTTTGATAATTATAATCCCACACAAAGTCTGTTCAGAGAGGCAGAAAGAGTCAGTGGCCACATCTGAAATCATAGATCTTAGAGCTAGATCTTAAAGCCTTCTGGGCCTACCGCTGTCCTCTGGCAAATCAGTAGGGTTAATTTTAGAGATGAGATAGCTGAGGCCCAAAGAAGGTATGAACTTAAGTGACACACCTTTGAGATGTAAGTGCTGCATTTCCTGCTCCCCACCCCCCACTCCAACCCCCAAGAAACAACACAGCCTAGATTTTCAGACACAATACTGATTTTAAATAGACTGGGGAATACACCCAAATGACCACATTTCATTCATCACACAAACCATGTTTCTCAGAGCACTCCCTCTCAAGTCACAAACAGCACCCACCAAATTAGATGATGTCACAAGTTTCAACTTGGGAAATAAGCTCATTGTAAGGATACACACTACCCTTATACTCTACCTCACCCATGCTAGGAAAGCAGCAGGCTCAAGTAGCAACTACCCTGGTAGCAACTACCCTCTGTTCACCAATGAGCACAAAAGTTTTACAAATATCCCAACCCTGCACCTTTAAAAGCTTTCAAATCCACCAGAACGTGGAGAATCTAAGTGCTGTGCAGGCAGGGATCACATCTAATTCAAAATTATAGGGCTGATACAAAGTAGGGGCTAAATTTACATCCAATGACTGCAGGAGCAAAGTCCACATCTAGCTCAAAGCCTCATCTCCTCGTTCATGCTACGGTTGCGGATTTTCTCCAGCAATGTCTTTTTGATACTGCTGTGACCCCGGCCCATCTCCATATGGAGTGAGCAGTAGAAATAGCAGAACTGGGGGCTGGGACGTTGGGCCTGGAGCTCCAGAGATAAATGCTTATTGGGGCACTTCTGGGACCACAAGAAGGAAGCACTGTGGGACCCCATGTGAGGTATTCAAAGCAAAATATCTCTATCACATAGCAGGAATACTCTCTTAGCATTACAAAAATGGTGATTTCTGAGCCACTGATTTAGCTTAAGCATCATTTAGCACTATGAATTCAGAAGCAGAATCTTATCCTCACCCCGAAAGAGTCCTTCGGATTTGTAAACATGCGATCAAACACAAAATCCATGTTAGCCATCTTCATTGCCGCCCTGTAAAAAAATCAAGACAAAAAATCATGACTCAGTTCCAGACATGTGGACAGCTGAAACTCAAATGAAAAGGTGGAATGCTACATGTTGGGGGAAGGGAGAGAATTGTCAGCAAACCTGTTTAAAAAGAAGACTCCTCGGATCATCTCATAAGGATTGGCCCGGGTCCGAGCTCGCCGCATCTCCTCCCCATCCAGGACATCAAACACACTCTGCCCAGAGAGAACGAGAACCTCAAGGTGATTGTCATCCCAGCCCCTCGTGGACAGAGAGGAGTTTTAAAAGCTTGTGGGACCCAACTCAAGAGTCTTCCAAAAAGCTAGACTCCTGCCATTTTCTAGTTTAGTCCTGAAATAACTAGTTGTGTGACCCTAGACAAGTTGCTCAAACACTGTCTCACCACTACCTCACATGTAAAATGGTAGAAAATAAACTGTAAGCATGATCCTGGCACAAAGCAAATGGTGAACGCTGTTATACAGAGAACCACTTGTTGCCACTGTTCCTGCTCACAATGGCTGTTTCTCCACTCCACACAGGCAGCAGCCTTCCAAGGGACCAGAGGTCTGGCATTAAGAGTCACTCGGCTGGGGCTTATTCAGAGAGAGAGTAAACAACTCAAGACTAGGATTTTCAGATAGCAACCACACATTACACGGATTCCTTCTCCCTTCTCCAGTTTCCTGTCTGAAAAAAGAAAGCCTCACTTCACCTGAGTTGACCTTAAAGATACTTCCAAACCTCTGCCATTCAGAAAATAAAACTCTAAGAGGCTCGTCTGAGCCTTTACTACTTCTTCAACCTATCTCCTCCTCAGAGTTTCCCTGGCTCATTCTGCCCCAGGTAATACACTTCCTGACAGAAATTATACCAAAAGAAATTAAGGAGAGCCTAACATTGACCCAGTGTGTTAAGCGCTCCACACCCACTATTTCATTCAATTCTCACAACAATGTTAGGAAATATTTTCTCCTTGCTTTACAGAGGAGACAACTCAAACTCAGTGAAGTTAAAGCAACTGAATCAAAGTCACAAAGCAAAAGATTGCATAAGTAGGGTTTGAATTCAGGACTATCTGATGCTAAAGAAGGTTTCCAAATCTTTCACTACCCCCTAGGATTATAATGAATTGACCACTGAGGGTGAGTCCTTTCCTGGTTTTCACAGAGATTGCACCAGGATAGTCACCAGGAAAAAGGACTGCCTAGAGAGATGTACCAAGCTACACATCTGAGCTCCAGGAAAAATCTTAGTGAAGTCTTCACCATCCACAACCAACTCAAAAGAACTAAAGCAGCTCAGCATGGTCCCTCACAGATTTTTCAACTCCAGCGTTAGTTGCAAGAAGGCCTTACCTTACACTGCAACATACTGTGAAGAAGCTCTTCCCCACAAAATTCCGTTTCATCATCAATAATCATCTTTCTCTACAAGAAGAAAAAACAATCAATAATGACCATGTGTGACTGCATTTGGAGGATGAACAGGAAAACTAGGGTTGCAACTGAGTAGAGCCAAGAAGGGACTTGGGTCCCTGCCAAGGAACATCAATACCTGAGGGCCAAGAAAGAAAATCCTAAATCCCTCTGGCTATCCTCCAGATGGCTGTGAGATGAAGCAGCCCCCTGGGTGCTCTGACTAGCGCACCATATGGATACAAGACTCATGAGTGCTGAGGCTGAGAAAAGCTAACAGCAAGGAGACTTTCAAGCTGTCTGGCTCTAGGGTGCAGAGGCAGGATGGCGACTGCCCTTCAGCGAGGAAACGTTCACGCTGTGCTAAGTATGAATGTACACCACCAGGCACTGACCTAGTGGGCTCAAGGGAGCCTCCTGGGAATGTCAAGTCTACCCTGTATCTGACGGAGGAGACCTCTAAGTCAGCAATTCTCATTTTGGTATTCTTAGGGTTTGTTTCTCAAAAAGATTTATTTATTTACACACACAAGAACTAAGGTGTAGGACAGAGGTGTGGGGGGAGGTGAGAGGATTCACCAGAGACATAGTGGGGCGCAGAACAGGTAGACTGATTGAAATACACTGCTGAAGGGAGCAAGGGGTGAGAAAGGAGAGGTCTGCTGCGCCATGTGGGTCAGCTCCCTGGCTAGAGCTCGAACTCATGCTGCTGTGGCTGCTGAGAGCTTGATAGTGCTAAGACTTAACCCCTTGTACCACCAGGGAGGACCCCAAGGTGTTCTCAGGTTTTATACTCTTCAGAATCACTGAAGACCCCAAAGGGCTTTTGTTTTTACAGAGTGTGTGTGTGTTTACTATCAAAAAGTAAAACAGAGAAAAGTTTAAAATATTAACAGAAATAGTTAACATAATACATCTTTACAAAAAATAACTACACTTCAAAAATATTTAGTGAAAAGAGAGGAATTCTTTTCTATTCTTGCAGAGCTCTTAATGTCTGATTTAATTGAAAACTGCTAGATTGTCTTCTCTCCACAAATACAAGCAATAGGTTGTATTACCACGTCACAGCCTCTGGAAAACTCCACTGGGCACTTATGAAAGAGTAATAGTAAAATGGCAAATAATTTTTCAATATCATTATGAAAATAGCTTTGACTTTATAGACTCCCTTAAAGGGTCTTCGAGATTCCCCCGGGCCTCTATACTTTGAGAACTGTTTCTAGACCATCTTGATTTGGTAGCTATCTATTTTATTCTTAAACTATTTTCCATAAGGAGATTAAACAAATTCCCCCTGTAACAACTCCCTCATTACTTTCTGAAGATAGGGGACAGTGTCTTTTCATCTACCTGGAACAGTGCCCAGCAATGACCAGAATATATACAGATGCCTGATAAGCTAATCTAAAAGCATCTAAAAAGCATGGGAAGACAAGCACATCCATAAGAAGATAGAAATTATGCATTTTTTTCTGCCTTGCAAGTTAAATGGTTAGGAGGGGGTAAAAACCTTTTTGACACACCTTCCAAGAGGATAACTGTAAAGCCATTAGTATACCTCTTGGCACAGATTTATTCCTGCCAGAATGGTCAGATTCACATTTTTCTTAAATTATGAATATACATAATACATACCAGGCTTGAAGAGGAGAAAAGTCAAAAGATAAATGTCAAGAATTCAGGTTATATTATCCTACCTTTCCCACAACCATCCAATCGCTCATTTCCTGAGTATCGAGAACTTCCGTAGTACATTCTGGAAACCATGACACCTGCTCACAGGCACTGGGCTACAAACAAAAGAGAGGCAAATAAATTAAATAAGTCAGACCCATAGGGCTATATCCCAATTCACCAAAACTTCCCCCTAAAGCAAGAAGGATTCAGAGAGACTAAGAAGGGTCCAGGGCCTCCCTGGTGGCGCAGAGGGCTGAGCACCACACTGTGGGGCTTCTGCAGCCACTGCAGTGCCAGTTAGATTCCTGGCCAGGGAGGGGACACACATGGTGCAACAGACCTCTCCTGCCTCACCCGCTGCTCCCTTCAGCAGTGTGTTTCAATCGATCTGCCTGTTCTGCTCCCTACTCTGTCTCTGGTGAATCCTCTCACCTCCTGCAACTCTGGCCTGTACCCCAGCTCTTGTGTGCATAAATAAATCAATCTTGGGGAAAAAAGGAGGATCCAGGAAGTTGAAGCCAAATGCAGTCATCAGACATGAGAACAGAAAGCCAAAATTCTAAAGGTTAAGCTCTGAAAGTTGCTCCAATTTTGGATCCTTGAAACTTCTAAAACCTTAAGGTTTCTTTCATTGGTTCCAATATCTGATGAATACCTACTACAGATTAAGTGCTCAGAGTGCAGAGTGATAAAGAAATGATCCTTGACCCAAGGGGTCTGTAATGAAAACACACATACAGACAGGATACAGACATATGATAAGGTAATTACATCAAAAAGACTCACTAGCAACGAACCACATTTCCTAATGCCTTCCAAAGTATTATTCACAAAATAAACAGAATTCCTCACTTATTCACTCCAAGACAGAGCACAAATAGGCACCTCTAAAGTTGGTTCCTCTTAATTTTTCAACCAATTTTTTCCTAGCAAACTAAAACAGTGATTTTCATCTCAGCTATTTATAATTATCTGTAGCACTTTTAAAAAGCATTGATGCCTGGCCTGCCCTTAGTGAACAGGAAGGCGTGTGTTGGTCTGGGGTGGAGACTGGCTATAAGCATGTTTTAGAAGTCCCCTAGATGTTTCTACTGTGTAGCCAGGGCTGGGTTCACTAGGCTAGAGAGACAAAGATTATAAAACCTAAACAGGTGGCTGACCTGCATGGCTGCTTTCCACGCTGTAAGTGTAGAGATCCACCATTGCAAATTGAAGTAATGTGATTAAAGGTAATATTACATGCTCTGAAAGGCATAAAATGGTATCACAGTGCAAGGTCTTGAGGGCAAGCCAACCACCATCAGCACAGAAAAAGTTAAAAGAAAAATTACTTAAGTCTTTTATCAAGGAATCTGGCAGTGAATCATGCTTTCTCCCTTGGCCAAATCCATCACCTTTAAGCATAAACGGTTATAAATGACAAGCTCTACGGAAAAAAGCTCATATACAAATTGAATACTCCTTGAGAGAGAAAAAGCAGGCTCAATACCCCACAAAGTCCAAACATTAAGGCTCCCTACAAGTGAAATTTGCAAAAGGGGTAAATCTTGCATTCCATGAACTGTAGTAGCCATCAAGCACTTCCCCTGCAGTGACTCCAGGAAGTAAACAATCACCTCAAGCTACCAGATTCATCTACCTTAAGGAGTGGCCACCAATCTTAACCAAAAGACAGGATTTTTTTTTTTTGTATGAGAAAAAGTGAATTATGGAAAATAAAAATTAAGGACAGTTTTACCCCCAAAAGAATAGAATAGCCTGTTTCAGTTAAAAAACAGGTTTTAAAAGCAAATTTATGATCTTCAGTTTCGCAAAAGGAGTTCTAATTCTGCCCCACTGTGCACACTGGGATTCCTGTTTTCACACCAATGAGGACATGACACAGCACCAAGTATTTGTGAGGTGAAAATCTACACTGAACACCCAATCATCCAATTACAAATACCCTAGCTATATTATCTCATATACTATTCTGCTGGTCTCATGTCAGCACTACAAGGCAGCACAGAAGGGCCACCCCCAAAACCCATTAGCTTCGGCCATGTCAGCATCTTACCCTGAAGGCTTATTAGGCTTTTAAAATGTGCAGGTTAACAATTCTTTCCTAAACTGGAAAATCAGGAAGATAAAATATCAATTGTCTAGAGTTCAGAGCCATATCTAAAGTTCAACAGTTCAACTATGTAGAAGGTTAGACATTGTGTTCTGTTCTGTTTTTTCTAGTTTCAACTCTGTAATGGTAGTATTTCAGCATTATTTTTAGGTGCTTTTATTAAACCCACTTTAAATTATTTGTGGAAGAAGGCAGAACATAAATAAAAATAAAATCTCAACATGTGCTATGAAATGGGATGAGTCTCTTTTGGTATTCTGGGGTAAAACAAACTGGAACCCAAGCAGGTAAGTGGACTAAGTCCACAAAAGAAAAGCTTTATGGCATAATACATCTTTAGAGGGCTATCATAAACCTGTGGAAGTGCAAAGACCTTAGAAGATACCTAATCCAATCACTCACACCAGGGGAGAGCAAGATCTCAGTTGGCCCATGTGAATCTTTTCAGCAGATGGAGCTCACTACCTCATGAGCTAGCTTAGCCACTAACAGAAGGTGTATCTATTAAAGTTCTTCATGAAACCAAACTCTGCCTTCCAGCATATTCTACCCACTGGTCTTAGTTGTATATGAAGCAACAGGAAACAGATCCACGTCCTATCATATCTCCCCCAGTCTTCTGTTTTCCATTCTGGACATCTCCAGTACATTCCATGTAAGGCACTAGTCCTATCCCCACTAACTATCTTGATCATACAACCTCTAGACAGGCATTTGTTAATGCTACTACTTAAAGCCATGTATCCAAGACACGGCCCATCTCCTCCTCCACACATGAGTTACCTCAGGTTCATCTCGCCAGTCCACATTCAGTTCTTGGTCAAAACCTTGCAGTGTCAGACCCAGGCCTCTTCGACCTTTCTGATTAGAGGCCTCAACAATGTCCTTCCGACCCTGGCTGTATTTACCCAATCCTTCACCTTCCCTGAAGCCCATCTTGGCCTGAAAAAGAAAAATAAAGGAGTATTATATATAAATAAACACATTTATTTAGCACTATCATGTGCCAGGTATGCGAACCCCTCAGAAATATAAGTAAGGCTTAAAGCTTTCCTTCTATCTCAATGAAGAAAAGCAGCATAAATAACTATAATTTAACTGTAGGCCCAGTGGCAATCTATTCAGGAGATGAAAGATTTTGGCAAACAGAAGTTGGATGAATGAGAAGAGACCAGATAACTGTAATTAAAACCACCAAGAATAGTTAATGGATCTTAGTGGACATCTGTACAACTGCCATTCCAGATACTTTGTCTGCTTAAGTGAGAAATAGATCTAGGAACAGAGTTAGTAGAGAGAATTTAACTTAAAATGGAACCACTTCAAGTGGCAACTTGTACCTTGCCCATAGTCAGTCAAATAGTCTTACTAAACGAATGCTTGTAGGAGCCCACTTAATCAAGAGATTAACTGAAATAGCACTTCATGTAAAACTGAAATATGGGAAGTACTGTAAGACCGTAGACAGAAACATTTTTAAGATGTCACAACTATCTGTAAGTTCACAGTGGGCGCAGTTGCATCAACTCAAAGACCTGAATCCCAAACCCCACAGAATCTTCTCTAGTAAAAAGCCTCTAATCCTAAAATCTAATTCCACCTATAGGGTTTATTTTTCTTTACAAAGAGGAGTACCACTTCAAAAGCTGGATGAAATTCCTGCAGTAGCCACAAACCCTTCCCCCAGATCAGAGACTGAAGGAGTAGAAAAACTTCACCTTCTACTTTCCTGAAGTTTGTGGCCTCCAAACCAGAATTCTGGCTGGAACTCCAAAAGTGCTAAATTGTTCTTCACTGAGCCCAACAGAAAATGGAGGAGATTCCTGAAGCTAGACAGAAGCAAACTTGGGTTTCCTTATTCTTTGCACACACACTAAGTTTGATGAGGAAAGTAAACAGATCTTCCTATTCACCTCCCTTCTTGTGGAGTACCAACAGAATACGGAGGTTAGGAAGAACTGGGTCTTCTTTTGGACATAATACAAAAGACTGTACTACTCCCATTTATTTTAGGTACCTGGGAATGAGTAGAACTTTAGTCAATTCTTTTGAGAACACTTACTAAGGCAGAAATTCACAGCATGAAGTCTTTACCCACTGACATACATCCATGTATAGAGAAGTATGTTCACACGTGTCATAGTAAGAATTTATTACTAAGGTGAATAAAAGGTGATCCAGCTCTGGACAGAAGAGGAGAAGACCTGAACAACCACTTCTGGATGATTCAAAAGTACCAGGCACTTCTATTGAGAAAGTGGCCATGCGCTACTAAATTTCAGTAGCTAGAGAGAAGAGGAAAAACTCATGCCCTGCATTTTCTTCTTTTCATAACAATACAATTTCTCTTCTCTTGCTCTGCTGGTGGAACTTTAGACACCCAACCCAAGTGCTGACATACCATAAGCTTCTGGGAGACACTATTATACATGGAATAGCGAGAAGATGTTCCCTCCACAAGGGAGTCTGCTTTGAAGGCATCATCAAAAGAGTTAGAGCTGTGTTGCTTCCCCTCAGGCTCGCTGTCAGACCCACTGAGGCTTGTGGTAGATGCTGGGGGGGAAAGGAAAAGTTTAGGAGAATTTATGGCACAAAATAGCTTCTAGAAGTCCAAGTTTCATTTTTCAACTAATTTGAGTACATCAGAGTATAAAGTCTATCAAATGACCCAGTGTCAGAAATATTCCCTACTTTTTACTAACTAAATCATAGGTAAATCACTGAAAGTTCCTAGTGGTCCCAAATACACAGCAGGAGCTCAAAATACCAATTTTCCTTTCCCATCCTTTCAGTTGTTCCTCCTACAAAACCAGGATGGTAATACCTACCTTACTGGATTGTTTGAAGATTAATTAATTTGTTGAAGATACTATATTTGAAAGTACACTGTCAAACATAAAATGCACTTATGTGGGCCTCCCTGGTGGCACAGCGGGTTAAGCAATGCACTGTGAAGCAGACCACAGCCACTGCAGCCCAGGTTCAACCCCTGCCTCCGGCCAGGGAGGGGACCCACATGGCGCAGCAGACCTCTCCTGCCTCACCCGCTGCTCCCCTCAGCAGTGTTTCAGTCGGTCTGCCTGTCCTGCTCCCCACTCTGTCTCTGGTGAATCCTCTCACCCCCCACACTCTGGCCTATACCCCAGCTCTTGTATGCATAAATAATCTTTAAAACAAAACAAAACAAAACTCATATTTGAAAAAAAAAGGAAAAAAGTCCTTGATAAAAGGTGTTGAGTCAAAGCTTGGCTGCTTGTGAGAGGTGTTGAGGAAAGGCACAGAGGGCAATGATGCAAAATAATTCTTTCTATGCCCAAGATGGTCCCTCTTCAGGTATTCATAACTTGACAATTACATCTAACTCTAAAGGATTACATATCGTAATAGGATTACATGTCATAATTCTAAATCTGCACTACTCCTAGAAGAATCCAAACTAATGGTTGATTTTGAAGAACAACAGAGTCTTCCCCAGCATCCCAAGCCTCATTTGCTCCTCCACTGTGCACCAGCACTCAAACCACAGGCATAGTGCTCATCACAGTGCCTGAGAGCCAAATATCATCACGTGCAACCCAACCCCACCAGATAGGGTCTCCTGAAGAACTGTGTCACAGTCAACTTTCTGTCTCCAGCGCCTGGACTAGGCTTTCCACTGAACAGAAATTAACTTAGAGTTTAATGAACTGTTATCCAGTTTTCATCTTTGCTAAGCACCTACTGAGTGTACAGCTCCTTAAGATACTTCCTCTGATCTCACCTCATACAAGAAGTGCAAAATGTTCAGCCCTCAAAAATATAAGGACACATATATCTTTATACATTTCTACAAACCCAAAGGCTTCAATACTAATAGTGAGCCATAACTTAAGCTGTGGACTCTGGGTGATAATGATGGGTCAGTACAGGTTCATCATTTGGTGAAGGATATTGATAAAGGGGAGATCTTGTATATGTGGGAACAGTGTACATGAGATACTTTTGTACTTTCAATATTGCTGTAAACATTAAATTGTTCTATAAAAAATAGTGCTTAAAAATATTTTTAAGAGGTCCAACAACAGGGCCCTCCCTGGTGGCGCAGTGGGTTAAGCAATGCACTATGAAGCAAACCATAGCCACTGCAGCACGAGTTCGATCCCTGCCGCCGGCCAGGGAGGGGACCCACATGGCACAGCAGACCTCTCCTGCCTCGCCCGCTGCTCCCCTCAGCAGTGTGTTTCAGTTGATCTGCCTGTGCTGTTCCCCACTCTGTATAGTGGATTCTCTCACCCCACCCCCTGCACCTCTGGCCTGTACCCCAGCTCTTGTATGCATAAATAAATCTTAAAAAAAAAATGTCCAACAACAAAAACTGTAAGCATGAGAACAGAATACTCATATCCTAATAGAGAACTGGGTCCTATTGGACTATTATTCAGCACTTTCTGCCCAAGTAAGCTGAAGCAGGACATTTTTCAGAGTTCAAAACACTGATCTGATTTAATAGATCTCACAACTTTGATTCAGACCTATGATATGAAAGGTCTATGCTACAAACCATCAGATACAATCCTATCTTCAGAGAGCTTAAAAATCTAATAGCTAAAAAAAATGTGTATTTTTTTAAAGTTAAGGGTAGATGAACACATGTCAAAAAAAAAAAAATTAAACTTAAAACCGGGCCTCCCTGGTGGTGCAGTGGGTTAAGCAACGCACTGTGAAGCAAACCGCAGCCACTACAGCATGAGTTCGATCCCTGCTGCTGGCCAGGGAGGGGACCCACATGGCGCAGCAGACCTCTTCTGCTGTGCCCGCTGCTCCCCTCAGCAGTGTACTTCTGTTGATCTGCCTGTTCTGCTCTCCGCTTTCTGTGGTGAATCCTCTCACCCCCCCACACCTCTGGCCTGTACCCCAGTGCTTGTATGCATAAATAAATAAATCTTTAAAAAAAAAAATAAACTTAAAACCAAAATCTTCATTCCCAAGCTGTTAGCAAGGAGGAATTTGGGCAGAGAATGTCCCCCAGGAGAGGCGCCAAATCTGCCCCTTTCCCTTAAGATGGCCAGCCAATTTCCTTCCCTAAGGAGCTAACTTGCCTGCACAGATCAATGTAGTACACACCACAGAGTGCCACTCAGAAGGAAAGACCCAAGACACTAAAAATGAGTAACCATGGAAACTGAGAGGTGAGGTGATATTTATTTTGCTTTGCACTTTTCTGCATTTTCTGTGTGAGACACAAGAATATATTAGTATGAAATTAGGGTAAAAAAATATAGCCATAAAGAAAGAACAATTCCAAGCCTTGGGGAGTATTTGGTTCCTTTCCAGAGCCATCTTCTGAGAACAGCTAATCTGAATGGCTTGAGACAAAGCCTGAGTCTCTCATTTATTATCTCCCACAAATTGGACAGATATATGCCTTGCAACAGATCCACATGCTAGAACTATGCTTCCATAGGTGCAGATTCTCTCTACTGCTTCCATGCCTTCAACTTGTATTGCAGAAAGAGGTGGTTCCAGGAACAGAGGCAGCTCCCTGAGCACCAACCTAAAAGTTTCCTTCTGGGCAGCCTAGAGACCGAGTGTCTTGACTGACCAGAAGTTGCCACGTTAAATCAGTTGTTATTCCTTTCAACAGCTATGTAGGAGGTTCATAATTCTTCTATGAAAAGGTTAGGACAACCTAGTATTTTTCTCAAAGGAGAATGTGCCCAAGATGCAGGTCTCAGGAGTTGCCAGGCTATTAGGACCTAAGGACCCATCAAAGGGCACTGGAAAGGTATGAATTATCATTCCTGGGCATGCAGTGCTCCTGCCAACCTCAGATCTCAGAGATGCCTGTTAGTTTCCTCATCTTCTTAATATTTTTGGACCAAAATAACAGGGACAATCAAATTTGAGTGGAAGGTTCATTAGTGAAATAGGTGGTAAGTCTGTTGCAAACTCCCATCACCAGAACTGGCACAAAGACCTGTCCACTCCATTCCTCTTCCCTAAGGGTCACTTAGAGCACAGTTATGCTGCCCAGGCTGTGAGAGTGAGGGTGGTAATATCATTGCTAGTACTAGGGACTTCCTTTTGAGATCAAAAACAGTGCCTTGTTTCCTTCCTCTGTTTCACTGGTATTTAAAGCCAACTCTTACCCTTTACAAGACTTCAGACAAAGTCTCCTATATTAGTCCTGATGTTCATAGACTGCCACAGCCACTACTCAATCCAATCCTTGGGCCTTTAGAGCCACTCTTTTCAGATAAAAAGGGAGACAACTGCCATGGCTGCAGCAGGAACTAAAAAGAAGGTTTAGCCGCCCAAGACTGATAAGAATTTAGCAAACATTGAGCAGACAATCTTGTAGTGAGAATATAAATTAACAGGAGTAATAAGGTCAGTCTATTAAAATCATTAGTTTCATTAAGAATGTGCCAAAGCTGGGTGGCTTTCACATTTACCTCCCTAGGAGCTTCCTTTCTAAAGCCTACTAGAGAGCCCAAAACATTATTTAGAGTTTTCATTTAAGATTTCTTTTCTACCTGGTGGAAACCATTATTCTTAAGTCACTTTAAAGCAGAAAGGTTCACTTTATAGATGAATCAGAGGTTTTGCAACTACTGGACAAAAAATGTCACGTGGCAATAAAGCAGCAGGGCAAATATGACAAGATGAGAAGAGACTGTGACAACATAAGTAGGGGAAGCCCCAACCAAGCGGCCAAAGTGAGCAGCATACAGATACAGAAGAAGAAATTATGGGTTTTAATAAACACCATATCCTGCCTAACAATTGCTGTGGAATATACTCATTCCTGTTTAAAGACTCAATTTCTCCTTCATGCCAGACAAATGGTAACTCGTTAGAGCAATTTAAACAGATACCGATAAAGGAAGTTTTTGATTAAGGTCATGAATCTGGGCTGACAGGAAAGCAATGGTGTTTCAGGGAAAATAGCCTATTTAAGGAAGAATTAAACCTGGTAGAGGGGAAGGTGTTTTTAGTGTGGGAAAGAGGCTGGCAACTTCCAAGCAGAATGCTGGAAGAGGGCAAGAGCCCACAGGGGGTACACAACGAAGGGGAAAAGGAAATTTTCTTGGGCCTACATCAGTTTCCCTGCTTAATGTGAGATGACCAAAAAAACAAAATGAACGTCACCTGCCTCTCCTCATCCTAAATTTCCAACCGTTTATTTAGTTTTGAAAATGCATTCAAACTCCTCTTAAAACAGAAGAACTCATGATGCCACAGTGGCCATGACAACACCCCTATCTTCTATAGTCAGGTTCTGACCTGGCAATGCAGCTCCCTTGTCAATAAAGTTAAATAAACAAACTGGTTAAACCAAATCAATTAATGAGTCATCACATTGACCTAGCAGAGGAGCACAAACAAGACAGACAGAAACAGTACCTTTTTTTGTTGTTTTCTAATTGTACTTCCTGAAAAGCATTTTCAATCATCTGTTCGAACAGTATATCCAGGTAGAGGTGGTTGGAGCAAAAGGAAACACACCTGGTTTAATGCAGTGACTTAAACAGGAAAGCTACATATAGATCTAAGGGGATATGTGTTTTCTGCTGAGACAGTAAACTACTAGGGAACTGTCCACGGGACATTTAGGAGGAGTCAACACAGAACACAGATGGTATAAAATCCAAATACTTAATGAAATGATCTTTCATAGACTGTAGAACAGACAAAGAAAATGAAAGAAGAAGTTTAAGTTTCTTGAAAACGTCTATCAATTCTTTTGAAGAACTAGAAAAAGAACCACCACCAAAAAAACAAAAGCCAGAAGAAATGAAATAATGAAAATGCAAGCAGAAATAAAAATAAAAAACACAATCTAAGAAATCAATGAAATGTCCATCAATTCTACTCAGTAAATATTTACTTAGCAATGGATGGGATGGGGGAGGAGGAAGGGCACAGGGGAAGGGACACAGAGAACAATCTTATTGTTCAAGATACCAAATTCAAGTCTTCAAAGTTATTCTGGCAATATGGAGCAGCCCTTTCCTAAAATAAGCTGACCCAGGGAAATTTAGCAATTTTTTCTGCGTCTACTTCCTGCCTCATTTTCTGCAAATGAAAAGGACCAAATGGCCTCTTGCCAGATACACACAAGGTACTGGCCACCTTTATATTTCCATTCTATACACGCAACAGCAATAGTCAGTCCTGACAGAGTCATAATGGTGCTACTTCCATAAAAGGTGAAAGCTATTTGGTACAACTAAAAGGAGTTTGTGAACAGGGAAAGGAGATAATCTCAACTCAGTCACATTTTTAAAAGCTTCAAATTTAGGGCCTCCCTGGTGGTGCAGTGGGTTAAGCAACACACTGTGAAGCAAACCGCAGCCACTGCAGCGCGAGTTCGATCCCTGTTGCTGGCTGGGGAGGGGACCCACATGGCACGGCAGACCTCTCCTGCTGTGCCCACTGCTCACCTCAGCAGCGTACTTCTGTTGATCTGCCTGTTCTGCTCCCCGCTTTGTCTGGTGAATCCTCTCACCCCCTCACACCCCTGGCCTGTACCCCAGTGCTTGTATGCATAAATAAATAAATCTTAAAAAAAAAAAAGCTTCAAATTTAAATCAAACTGTTTTCTTGAAAAATTCTTAACCATATACACTTATCTCCCTATACCTGGGAGTTGTCTTCTCCCTACTTCAGAGATATTACTTGAGAGCAAATGACTCCCAAGATGCTTAGCTCTACCTTAGTATCCTTATTACTCCCCACACCCCCAAAAAAGCTTTCCTACTACCCCTTACAGGACATCCCTTCAAACTCCATTCCTGCCCAAAGAAATGCTCTACTATCATCTACTATCATCTCTCAAATCCCAGGTGGAATGCAAAACTCCCTTTCTTCTACAGACTCTAGAACAAATGAATCAAATATTTTTTATGCCTTTCTGCTTAGTAATCTCAACTGCAGTCTTACTCATCTACCCTGAAATACATGACAACTCTAAAGGCATGCATATTTCCACACACTGCCTGTATACTGGGTTAAATAGCATTCCCCCAAAGATCATGCCTACCCAGTGCTTGTAATGTGACATTTAGAAACAGTTTTGCAGATGCAATCAAATTAAAATGAGGTCATACCAAATTAGAGAACGTCCTATCCAGTGACCAACATCCTTATAAGGAGGAAGAAATTATAGACACATACAGAAGGAAGATAGAGGCAGAAATTGGAGTTACAATGCCACAAATCAAAAAATATCAAGGATTGCCAGCAACCACCAGAAGCTAGAAGCAAGGAAGGATTCTTTCCAAGAGCCGTAAGAGGGAGTACGACCCTGCAGAGACCTTGATTTCAGCTTTGTAGCCTCGAGAACTGAGAAAGAATAAATTTCTGACGTTTCAGTTTATAGTCATTTGTTACAGCATCCTAAAACTAACACAGCAAGTCAAGGCAAACTGCAAATAGAGCTACTGCTAACTTCTTGGTATTTGAGGTGAGTCCTAGCTCCTAGATACTTTAGTTTCTCACAAAAAGTACCTGTGGAATGTCTACAACCCTAAAATACAGGCAAAGCAAAGTGCTTATTTCAACCAAATCAGTGAAATCCTTTGAGCTTAATGTGACCAGTGAGCAGTGAGCACAGGGAAGCTCCAATTCATTTGAGTGTTTCTGATCACAACTGCTGAGGGAACTGAGAAAACAGAATGCTAAATCCTAAAGGGAATTAGGCCAGATCACTGCAGCAAAAAGGATCATTAACAGCTATTAAGAGCATAGAGCACTCAATGCTTACCACTAGGTTCAACTGGTTTCAGACAGCAAGAGTGCCACCTACTGAAGGACCAGTAGCAAACTAAGGCACTTCTGTAAAAAATTCCATTTTTTAAAATTTATAACAAGTTTCACAGTCCTACTAGAATGGCAGAAGGGCAGAGAGTCTACAGAAAACATTTCTCTTAGAATCTGCAAATAACCAAATGGCCAGTGACCTCGGATGAAAGTGGGCAAGCATACCTTTTGCTGCATGATTGACAGAGGTGGGAGGTTCATCATCAGATGTAGAACTGAGGTTCAGGCCAAGCTCTGCAACTCTTTTCTTCTGTTTCTTGATGGGGGCAGTACACTCTGGATCATTTCTCCTCTTCATTGTTACTGCAACCATAAATCCAGACAGTCAGCTGCCCTTGTCAGAACCAGAATCAGAGCAGGGATTCCAAAGCATAAACCTTCAATGAAATGGGACTTGGCATCTCTAAACAGCTTCCAGTGCCAACACTTGAATAGCCTCTTGCTCGGAATGAGGTCCAGAAAGGATGCTAGCCAAGCTCTGGTTTTCAATAACTGCTAGCTTTACTGGAAAATACGGTGCTCACATCTGCTATGTTCACAATAGCCTTTGGGTCATCGGTGTCAGGTACCAAAAAGTCATGGATAAACTCCGCAAGCAACAGAGGGAAAGTCCATGGGTACTTGTTATTCTACACTTCAATACAATACTGGCCATGTGTGAGGACCATGAACACTGGAAATTAACTAAGAAACTGAATGAAAATCAACCAACATTTCCAAGGTGAAGAGACCATCCCAAAGTGATTGTTTTTTCACCATTACTATTTTACCAGGATTAAGAGGCTACATAATATATCAAATTATGTCTTTTGGTTTACGTCAGGGTGCTTGAAAACATGAAAGACTTGGGGAAGTTTTTTTAGCAGAAAGGAATGGAAACAGTGGGACTAGGACTTAGGACTAAAGAAACTGAAGGGTGGGGAAGTTAGTGGGATCAAAGGTAGCTATATCATGAGATGCAGGGGAAAAAGCACTAATTTAACAACAAGAACCCACCTCCACAAAAAATAAAGGAAACAAGCAGGCATCATGTCACCATCATCCATGCCCTTGGGTAGGTACATGAGAGTTAAGCAGAAGGGGAAAAGTAAGATGGAATGAAGTGATTATGAGATCTTCAAGTCTTAAGGAATGGTCAACTTAAAGAGCAAGCAAGAACAAGTAGTGAACACAGTGTGATTTATACACACTGACTGGCTGTCAGAGGACTCACAAAAGAGAAAAGACTAAAAACAATGAACCAAACAGGCGAGCCACCTGCTGGGCTCCGATTTTTTTTTTTTTTTTTTTTCCCAGAAAGGGGAGAGTCTGGCTCAGGCCAGACTTATAATATGGGTCACTGCAGCCACAGCCAAGAGAATAATGGAATTCAGAGGCACCGATGATCCCCTCAATCTCACAAAACCCTGAATCACACATTTCACTTTCGTCCAGCTCAAGGATGAAGCAGTCAACCCATTTCATCCTTCCTAAGGCGGCAGACTCTTGGGGCTTGGCACAGGCAGGAGTTAACTTGGTTAAGTAGGTACACAGGAGCTATAGAATAGAAACCAAGAACAGGCTAAGTAAGCTACATCTCACTTTAAACCAGTCCTCTATCTGCCTCCTACCCGCCAAAGGCCCCTCTAATTCTTGGCGACTTTGGAGATTGGAAACTCCTTGCAGACTAGTTTGGGATGGATCCAAGAAAAGGAGAGGAAGTAGTTGTCTGAAAGACAGGAGACGCTGCTACTCCTCCCCAAATCTTGTTACCTTAAATGTAGGTATTCCAAATTATCGAAGCCAACCCTCTCCTTTTCCACTGGGGGGGAGGGGGGGGTCAAGAGGTGCAGGCCGCACAGCTAAGCAGCAGCCAGCTCAAGTGACCTACGGAGGCCAGCAGAATATGCTCTCACAGGTTACTTCCAAGTAGAAGGCAGAACGCCTGCCTCTACCTGGTACTTCTTCATGGAAGGGGTTCAAATCCCTTCTCCAGTCTTCTTTTCCTGAACCTCAGTTTCTCATTGCCACCCCTATTCACAGAGGGAAGAGATGAGTTCCCATTTCCTAGAGCCAGTCTTTTCACTTGAAGACAACGTGTGTGCGTGCGTGTGTGCGCAGAGATGTTTGTCAGCCGCAGCTCGGGCTCCGAGGAGCTGGAGGAGTTGAAGGAGCCCGGGGAGGGCGGGGGAGGGTAAAGCAGGAAAGAGTGAAGGGGCGAGGAGGCGGCGAGGGTCACGACCGCGGGTAGGGAGCCGAGTCGTGGTGGAAGAAGGATGCTGAGCCCGCTCGCCCGCCCGCTCTGTCCCCCGGGGCCGCGCGTCGGCACTCACGCTAAGGGGAGGGCGAGCTGCCAGGGAACGCAAGGGGGGTTCAGGCCGCCGCTGCCGCCGCCGCCACCGGGCCTGACCCTGCCACTGCCAGAGCCGCCGCTACCTCCCTCAGTTTCGTTTCCCCACAGGCCAGCCCAATTCCGCCGGCCGCGCTGTCGCGCTCGGGTCCAGCCCTGCGGGCCGCGCGGCTTGATGACGTCACGGGCAGCCGGCTCCCTCCACCCCGCCCGGGTCCTGGCCCCGGGGAAGACCGCTCGGGTTCCGGCGCGCCCCACCCTCTTTACCCCGGGCGGTCCAGACGCCTGCGCGCAAGTGTCTCCTGGGAAAGGACGCAATAGTGAAAGTAACCAAGTATCTTCTGTGGCTCCGGGGGCCAGGAACAAAAATTGAGAGTTATGTGCTAGTATATCATCTCATAATCTTTAATTTCATAATTTTCCTGAGCCTCGATTTCTTCATTTTACAGACTAAACCAGAGAGGTAGTCAGTAAAGTCAGGGCAGTTCCCAGTTTTCCTGTTCACTGCTGTTTGCTCCCAAATCCAGCATATAGCAGTAGTACATACTCAATAGATGTTGAGTAAAGGCTGGGAGGAAAGAAGGCATGGCGCCTGTGATATTTTGTCATAGGGACACAGATGACTTCCATCCCAAACTACTCTTCGAATTTTCGTTTTGGGCCAATATGGCCCAGAGTCGAACATCCTCATTCAGTCACCTCACACCTGTAAATTCAAAGTTGACCTTATGTTCTCACAAAAACCTGCTCTTTTTCCAGTGGATGGCACCACCAACTAGAAATTTGAAGAAGCTCTATCTTCCTCAATTCCCAGAGCCACCAAAATACACTTAATTAAGTTTACCTCCTAATTTTCTCTCATTCTCCTTTATTCCATTACCACTACCCATGCACTCAACCTCTCTTAGAAGGATGTGTCCAGTAATTTCCAAATCATTACACTTGTCTGCAGTTGTCATTATTTTGATGCATTCTCCATAAAACCAAATTGTACTTTAAAATTTAAATTAAAAATTAGATCTGATCCTGTCATAACCCACCTGTGATTAAAATCCATCAATGACTTCCACCTTCTCTGAGGATGAAGCTAATGTCCTTAAAATGGCTAAAGGACTCTCCAATCTGACCCCTTCTGCTGTGGTACCTTTGTATCTCCCTATTCAGGTATCCTCTCCATTCCTCAAATAGGCACTGTCTCTTAGGGTTCAATCCCCCTGCTTATGTCACTCTTTTCCCCTCTTCGCTTGGCTAATGTCCACTTATCACTGAGCTTCAATTTAGTGGGCTCTGGAAATCTATCCTGTTTTGTATGGGTTGCTCTTCAGGTTGCTCCATATCTTTCTCTCCTGTTATACACTATGTCCTTCCATGCAACAGTGTTGTGTAAATGACCTGTTGTTGACTCACCTGCCTCTCCCACTCAGTTGTAAACTCTGTGCAGCAAAGATTATATGTGTCTTTCTGTATTAAATAAGTGGCTGATAGTATGTGCTCAATAGATGTTTATTGAATCTGGAAATATAGACGATGAATAAAAGTTAAGCAGGGTACCAAAGGTCACACAGCCAGGAAACAGTAAATGAGCATTTAAACCAAGGTCTCTTTGGTCTAAAATTGTCTTTCTACTTCACCAGGGGTTCTTAATATGTGCTGTGCTTTGGACACCTTTGATAATCTTGTAAAGATTATGGATCCATTCTAAGTAATAATTTAAAGGACCTATTACTTGTATATCTATAAATAACCTATAATAAAAAGAAAAACAGAAGATTTCAATTCTTTTCAAAGTAGAAAAAAACATACTCCACTCCATTTTCTCCTGCTGAATGTAATTTAACTCCTAGGTAGAATGCATGAAACACTTATCTGAGTATTTTGAAAACTGAATGGTAGCAAGTTTATTGGGGAAGGAAACCAGAAGTAAAAGAACTACCAAATCAGGGGTGAGTTTCCCAATTTCCCCCCTCTAGTAGCTGCTGTGAGCACAAAAAGGCAACTTGCAACCTAGAACGTAAACTATTAAAATGACTCCAAGAAAAGTCAGCCATTTCTTTTCTTATGCAGAAAAGAGGTCTATAAGGATTAGAGAGAGTGGAGGAAACCCAAAGGATTTTGCTTTGTTTCATTTCTTTAATTCACTTTCACCCAGTCTTCAGTCAGCCCTAGGTGACAGTGGCAGCAAAACCCACAACCCATTAGAACCACAGAGCAAAGAATGTAGGTAGGAAGTTTGTGGCTTAGACCTAAGTCAGTTACCTATTAAAACAACCCTTTCCCCCCAAAAAAATGCAAAACAAAGTGAAACAAATCAACATTTTCCATAGGATTTAAATAAGACTCAAAATTACAATACATAATCTTCAAAATGTCCAAGACAGGGAGTCCAGCAAGGCAGAGGAATGAAGATACAGGGCTCACCTCCTCCACATATTTACAACCAAATTCTATGTGAAGGACAATGGTCCCAGGAGGAC
Source organism: Galemys pyrenaicus (assembly GCA_019455555.1). Lineage (NCBI taxonomy): Eukaryota > Metazoa > Chordata > Mammalia > Eulipotyphla > Talpidae > Galemys > Galemys pyrenaicus. The sequence goes on from JAGFMF010011803.1 coordinate 12,949,866, forward strand.
AAGCAGATACCTATTGTATACATAAAGAAGGATGGCATAGCAAAGAAAGAAGAAAAAACCTAAAATTTAATTTTGTTTAAAGTGTTACTGGGGGAGTATCCCTGGTGGCACAGGGGGTTAAGCACCGAACTATGAAGCATCCTACTCACTGCAACACAAATTCAATCCCCAGCCAGGAAGGTGACCCACATGGCGCAGCAGACCTCTCCTGCCTCGCCCACTGCTCCCCTCGGCAATGTGTTTCAGTAGATCTGCCTTTTCTGTTTCCCACTCTGTCTCTGGTGAATCCTCTCACCCCCTGCACCTCTGGCCTATACCCCAGTTCTTGCATACATAAATAAATAAAATCTTTTGAAAAATAATAAAGTGTTACTGAGGCAGCACAATCCAAGAAAAGGGCTAGCTGCAATACTGAGGCTCACTCACTGATGGAGGGTTCTACCTCCAGAGAACTGTGGTGGTAGAGGAGTAGAGAGTCATGATAGAATGCTGGGGTAGGGGTTCTCCCTGGTGACACAGTGGGTTGAGCGCTGCACTGTGAAGCATCCACAGCATAGCAGTGGCACAGCAGCAGCACAGCAGCATGAGTTCGATCCCTGACCAGGAGCGGTGACCCACATGGCATGGCAGACCTCCCCTGTCTCATCCGCTGCTCCCCTCAGGGGTGTGTTTCAGTGGATCTGCCTGTTCTGCTCCCCACTCTGTCTCTGGTGAATTCTCTCACCTCACGTAACTCTAGCCTGTACCCCAGCTCTTGTATGCATAAGTAAATAAATCTTTTTTTTTTTTTTTAAAAAGAATGCTGGGGTAGTAGGTCTATGCTTGCAAAGGGAGATACTACATTGCTGCCACCCAGAGCGAGAGTAATATATCACATCCCATTATAGGAGAGCTTGAGGACAGGGGACAGTCTTGGTGACTGTCAGTATAGAACCTGTGTAAAGGTAGTGATTGTTAGCTTGGAGCTGTGGCTTCCAGACAGACTCACTAGAGCCTGAACTGGTGGGGAACGCTAGATTAGCTCACCTGTGCCTTCATACAAACGAGGTTCTTCTCTACAGCAGGCAGTGGTATTATGCAAAACATATGCCTCGTGAGATTACTATGAACAGCTATACTCCCATAAATTCGATAATCTTGAAGAGATAGCCAAATTCCTAGATTACTATAGTTTACTAAAACTAAACAGGAAGAAACAGAAAAATAGAATAACCTGATCACAAACATGGTAATTGGGCCTCCCTGGTGGCGCAGTGGGTTAAGCAACGCACTATGAAGCAAACCGCAGCCACTGCAGCACGGGTTCGATCCCTGCTGCGGGCCAGGGAGGGGACCCACATGGCACAGCAGACCTCTCCTGCTGTGCCCGCTGCTCACCTCAGCAGTGTACTTCTGTTGATCTGCCTGTTCTGTTCCCTGCTCTCTGTGGTGAATCCTCTCACCTCCTGCGACTCTGACCCGCACCCCAGCTCTTGTAAGCATAAAAAAATAAATAAATAAAATAAATTCTAAGTATTTTTCAAAGAAACAAATACCACCTGTGCAGTCACCTGTGCAAACATGCTGTGCCTGCATGCCTTTACTTCAAAACAGAAACAATATACAAAAAGTGAGTTTAAAGGGTAAAATAAAAGCAAAAAAACCTCTGCTACTCTGAACTTGTAACTGTATACATGACCTGTACTCTGTATTAGCAATAATAACTTATCTTAATAATATCCCATAACAGATACTGCAACCATTAAACACATCTGAAACAATTCTAGGCTGCATTCTTGTTCGCATTACAAAGTCGAGAATTCTCATTTAAACTGACTGGCTTGTGGGGCCTCCCTGATGGCCTAGGAGTTAAGTCTCAGCGCTATCACTGCTGTGGCCTGAGTTCGTTCCCCAGCCAGGGAGGTGACCCACATATGGCGCAGCAGACCTCTCCTGCCTCGCCCACTTCCCTCAGCAGTGTATTTCAGTAGATACACCTGTTCTGCTCCCCACTCTCTCTCTGGTGAATCCTGTCATCCTCTGCAACTCTGGCCTACACCCCTGCTCTTCTACACACACACACACACACACACACACACACACACACACACACAAAACAACTACCAAAACCACTCCTTTCTCAGGGGCACCCATCATCAGGTCCATGTCTTGAAAGGAGCACCCAAACAGGTATACCTGAAAATACATACAAACACATACTAAACACGAGATTATAAATAAGCTGTCTGGTTTACAAAAACTTGAACTTAGAATAGAAACAACGCACCTTTTTTGTTTGATCTGCAAAACCAACTAAGCGATGAGTGAAAGAAACAATGATCAATAGGTGTAGAGTTGCCCACAAGCTGATCAGCTACATCATTCATGAGGAAGTAGAGCAAAGACAGGGCAGTCACGTGTTACCCAGGAGTAGCTGTAATAATATGGTAACCCTGAAATCCTGGGCAGAAATAAAACTTTGATTTCTCTGCAGCAACACTGAGTTCTATAAAAATTGCTGTGCCCTTTATTTGGTGACAAAACCACAGATACTATTAAATATTCCTGGGATTTGTTACCGACTGTATTAGTTATCTACTGTTGCATAACAAATTTATCATCTTTAAACAACATATTTTATTTTATTTTTTCCTTCTTAATCATGTATGCTTTTTTCAGATTTATTTATTTTTTTATTAACTTTTTAAAATTTATATATATTTAACATCAGTTGTAATCCCCATGTATTCCCCATTATCATATCACCAGTGCACCATCACCTCAGTCTCCCGTGCTCCCATCTGCCCTCAACCCTCCCCCTCTTCCCTCCCCACCAAGTGTCCCCAATTTGTCCTTGTCTTTTCATTTTTGGTTTTTGTGTCTTCATTGTTATTATTATTATTGTTCTATTCCTTTCCTTGATCCTTATTTGGTTCCCTTATATTCCTCGTAGGGGAGGAACCATCTGGTATTTTTCTTTTGCCTTCTAACTTACTTCGCTGAGCATAATCCCTTCCAGTTCCATCCATGTTCCTATAAATGCATCTAGTTACACCATGTGGGTCCCCTCCCTGGCCGGCAGCAGGGATCGAACTCGTACTGCAGTTTACTTCATAGTGCATTGCTTAACCCACGGCGCCACCAGGGAGGCCCCTTAATCATGTATATTTGACATCATTTGTAGTCCCTATGGATTTCCCACCACCAATTCACCAGTGCACCATCACCTCAGTCCCTTGTGCTCTTTCTGTTCTCATCCCATTCACTCTCCCTCCCCACTTCCCAAAGTGTCTCTGATTTGTCTTTGTCTCTTTGTTTTTGTTTTGTTGTGATTTGATTTTTGTTGTTTAAACATTTATTAGCTCACACAGCAACTTAACACAGAGGTACTGGGGCAGAGTCTCTCATGAGGTTGAAGTCAAGTTGTTAGCCTCCTTTGCAGCTAGGTGCAACCTTATACTATGTTCTGACCAATGATGTCTAAGCAGGAGTTGTTGGATGGAGCTTCTGGGAAGTCTTTACATTTTCCAGACAACCACTACAGATTGACCAGGAAAAAGAGCCTGAGTCCTTAATAGCATAAATCCTCTCTTCAGCTTTTTGTTTAGTGCCCTGCATTAGCCTAATTTAATTCTGATACACATATATTATTTCATTTTACTCTCCCCAAAACTAAGGGAGGCAATACTTTATTATCTGAATTGTGTAGAAAGGCTGTCAGAATATAGATGAATTGACTTATCCAAGTTCATATAGGTAGTAAATGAAGAGCCAGACTCAAACCCCGAGTGTCTGACTCCCAGTCGGTGTTCATGAGCCCTAGACTACACGAGAGTTTTGCAGGAAGGGAGTCTGAGTTCCCTGCAGTAGCACTAAGGGTAATAATAGCAATAGTTAACATGTGGTGAGAGTGTGCCACGTACCAGACATGTTACATACTTGTAATTTCACTTAATTTTTACAACCCCTATGAAATAGGTATTATTATTCCCATTTTGCAGATGAGGAAACAGGTTTGGAATTTAAGCCATGTGCCCATATCGTAAGCAAACACATAGATGCCAAGATATGGTCTTAAGCATACTTTAGAAAGCCACATCTGGTTAGAATGTGAAAAATGACTGGAGAGGGAAGAGCAAAGACCAGGGGCTAATTTAGAGAGCTACTGAAAGATTTTGAGAAGGGAAGAAGGTCCAAGCACTTGATTACTGTGTCCCAACCTCTGATTTCCAAGACATACGGTATGCATGCTCTGAGGAAGACCTTGTAAGACAGATCTTCTGCAAGAAGGTGAGGTTGAGGACATTTTTGTCTCTATCCTCTCTGAGCTTTTAGGGAGTTCATTCCATCTCTCACTTCCTTGAGCTTCTGGAATATCCACAGTCCCAGCCTTACCCAATGTTTGTAAAGGACAGAGATGGATAGAAGTGATAAAACCATTTGCTTTAGAATGTTACAAACTTCAAAGGGAATTATCAGTGGGTGAAGGGTGAGGTGACATCAATCAGCAGCTCAACTGATCCACTGTTATTCAACACAGATCTTTAGTGAGTCCCCCAAATTTTAACCAGAGGTGATCAAAATTGGAAGTACCCTATTATGTGAGAGACAAGGTGACTAGGCCCAGCGAAGTTGGGAAGCTGACGAAAGGGCACAAAGTAGGTAAAATGTAGAGTCGAAGCTCATATTCTTTACCGTCACATTAGTTACCTACACAAGAACAGAACCTGATGTTGTTAATTCAAATGCAAATACAATGTTTTGGAAAGATGTAGATTAGCTCACAGAATTGAGGCAACACCAAAACAGAATGGCTCAGTCTTCCACTCAGGTGAAAGCAATAGTAGTGGGTTCTGGGCACTGTACTGCGAAAAGAGTATAATGACAGAATCAAAAGGAAATATTGAAAAGAGGCATGGCAGGTAGGTGGCCAGGAAGAGTGTCCCAAATTGAACCATTCGGTGACATTACCACTACCTCCAGCACCTGGCACACCCTCCGAAGCTTATGTGGCAAATACCCTTGACCCCCTGACCTTGGACCATGCCGCTATAACCACTGCCACAACCATAATTTGCCTCTCTCAATTTCCTTAGATAGGGAAGAGGGGGGTAGGAAGAGAGAGAAAGAGAGAGAGAGAGAGAAAGAGAGAGAGAGAGAATGGATTTATTAAAGAATCAACTCATGAGATTATGGAGGTTGACAATCCCAGGACCTAACTGCAGTTGGAAAGCTGGAACTCCAGGAGAAAGATGATGATGTAGCTCAGTTCAAAGACATACAAACTAGGGGCCCCCTGGTGCCACAGGGATTAAAGTCTCAGAGCTATCAAGCTATCACCAGCCACTGTGGCCTAAGTTCGATTCCTGGCCAGGGAAGGGACAAATGCACATGGTGCAGCAGACCTCTCCTGCCTCACCCACTGCTCCCCTCAGCAGTGGGTTGCAGTAGATCTGCCTGTTCTGCTCCCCACTCCACCTCTGGTGAATCCTCTCACCTCCACACCTCTGGCTTACACCCCAATTCTTGTATGCATAAATGAATAAAAATAAATCTTTTTTTAAAAAAAGACGTATAAACTAGAAACAAGGAAGAGTTAATGTTTCAGACTGTGTCCAAAGGCAGGAATCAAACAAACAAACAAATGATAATCCCAGCCCAAGGAAGAGATTCCCTTTTACCAGAAGGTCACTCTTTTCATTCTGTTCAGGGCTCCAACTGATTGGATGAAGCTGGCCCACAATGGGGAAGGCAATCTGCTTCAACCAGTTCACTGCCTCAAGTGTTAACCATCCAAAAACACACTCACATCCACCAAGAATCATGTTTGACTAAATATCAGTTCATAGTCTAGTCAAGTTGAAACAAAATCAACCATCACATTTGTCCTGTAGAAAGCTGTATCACCTTCTATTTCCCCTACCTGTTTCCTCCTACCTTACCTTGTCTTGCAAGCCTTCCCCCTTGAATGTCAGTGACCCTCAGGGTTCTGTCTTGGTTGGTCTTTCCTCCAGCACATTCTATTTGGGGGTATTTTACTCTCCTTTATGACCTCAAGGACCACCCCATCATCCACAACTTCCACCTTTGTATTGCCATCCCAGATCTCACCTCTGCGCACTTGGCTCTATGTTGAGAAGCCAGAGAATCCCTGAGTGACACCATATTCTCCATCCCAGACCAGTAGCTTCTCATGTACTAACATGGACAGCAATTTCAGAAGATCACCCGACGGGAGCATTTCCTTTTGTCACATGTCAAAACACAATGCTTATATGTGTATACCTCACACAGGGATTTTTCAACAACTGCATGTGAGCAGTTTTGAAGCAACAGCTAGCTTTCCCAGCTAGCAAATATTTATCTTAACAACTGACTCAGTGAGTGTTGGGATGGACTTTGGCTCCTGTTACTGTATGGCACAGTTAACAATGACAATTAAGGACCTCCCTGGTGGCAAGAAGGGTTAAGGCATAGCATTATGAGGCTGTCCACAGCCACTGCAGCACGAGTTTGGTCCCCGACCAGGAAGGTGACCCACATGGCACAGCAGACCTCTCCTGCCTCGCGCGCTGCTCCCCTCAGCAGTGTGTTTCAGTCAGTCTGCCTGTTCTGCTCCCCACTCTGTGTCTGGTGAATCTTCTCACCCCCACACACACACCTCTGGCCTGTACCCCAGTTCTTGTATGCATAAATAAAATCTTTTTTTTTTAAAAAAAAAAGAGAGATGATGTCCAGAAGACTATGAAAGAAAATTAAGATTTCTGTGGACAATGGAGGGAAGCTTACTAATTAGCGTGCCTATTATTAAAATCAAATGTGTATATGTGATGCCCTAGTGCTCTTAGTCAAACTACAGCACTGGTTGTTCTAATAGTTCAATTTGGAAGGAGCCTGGGAGTCATAGGTGGCTTGCCTTATCCTGCATTTCAAATAAAGTTACAGAGTGTCATCAGAATATAATGATAATAAAGTTTGCTACCTCTAGTTATATTTCTTCTATTCCTTCAGTGTGAAGGGATTCTAGGGGAAAAGAATAGCTTAAAATTAGACCTGAAAAAAAAAAAAAACCAAGAGCATCCTAAGTTACCATAGTACCTGTGATTCTCAGGCTTAATGTTCTTTATGCATGGAGAATAAATGTCACATTGTCAAATATATGTTTCTCTGCTGACATTTATGAGTTTTATTTCTGCTCAATTCAGAACCATCATTCCCAGACACAGTTCCCTCTGGGTGCCAGTGCAGTCTGCTTACTTGGAATTCTTCAATTAAGTATCTTAATTGGACACCCACATACAAAAGCTCTTGTTAAAAAGTATGTACAAAAGATTGTCCTCTGTAAGCTAAACATTTGCCATTACTATCCCAGGACCAAGAATTTAATAAAGTTAGATCCTATCCCCTGCTGCAGCATCTTTTCTTTCAGTTAAATCAATATCAAAATCATCAAGTGACAAGTTAACTTTCTTGACACAGTGACTAACATGGAGAAGAGGTGAACAATTAAACCTCCTAATTTATCTTAGGGGATGTTGAAAGCAGTGTAAACCAAAGACAAAATAAAAAAAATACCATGCATAGGTGTAACAGGGTGGTCCCCAGAAAAAGGGGAGGTTTTAGGTTCCCTGCCCCACCCAAGGGAGGGCGGAGCTGAGCAGGGAGAAGCTGGAGAAGAGACTGGAGAAGGAAGGTAGCAGGATGGAGAGCAGCAAGGAGACCTGGAGGAGGCACGTGGAGCAGAGGGACATGTGGAGAAACTGTGCTTGCTTCTTGGTCCTGGACTGGTTGGAACAGATGTGGGTGAGAGACCTGTGGGTGGTTAACAATGGCAGCTTTTATCTTGATTTTGATTTTGCTCTTTTACTCCCAGATTTGTATGACTGTTTTGGCCCTTTTCTTTTTATTTTTTAAAGACTTATTTACGCATACAAGAACTGGGATGGAGACCAGAGATGTGGTGGGGGGCAGTGGGGTGAGAGGAATCACCAGAGACAGAGTAGGGAACAGAACAGGCAGGTTGACCGAAATACACTGCTGAGGGGAGCAGCAGTCGAGACAGGAGAGGTTTGTTGCACCATGTGGGTCCCCTTCCTGGCCAGGAATCGAACTCATGCTGCAGTGGCTGTGAACGCTTCATAGTGCAGTACCCTTCCACCACCAGGGAGGCCCCTGTTTCTGGCCCTTTACTATGGGTCCCTGCTGGAAGTTGCTTTAGACTTGTGGCAGGATTTCAGGACTTGCTTTGGACCAATCCTATTTGGGTAGACTTTTACCCATGAGAGGATGGGTAACTTCAGGTGCTTGATTTAGAAACTATATTCTTTGTCTTTTCTGTATTGCACACTCATTGTATTAAAGTTCCTTTCTATTAAACATCTATATGTTTTGTCTTGATGCAGTGGATGGCAGAACCCTATTTAGAGCAGGCAGGTTTGGGGTGCCCCACTCCCTGGCCTATAACATAGGGACTATGTAGCCACTCTATACAATCTATTTTTTGGCTTCCTCAAACTCAACAGTTCCAAAGCAGAACTCATATTTGCCCAACACCTTCCTCCCAAATATTTTCCCCTTCCTGAGTTATTTTTAATGAGCACTATCACTGAGATCATTGTCCAAGGCAGAAACCCAGTGATCACCCTTAACTCCAGGTTCTCCCTCATCTCCACAACCCATCAATCAAGCCTTATTCAATCCTGACAAATATCTGGGAAATCTTCCATTTCTCTCCACCTCCACTGCCATCTAACCTCATTTTTTCTTCCTTTTTTTTTATAGCAGAGAAAGATGATCTCAATCAGAACAAGTAAAGAGACAGGAGGGAAAAAGCACTCAAACCTGCCCCTCTATTAAGAAAGGAAATCAGGCAATGTAGGTTTTGGGGACCAGGATTAAAAACAATGGAGTTAAATTTTATTGACTGAAAAGTGGACAATCGACAAAGAAATGTAGGCTTGGTTGAAGTTCATGGAGTAGTCACAGGGTACTTCACACACTGTTTAAGTATGAAGAAGCTTTTCTTCAGATAATTGGAATTTTGAATTTCTTTTTTTTTTTTAATTTATTTATTTATGCACACAAGCACTGGGGTACAGGCCAGAGGTATAGGGGTAGGTGAGAGGATTCACCACAGACAGAGCAGGGAGCAGAACAGGCAGATCAACGGAAGTACACTGCTGAGGGGAGCAGCGGGCCAGGCAGGAGAGGTCTGCCGCCATGTGGGTCTCCTCCCTGACCGGCAGCAGGGATCGAACTCATGCTGCAGTGGCTGCGTTTTGCTTCATAGTGCGTTGCTTAACCCACTGCGCCACCAGGGAGGCCCCGGAATTTTGAATTTCTTTTGGTGCAGTTGGCCCCTAGCTAGCCTCCTCCTTGTCTGTGATCTAAGATGCTAGCTAGACATCTAACCTCTTGTTTGGATTATTGCCATAGCTTCAGTTGTCACCTTGAGTCATCTGGTGACACTCTAAGCCAACCCTCCATACAGAAACCATTTTTATGAAACAGGAAAATGTCACTCTCCCCAGTTATGAACTTTAGCTTCCCACCAATGTTACGATAAGCCTTTACTACATAAGGGTCTAATCTTCTGCAGCCCAATTTCCACCAATTTATGTGACATTAGGCAAGTTTCTTCATTTCTTCTTGCCTCCATTTTTTAATCTGTAACACAGAGTGATAGCAGGGTTGTTATAAGAGTTAGTTCTTCTAACATGCTCAACAAATGTTATTGAGCTATTATTAGCTCAACATTTTTATTTCTCTTCTTTCTCTTCACGATCCAGTCACACAGACTACCTTTCACTTCTGGGCCTCCCTGGCGGTGCAGTGGGTCGAGCACCACACTGTGAAGCATCCATGGCACAGCAGCGTCAGTTTGACCCTGGCCAGGGAGGGGACCCACAAGGCGCAGCAGACCTCTCCTGCCTCCCCCACTGCTCCCCTCAGTGTGTTTCGGTCGATCTGCCTGTTCTTTTCCCCACTCTGTTTCTGGTGAATCCTCTCACCTCCTGCACCTCTGGCCTATACCCCAGCTCTTGTATGCATAAATAAATAAATCTTTTTTAAAAAGTAACTTTCACTTCTTCAAGGAGAGCATACTTGCTCTCACTTTCATGTGTTCCCATATTTCTCTAGGATACTCCTCCCTGTCCCTCCCTCAAAGCGCACTCTCTCTTCACCCTTACCCTGGTGCCTCTTAGTTGTCTTTCATGTCTTACCTTAAATGTCTAATGCTCCAAGAAGCCTTCCCGGTCCCATAGTCTGGGCTAGGCACTGCCCTCTCTGTACCCTCTTGGTCCCCAGTATTCTCTCTGCTTGAATACTTGTTACTCTGTGTGTTCTCCACATGTTTCATAAGGTTGGGAATTGTGCCTGTCTTTTTCATCATTGTAACCCTAGTGCCTAGCACAGTGCCTGGCATGTAGTATTCAATAAATATTTGTGAACCAAGTACACACATGCTGAGAACTTTCCTAGGGCTAAGTTCTCCTTAGAAGGGGTTGACTAACTATAGAAGCAAAAGGGGTGGTAGTAGAACTATTTTCCACTCCCTTAATTTTAGGACCTGTGGCAGAAAAGCATGTTTGGGAAAGATTTTCCCCCAAATCAGCAGGATGCTACCCAGGGCAACTGTGCCTATGTTGGAAGAAACTAGAGCTGACTTATGTGGAGGGAACTTCCTGTGTGGAGACAAGTATCCCTGGAGAGGGAGGGCTAATATCCAGACCCAGTGACTCAGGGGGAAGTACAGTTCATGCCACCCAACACTAAATTTTCAGCCCTGGATAAAGATGCTCAGTGCCACAGCCAAGTGCCATTCCCATTCTCCATTAAAGGATTCCTGTAGGAAGAAAGCTGAGGGAAGTATGGGGGTGCACGCCACCTGATAGGTGGGTGCTGATCACGTCTCTTTCCTGCCTCCCCTCCATGATATCTACCTTCTCCCTGACCTCTAGGATTAGGTCTGGGTCTCAGTGGTTATGAGGTCAATAGCTATTTAATGTAAAAACAGGGATTTTGGAGGTGTTGGGGGTGCCAAAGGGGCCCACAAATTGCCTAGAATTGTGAGGAGGTTTGTTTTATCTCTGCAAAGACACTATCCCAGACCATGAAGAGCACACCCTGGAAGGGCACATCTTGTCCTGAACTGGGAAGGTTGAGGATGAGGAGCCTCAGGAATCAAGCAGGCACAGAGAGACGAATGATGTACTGACAAATGTTTAATTGGCTATTGTGGAAGAAGGGGAGATCTGATTTGTAACATTTGCCAATTTCTGTGGTGTAAATACTCTCACCATGACTGACTTCAAACTACCAACATTATGTCACTGAAAGTGGAGTTGGGAATCTGGAGATGAATACATCTAGAGAGCCAGTGTACCACTGGCAGAGGTCTAGGGAAGGAGGTGAGGAACCCAGAGCACTGAAACAGGGCCCTAAGATCAGGAGAATCCTCTCGTAGCTAGATATAAACTCACAGAGGCACATGTCCTGAAAACCTGTCCAGTCCCACCCACTCCCAGCTTAAGTCTGGCATCAATGTCAGAACATTTAGTTGTGCCTACCTGGGTTAATGTAGTATCACCTGAGAGTCCCTCAGTGGTCCCCTGTGTGTTTTTCTGCCTCGTGCTGAGGACCCAAACTTGCCTTGAAGGTCCTTGGCTAGATCTGGGTAAAGGTGCAGGAGAACCTATCTCCAAAGTGCTGGTCCCTACACCCTGATGAGGTCAAAGGAGAAGCAAACTGAAAAGGCTCTCACAACCCAGTTCCTGGAGATGTGACGTGCCAGCTTTACAACTTGGTGTGGGCCCAGTAGTGCCTATAGGCTCTCTTTCTGGAGTCTGAGGAATTTGAAGACACACCCAATATACTAGCTCAGTAGGCAGCACTGCTAATTCCCTCCCACACAAACTGATACAGACTTTGTGGGAAGCTTTGACTTTTTTTTTTTTTTAAAGATTTTATTTATTTATGCATACAAGCACTGGGGTACAGGCCAGAGGTGTGGGGGGGGGTGAGAGGATTCACCACAGAGAGC
>JAGFMF010011803.1:12962095-12989252 GCA_019455555.1 Galemys pyrenaicus
TCCCCCCCTGGCCGGCAGCAGGGATCGAACTCGTGCTGCAGTGGTTGCGGTCTGCTTCATAGTGCGTTGCTTAACCCACTGCGCCACCAGGGAGGCCCAGCTTTGACTTTTTGACTCCGTAGTAGAATACAGATTCAGAATGGCTCTTTTTGTTTTGCCTAGTGCCATATGCCAAATATTTAGCATAATGCCTAGTGGAAAACGGGCATCCAATCATTATTGCTAAATTGAAATTGTTGGAAATAATGACAGGTCACACCAGATTATTCATAGAACCTAAAGTTAAGTGGACAGCAGGGATAGAAGGTCTGGAAACTGAACCTGAGTTGGGGATCTGGTTTAGAGTTGGGTAAAGTAGCAGCAAACAGGAAATATTGCTTGGAGATTGAATGAACGAGATCAGGCAACCACAGTGTGGCCAGTGTACGGGGATGCTGTAGATGAAGGAATTGAGCACTTATTGCACATGCACTACAGACCCAACCTTCTGCTAGGATTTATATGTTCCTCTAAACTGAAGAATCAGCTAATGACAGTTCATTATTGTTCATCAACACAAGGCTCCATCTTCTTCCCAGGAGACCAACTCCTAGTCTCAACTTTCATTTATGGAAAAAATTAAAAAGTTGAGAAGCTTAAAAAGGTGGGATGTTTTCTTTCTTTGAATGAAGCTAACCAGTGTTCAGAAAAACAAGCCCTTGCTTTGGCCTACTGTAACCAATGACAGCATTCTGCCCATATTAGGTCTTGCATCTGTTAACAATGGAGCGAGGACAGTGCTATTCCCGGATCCTCCTAACCTTCTTAGGTTAGGACCACAAAGCAGTTGGATGTCCCTTAATTTGTATGTCAAATAGAGTTAGTTGCTAATTCATTAGAGCCTGGGAAGATGAGTTTTTGAGATAAATGTACCTAGGCCTCCTAGATGTCTAGCTCATCCTTAGAAATGAAGTGGGGCGAGGTTGTGCAGAGTCAGGCTATAAAAAGCAAACAGGTAGTCAGGGAGAGCTGCCCATTCCAGGCACTCCTGCCCTCAAAGTCGTTCAGAGGAAAGAGCAGTGAGAGGGCTGGGGTAACGAGGGATTAGGTCTTTTTATCAAAGCAATAGCTTCCAGTCAAAAAAAAGAGATGATGAGTATCCAGCTATCCAAATCACAAAGGGCAAAGTTCCCCACTCTGGCACAGGCTGACTGCTGGGGTGGCGTGTGCCTAGAGGCGGAGCGAAGCTTTTCTAGGCTAACAGAATCAGATAGATATGGGACACCTGCCACTCACTGCAACACGCTTCACGGATCGGGTTGGCTGCACTCATCCCCTTAATAAAGCCAGACTCTGAAATAAGCCCTCTTTACCCAGTTTCTCAAAGCCCTGTTGTCAGGAACATGCCTTTAATTAGAGCCAGACAGCACAGTGGTGGCGCTCAGCTATACTGTGGTTAGGTGCTTCAAGGCAGAAAAGTCGCCATGTATTATTCTAGGCAGGCAAAATGCAGATGATGTTTGATAGCAGATATCACTCCAGGGAAAGAACATACTGTAGCTCAGAGAAATAATGCAAAAATTTGGCTCAATTTTTAAAGAGGTTTGTGCCTCTTAAAAATAGAACATTCAGGTTTTTGTTTGTGAGCAGAGAAATAGTAACTGAGATAATTATTTAGGTCTCACAATAACACAACGGGGTGTTTAGAAATGAAGAACCTGAGGTTCAAAGAGGTTGAGTGATTTGCCCAAGGCCACACCTCACAAACGGTAGTGCTGGGATTCAAACGCGGCTAGTCTGATTTAAAATTTTTAACTTTCTTTTTAAAAGCCTGTACTGAGCTTACTTTAATCTGTGGGGTGGACTTCAGGGGCTACAAGTCACTGATCAGCAGCCAAGCAAAAGAACGGTCAGTCTGTGCACTCAGTCTCTGAAGTGGCTCTCAGTGTCACAGGGCTGCTTCTTAGAAGGTATTTTCTCTAATGGTGTGTGTATGTTACAGGGCAGGGAGAGGGGCACCCCAGAACCCCCAAACCTGCCCTCTCTAAATGGGTTCTACCATCTGCCACATCAAGACAAACATACAAGGCCTTTAATGGAAAGGAACTTTAATACAATTAGGGTAATAATATAGAAAAGATAAAGACTATAGTTACTAAGTTAAGCATCCAAAGTTACCCATCTCCTTGAGGGTAAAAGTCCAGCCAAATAGGATTGGCCCAAAGCAAGGCCCAACAGCCTGCCACAAGTTTAAAACACCTTTTAGTGGAGATCCATAGAAAAGGGTCAGAAAGAGTCAGACAAATCCAGGAGGAAAAAGAGCAAAATCAAAATCAAGATGAAAGCTGCCATTGTTAACCTCCCCATGGGTCTCTCACCCACATCTGTTCCACCCAGTCCAAGACTAAAAAGCAAGAGCAGTTTCTTTACATGTCCCTCTGCTCCACGTGCCTCCTCCATGTCTTCTTGTTGCTCTTCATCCTGCTTGGGCGGGACCAGGATCCTGGAACTTCCCCTTTTCCTGGGGACCACCCTGTTACATGTACAAGGGTTCTTAAATGGGATTTACTGATTCCCAACACGGGGGCCATGGTCAGCTGGGCCAGTGGTCACCCAACTCCCAGGTGTCCCCTGGCTCTGGTCAGTCATCACTGAAACCTGGGAGCTGCTGATGTCACAAGTACAGAGACCTTAAAGTGGAGGCAGTGTTATTTGTAAATATCTAAAAAATAAATGAAACTATGCAAGAACCAGTTAACCACACAAACTATGCAGCTCATGTTCTATTTTCCTCAGCACCCAACATGACTTGTAGGATTTCAGTGGCAATGAAATCTCTTTTACTGAAGCTGCTGATTTTCTCAAGTCCGTACCATATCTAGCCAATGGCTGTTCATACAAAGTGGGGATTGAGCTTTTTCTCCCATGGTTGGGAGGTCAATTTCACCTGGGATTCTCTGCCTTGGATTTATAGAAGTTTTGTTCTATAGGGTTTTGTTAAATTGGGAGTCTAATTTATTTCATTCTTATTTCAGTGCAAATTGTTGGAGCCTCAGATGAAAGCAACAGTATACATTACTATGGCACCAAACTTAAAGAGTATTACTAGTGAAACATTTAGGAGTTATATCTATAAATATATTTTAAAAACACATCTGAGCACTAATTTTATTTTTTTTAATGTAAAAATGTGTTTTATGTTAGGTAAAAATAAATGGACAAATTTAATTTACAGTATGATTGCAACTTTTTTCTTTTTAAATTTATTTCTTACAATGTTTGCTCTTTTCTAGGTGCAGTCCCCACACAATTTCCACCACCAAATCACCCCTGCACCATCACCAAAGTACCTTGTGCTCTTCCCTTCCCTGCCTTGATCCCCATCCCTCCATCTTCCCTGCAGAATCTCTGATTTTTAGAATGTCTCTTTATTCTTGTTTTGTTGTGTTTTTCTTTTCATTGTTGGTGGTAGTATTATTCCCCCCTCCTTGATCCCCTATAGTCCTCCTATAAATAAGTTCATCCAGTATTTTAATATCCCATTTTGTGTGTGTGTGTGTGTCCCACATCTTTTTGACCCAGTCATCTATTTTGAGGCATTTGGGTTGATTCCAAGTCTTACCTATTATAAATAGTGTTATAATAAACATAGGGGTGCATGTATTCTTTTGAATTAATGTTTTTGTGTCCTTTGGGTAAATCCCTAGGAGCGTGATTGCTAGGTCACATGGTAGCTCAATTTTTAATAGACTAAGGAACCTCCATACAGCTTTCCATAGAGGCTGGACCAGTTTGTATTCCCACCAGCAGTGTAGGAGAGTTCCTATTTCACCACACCCTCACTAACATTTGTTGTTGCTAGTTTTTTAAAATATGAAACAAGAATACACGGGAGAAATAGATTATTATATCAAGATAGTATTCTTAAAGAAAAAAAAACTTCAAGGTTTGCCAAGGAACATCAGACCATTCTTTTCATCACCCAAGTAAAGTAAAAAGTGGTCATTTAACCTAAGCTTGTCCCATCACTCTCTTTCCAGGTGTTTTTGAATTGTGGACAGGGTATCAAATGGCCTAGAAGCAGCTGAGTTGGCTGACTACATGACTGTACCTACATCTGATCACCCAACTCTCTTGCTGTAGAGGCCTCTGGTGCCTATTTGTCCCAAGTGTGGATCTTCAGCTTTCCCTTCCAACTTTTAAACTCTAACATGTATTTTTAATAAATTGTTGGAAGTTTAAAAATATTCTTTTCCCTGTTTTTCTGGGATTTTTTTATGATGTGTGATGGTATTTTTTAAAGTATTTTTTCCTATTTTTAACCCACTTCCTCTTCGATTACACCAACTCAATCACTAATCATGGTGAGAAAGACGAAAATGACTCCAGAACCCCCAGAATATCCAATAAAGGGAAAAAAAGCTACCACATCCCCCAAAAGCTGGGGAATGTTTCAGTCTTTTATGAAAACACATGTGATGTAAATGAAGAACTACAAAGAATGGATCTCCAGGTAGGCAATAAAAAGGGAGATGAAAAGACCTTTGTGTCTGGAAGCAAATCACTGAGTGACATGATGCAGTTTCACGGTCCTCCTTGAGAGCCACAGTCCCCAGCGCACTCTTCGATTTCTTCCTTCTCATTACTGGTAACCAAGGATACCACAGGTTTTCCTAAACTTCTCAAGCATCAAACTACTTTTCTTTCTACTTAAAAAGGGATGGCATGCAAGAGATAGATTGCTTTTTTTCATTAAAAAAATTATTTTAAAACAGACCAAGTTATCATAAAATGAATGCCCATGTTTTATGACACTGGATAAAATCCATTTGGAAAACAACTTCTGAACTCCAGCTGAAAGAAGGGAAATCACTCCCTCTCCTAATCAGGCAAGAGCAATCCACTTCTGGAACAAAAGGGCAACACACCAGTTGGGGGGCTTAACAGAGCCCATCCCCTGTGGCTGTGATCGTGGCTGGGCTTGGCTTCTGAGGCTGATGTTCACGCGAGTATTCTGATACAGTCACTTTCTTGGTTGCGATTTATGAGCTGCTAGTGTTTACTTGTGAGACTGTCTGGGAGCTGAAAAGGAAGGAAGACAAATACACCAAAGCCCAGCCAAGCAACTGATAGCTTTTACATTTTATTTCCAGGAAATGACATCTTGTTTTCACAAAGAAGAGGTATGTCATCCTCTCAAATAGAGACTGCCTTAGCTTTTCAGGGGCAGACAGAAGGGTACATCCAACCTGTCTAAAACAAATGTCAACAGAGGTGCTCCTGAGGTGCCAAAATAACAACAACAACAACAAACTAAGAAAGCAGAACAGAACAATATAACCATTCAACATGTAGTGAGGCAGAGTCTATGGTGCACCCTGAAGCCGTCAGTGTGGGGTGTACCGGTGGTGCTTCAGACAAAGATGGCAGCAGGACTGGCCAACACAGAAGCTCAAGATGGAGGACTTCCAATTCAGCCTCTGTCCCACGTGGCTCTATCCCTTGCTCTGTCCCAGAATGGCCCAAGATCCATCCAGAGAGAATGCTCCAGACCACCCTAAGCTCCCACTGCTTGGCAGTCTTTCAAATGCCACTGGAGCATGGTCTTCAGGATAGTCTCTTTGCTTGGGAGAGAAAAGAAGAAGAGAAATAAAGGGGTGCTGCAACCCTCAGTTCCTTCCCCACACTGCAGCCACAGTGAACTGAAAAAAACAGGAGTCAGGTCACGTCACTCTGCTCACAGCCCGCCCCACTTCTCCCAAAATAAGAGTTAAAAGCAAAGCCCTGGCAAAGGCCTCGAAGGCCCTACAAAATCTCTCTCCATCCCCACTGCTATTTCTCTAACCCAGCCACCAATATTCCATGGGCGTGGATTGCTGCCTGTATTCTTGTTCCAGTCACCAATTATTCTCTTTACTGCAGCCACATTCACCTTTGAGAAATACACATAAACATGAATAGCTCCACTCAAACTCTTCTGATAGTCTTCCCATTGCCCTAGGTTAAATCTTTAACACCCTTCATGATCCAGTCCTGCCTACTTTTCCAGTCTCACTGCTCAATACTCTCTAGCATGTTACAATCCAGTCACACCGTGCTTCTTCCAACCTTCAAAATCCTCCTGCTTCCTTGCATGTGGCCCCTTTACTTATACTTTACACCCATACTTATTCTATACACCCATGTCCCCTTGACTCCTGTTTCCCTATTGTTAGGGGTGAAGGGTAGTCCTGAATGGATTACACAGATGGGTTTGTGGACTCCAAGCCCCACTCCAGACCACCAGTGTTCCAGAACCATAAATCCGACAATGTGATTATCGAAGAGTGGATCACTGGGACCTGAGGGTGGAGTTAAGCAGCCAGGCTGGCTATAAAACCAGAGAGGTGAGCCTTGGGCTCTCTCTTCCTTTGGAGCCATCTCACTGGACTCGGAGCCAGCTCTCACCACGCCATTGCATTCCAGCTCAGAAGATCTGGTAGGATATTTACAGATTTGTGTCCCTCTCTTCCCTTGGTGTTATTTCTGCTTTATTCCCCTTCTTTTGTAAAATAAAATCCTTTAATAACTTTTGTTGCGTGTGCCTTAAGTTGGGACTTATAAGTCTTCTGAGCGCGTGGGTAAGGACCTGTTACAGGGCAGGGAGAGGTGAGGACCCAGTCAGGCAAACCCATTTTATATTAGGGTTGCCCTGTAACACTATGACCTTTATCTAGCACCCTTCATTTCTTACCGTAACACTTTATGTAGTAGCCTAGGTCCTGCTTTGAGACTAAAGGTTCCTGAAGGCAGGGGTTACACATTTTCTCTGCTCACTTTTGTCACCAGCACCTGCACTTAGTAGATGCTGAGAAGGAAAAGCCCAGAAGAAAGCAAAGAAGAGATGTTTCCTTCCGGGATTGGTCTGGTTCAGGTTTGAAGGGATAAGGGTAAAAGAAGTACAGACAATTAGGATAAGAAAGCACAAACCAATTCAAGCAGAAGCCCTAGCCAGAACAGTACACATCTGGCTATCAGCTTTCTTAAGCAGCACAGCAGCAGGCAGCTGGTCAAGACACACGTCAGATGATGGAGCGCAGCCTCAATGGTGATGGGCCTCATTCTACGGTACTCGTGGGGAGGGAGGAAAAGGCACAGCAACCAGCCCCTTTCCATGATTAGGTCAAGGAAATCTAGATTACCAACTTACTGGAGCTTGCTCTAAAAATACTGTGTCCATTTAGAGTTAAGTGCAGGAATCAAGAAACTCTTGAGGAATAAAAGCTCTTTGGTTAATCACACTACTCTAAGGTGGTCTTATAGGCATGTTGAAAAGCAAATCATAAAGTTACATGTTAATGAGAAACTCAAAATAAATTTTATAATTTATCGCTTGAAAAGGTTAGGGATCAGAAGAAACTTTGGCTATGGAAACAGCAGCAAAAGATCTCCATTACTTCCTGCTGGGCCCCCTAGGCAGCCAGAGCTGCTTACATTTGCTTCCTTTGAAGCTCTAGCAGGCACAGTTTCTGCCTCTAGGGTCCCCCCCTCCCCAACCCCCGGCTGACGGGCAAGGCTTCCCAGCAAGGGCTTATCTTCAACAAGGGAGGCTCACCAGAGTTCAAGGTCAGCCATGGATCTCCGTCAATCTGCCATGCAGTGGTTCCCTCAAACCCAGTCACCTATATGTTTGGGGTATACTGAAGGATCACTAATAGCAGTCTGGGGAGGTCACTGTCCTAAGCTGTGAAAGCTTTCCCAGGTGGCTGCAACAAGGTGGCAGCTTCTGGTGAAGGGGAGAAGATATTCCATCACTGAGCACTGAAGTCAGGAACAGGCTTTTAAACCTCCAAATTTAAAAATAATTCAGAAATCATGGACTATGGAGTCAACAAGAAACTCGAGGTTCTAGAACATCCTAGACTGCTGCTCCATGAATTCTAACTAATCTCCCAGCCAGCTTCTAAGACCACAGCCCCTTCCCCCCCTACTGAGTTCCTATGATGCCTTTACCATTTCCGACTGTAAATGTGCATTATGAAATGCACACTGATGAAGAACATGCCCAACATGGGCCAGGAAAAGAAGGGCAGGAGACAAATAAGGAAGGTAAAAAAGAGGGGGAAAAAAAAAGGGGGGGGGGTACAGTAGTGATGCATAAATCAGAAAACCCTTCTGGTAACAGTCTGATAATTTCCTGTTGTGGCAAATTTGCAAAGGACAAATATTTATGTCAAGCATTCAAAAGAGTCTAGTGTTCTATATGTGTACAATTTGAGTGTGCACGTGTGGACTCGCCGACCCCATGCTAACTTGCTGAGCGCCATCTCCCCTTAGGCGCACACTGTTCTGTACCAGGCAGGCTTGCTGGCTTCGTGCTCACAAACTCGGTTCTCCAGGGCAGGCTAACATGCTAACATGCATTCGCTCCGGATGAGGTCTCCTTGCCAGATGCTGTCACTGCTGCCACTGCCCACATACTTCTCACAAGACTCCACCCCTTAGGGAGTGTGGGCAGTACCAGGGAAAGCCCAAGGGTGGGCAGATGCTCTCAGAGACTCCTGGGCTCTCCTGCTCCGTGTTGGAATAGCCCTCACCCTAGCCTAAAGGAAGAGCCACATGCCAGGTGGTCTGACCTGGGCCGATTTTCCTAGAGAACTCCCAGCAGCCCTGGAGGGATCTCAGGCTCAGATTCAAAAAAGCTGAGGTTCAGAGCTCTTCCCACGTCAGCATACCTGACGGCTGTCCCACTGGTGCCTCGGTTCACTACGCTAGTTCACATCAACTAGTACCTCAATTTAAAATGTTAGTTGGTATCAAGGGAGCTGCTAGGGATCAAATGCAGTTTGAAAAAGGCCTGGCTGAAAAGCACTGTTCTAAAAAAGGACCTACGAGGTCTTATTTCTAGATAATTTGTCCTTCTTTTCTGAGCATAACCCAAAGAAACTGCTCTTAGAGAAAGCAAAATGTGAGAATGTTAACACTTGTCAAGGAACCAACAGCGAATGAGAACAGAATTAACAGGGGAGGGAAGTAAACTGACAGAAGACTCTGCTCCAGCACCTAAGCAGCTCCAGAGAGATCTTCTGCAGGAGATGTCAAAAATGTCTTCCTTCAGAGATCTCACCAGAGAGCCACAGGTACTCATGCAACCAGCCCCAACCACTGTTACCTGCCCAGGTTTCAGGGCATCTCCACGTCAGGGATCTCACATTCTTTTCTTTTTTTTTAAAGATTTATTTATTTATGCATACAAGAGCTAGGGTACAAGCCAGAGTCACAGGAGGTGAGAGGGTCCACCAGCGACAGAGTGGGGAGCAGAACAAGCAGACTGAAACACACCGCCAAGGGGAGCAGTGGGCAAGGCAGGAGAGGTCTGCTGCGCCATGTGGGTCCCCTCCCTGGCCGGCAGCAGGGATCGAACTCGTGCTGCAGTGGCTGCGGTTTGCTTCATAGTGCACTGCTTAACCCACTGCGCCACCAGGGAGGACCCCATCTCACATTCTAACATTCTCCTCTTCCTCTTCTCTGTATAGTCTGGCCTCACAGTTTACAAGGGATCGGTGGCTAATCAGTCATGAAGCACTACTCCTCCCAGGGGATAAGGCACTACAGCCAGCCAGCCAGGGCAAGAGCAGCCCTTTGCTGGCTGCTCTTGGTGAAATCAGAGCCCCACGCTGCCACTCACTGACAGGTCTTCCTGCCTGAACTCGTGATAAGAGCAACCCCTGCCCAGGAGAAGATGGTCCTGTCACAGTGTCAGAACTCTGACAATTACATGCTTGCCAATCCTAGTTTCCAGATTCTAAATTTGGTCCTTTTTAAAATTCCCATGCACTGGGGATTAAACCAGCTTTCAGTTGGCAAGGGAAGTCAGTATCTGAACTGAGAATTTTCTCTAAACCCCACACTGCAGCTCAGTGAAGCTACTGATGACTCTGGCACATGTTTCCCTAAATCGGACCTTCTGTGTGTCTCTAGAGAAAACCTCGAAGCTGCATTCGCTGTGATAACTGCAGAAACTGAGCCTGGTGCCAGCAGTGCTCTCTGCCAATGAATGCAACAGGGAGGCAGATTCAGTTTACTGTATAGGCTCCTAGAGTTACCAACAAGGCAGACACAGCCTCGTTAGCCTTTGGAGAGAAGAGGGGGTTTGACATTATTTGCTCTGCAGAATTAACCCTGTGAGGAGAGCCAGAGGGAATGGAGGACAGAGTTCTTTCCCTTTCTATACAAAACGATCACCTGTGCCTGCACCTGTGAGAAGGCACCTAGTCAGTGGGCTAGGTGAAGAGAGTACACGGTGTCCCTACCTCCACAAAGACTTAGCTCACAGGGTAGCCTTGGTCAAATCCTGGCTCCCAGGTCACCAATCCTCTCAGAAACAAACGTAAGAGGGAAGCGAATAGAAGGCATGCACTTCCCCAGCCTTGGGTGTCTTCATGCTACTCTGGCACCAAACAGATAGAGTCCTGTGTGGCCACGAGAGCAGTGCTACTGAGGAACAGGTCACTGCCTCTCATGCTTCCGTGCTTTGCTTGTGCCGTTTCCTCTGCTCAGAAAGTTACCCCTTTAGGACTCAGAATCTGTAAGACTCAAAGAGTGAAGGTGCAGGTCCGGCTGCAGGCTCTCAGTGGCCCTGCCTGACGGCAGCAGCCATTCCAAGGAGAGAAACCATGGGCCCTTAGCACATCTTCTCCCTTTGCTCTGAGGAATTAGGGCCACAAAGGGTCCTAGAGAAGGCACTGGGGACTGGAGCAGTGAGGAGCCTGAGGAGGAGCAGGAGGAAACCAGGGCAGACCCAGCTGGCTACTCCTACCAGCTTCTGAACCAAGATCCTGAACCAGAGGAGGTGGAGCTGGCACCAGTGGGGGAAGGAGATGTAGTTGCTGACACCAGGATCAGATCCAGTCCTGGGGCTTCACTGGTCAGACCCACCACTAGAAGAGTGAGGATAAAGAGGGGGAGCTATAGCATCGATCAACTATAGCTCTACTCCTAAGGACCCAGAATTTGTAAAGCTGGTGAAAAGGACAATGGCTGGAATAAGCCAGCCCGCGCCAGGGGTGCCTGCCTGGGCTCGGGAGATTATCAGATGCCCAGTAGGAAAACAGAAGGCCCTCCACACCCAGCAGGCAAGCCCCACCTGGAAGTGACCATCCTGAGAGCTGCCTTAGCTCCCTGCATTCTGGGTCAGAACCAGCACAGGACTGAACACACCCTTGGTTGTCATAAGCATCTCCAATCTCCCTACCTCCCTTTCCACATCAATGCAAATCAGACTTCTTCTCAGAGACCCACTTTATTCAGTTCTGTACATATGGGGACATTGGCCCAAGCCCAACCCACCTTAGCATGTATGACTCGGTGGAGAAAGCACCCTGTGTGTATGTACACACACCCTCGGTACAAATGGTACTTCCTCCCTGAAGTGATTGGGATCCCATCCCCCACCCTGCCCACCTGAGTTTCTTCTCCCCTCAGTTTCCTAGCACCCTGCTGTGGAACTTATCACACTACCTAGTTCTCTTTCTACCTTCTCCATAGACTGACAGCACTGAAGAATCAAGACAATGCCTTATTTACGTCTCTAGCCCGTAGTGGGGTGACCCTGTAAACACTATTGAATGATGGAATGTGGAAAGGAAGAGCAATAGGATTCAGTCAGAATCAAGTAGCTACTGGTAGATAAAAATGCAAGGAGATGAGGGAAGGGGGCTTCAGGACCTGGCACAAAAATCACAAGCACGAGGCCTTCCTGTGGTGCAGGGGTTAAAGTCTCAGTGTTATCAAGCTATCACCAGCTACTACAGCACGAATTTGATCTCCGGCCAGGGAGGGGACCCACATGGTGCAGCAGACCTCTCCTGTCTCACCCACTGCTCCCCTCAGCAGTGTTCTGTCCATCTGCCTGTTCTGCTCCCCACTGTCTCTGATGGATCCTCTCACCACCCTCTACACCTCTGGCTTACGTATAAATAAAAATAAATCTTTATAAAAAAAAAAAAAGACAAGCACATAGCTATTAGGAAGTGGAAAACACTTCAGTTCTAGAGAATCACACGAGGGCCACCCCACGTCCACAGGTCAGAATGTCTTCCTTGGGCATAACAGACTCAAGTACACTTTCTGCTTGGCGCCCTCACCATGCACTGCTCTGTCTCACTGCCTCTGCTCTGGTTGTCCAGCTGAAGAGCCTCATACCACAGTTGCTTGCAAGTCATTCCAGGTCCTACTCAAAGTGACATCTGTTAAAATGATAGGGGAAAGGAAGCGCCAAGACAAGATCCTGTTTGCAGCAGTGTGGCTTTGAGGCCTTCCAGCTTCTCTGAACTAAAATAATAATGCAGCTAAAGGTACACATGAACAGGTCACCGACGTACAGGCGGTGCAAAGCAGCTACAAGGAGAGAGCTGCTGGTCTGCTCTGAACAGCCCTTATGTGCAGCCAGCTGACATCACAGCACTTTGGCTCTCGGGCTTCCTCAGAAGATAGTGCTCTAATGGCTCATTAAAGGGACTGAATGTGACAATCAGGTCCCCTCTGCTCGTGAAAGTCTCATCCCCACACAGTACCTAGCTCTTGCTCCAGTAACTTCCTTGTGCTTTGCCCCAGTACACACTGTTTTGTCACAGGACACTGAAGTCTCAAGCAGAGGCTCTGTAGCCCTCAACACAGCAGACCCCAAGTATGCCAAGACCACTCAATTCAAGGAACTATGAAATCCGCTATGGAAACGTGGTTGGTTAGGGAACTCACCCATCCCTTCCCCAGTAGCTTTTCCAAACACTCTCTGGTGAGAGACTTATTGGTAAATATATTAGGCTCCCCAAATGTAACACAATAGGATTAAATATACCTCTTTTTGGCTTAACATTATGCCCAATTTGTTAATTGAGCTATGACTCACAACTAGATCTAAATATGTGTTTTCTTCAGACATTCTCCAAGTCATGAATCTTTGACGTGCATACATCCTATTTTTAATTCATTATATACCTAACCCAAGGTTTTTGCAACACCAGGTTAAATTCTGAACTGTCTTGAACAACAGCCCCATCTAGAGACAAGTACAGCAAACTGTCTGACCATGTGTTTCCTAATCACATCGCGCTCCCAAACC
Organism: Galemys pyrenaicus; assembly: GCA_019455555.1. NCBI lineage: Eukaryota > Metazoa > Chordata > Mammalia > Eulipotyphla > Talpidae > Galemys > Galemys pyrenaicus. The sequence continues at coordinate 12,975,177 of JAGFMF010011803.1, forward strand.
ACTCCCCCCCACAGCACAGACATTCCATGCTGCTCAAATAACCAAGGATAATCTACTTAAGCTTTTTCATGCATTCATTACTCTTTATTCCCCTGCCCCTTCTCTTCTAGCTCCTTCTTAGCTCAAAAATCATTTCTCTAACTCTTCCCTAACTGCAAAAATTTGCCAAAGTTCAAAGTGTTTTGAGGGGAATACACCTTCCTATTCACACCCACTCACCTTTTCGCTCCCTAGTGAGAACAATTCTTCGTTCTTTTACTTCTGAGCTCAGATTATCTACCATCTTATTAATGCAATTGTCCAGAACCAGAGAGTGGGTTTTGGACTTGATGTCCTTCCGACAAATGGGGCATTCTATCTTGCGCTTCATCCACTCATTGATGCAGTAGGAGCAGAAGCTGTGGGCACAGTTCAAGGTGACAGCCTACAGTGGGGGTGCAAACACACATGTCAGAACTCACGACTACTCTCCAGGGTGGCTGTGACCTCAAAGCTAGGCCTAACTTTCTTAGGAAAACCAAATTTTTTTCTTTTTTTTAAACATCTTGTTAATGGTAAGTCAGAACCTTGATTTTCAGATACGAAGGGGAGCATGGGCAAAATATTCAGTATATTTAATGGTTAAAAAAGAATTTCAGCTCTACTCAAACTAAAAAAGCAAACATAAAGGTAACTTAGGCCATGGAAAAAGGAACTAAAGAAATGAAAAAATGCAGTTGGTTCACTGGCAGTGCTGAAACCCCGAAGTAATGAGTTACGAGAAGAAAGAAAGCAGAAGGATGTATGCATTTGAGGAGCTCCCTTGAGTAATTCCAAAGGTCAGATTCTGTCAGGGTCCTTTTTATGCCCAAGAATATAAACCATTCTCTGTGCCTCTTATTTATATGCATCTACAAAGCCACAGCATTTTCTGAGCCTTAAGTCTTTATTCCTGTTTTTTTTAGGATAGTAGTAAAAAATAACATAGAAATTATGTATTTTTTCAAATCCCAACGTAAGTCCAGAGAGTCAACGAGGAGATTGTTTACTATATGAGATAAATTCTCTTAAAGAGGTTTTAGTTCATAAGAATTTTAGTCCTCTTTAAGAGAGGTCTGATGAAAATGAAACCTTCCCAACACTGACTTTAAGAGGTGACCAGTAGAAGAGGTCAGGCAGTATGCTGTAAACAAATGACAGGTCAAGTTGTTTGTCTCTTAAACCTCTGTGCAGATGCTCCAGGTTGGCTAATTCCTCACCCAGCCCAGTCTCCCTTTCCTCACCGTCCTTTGGTAGAGTCCTCCTGAGAGACTGTCCAGAAAAGGGGGAAGAATGCATGCTTGCATCTTCCTTTTTAAAGGGGACTGAAAAGCACTGCCATGAACCACCTGAGTTTAACACTTATATATGTAAGATGAACTGCTCACAAATTGTAGAAAATGTGAAAAACAAGTTTCTATAAAAATGGCACAATGATAAATGGCAACATGGGGGAGATGTCTCACTTCCATAAGAAACCTCAGAGTCCCTAACCTGAGTTCATTTGCCCCCTGAATTTCCAGTGACCACACATCAGTGACATTTCTCACCACGCTTAAAGGTTACACTGACCACACATTCAGAGTAAAGGAGGAGTTTTACTGAGCAGTTTTATTCTGATACTTCAAAAATCTAATACTCTGTGACTCTTCCCCCCCCCTCCTCAAGCAATAAAGACTTTATTGTACTAAAACTGTAATTACACCATACATACTTAAGAATAAATGAGATTTTAAAAAAGGGCGGTGAAGGGAAACGATGAGAAAAGAGAAATGGCCATCTCCAGAGGTCACTGAGAGGTCAAAGAGATACAGACTATCTCTTATTTGCCTCCAGCTGAGGCAGTCTGGGCAGCACAGGTTCCATTCAGAACTGGAGCGCTACAAGGTAGGAGCCATTATTCATAATTACCTCAATGAAGTATTCTGAGCAAATGATACACTGGAGCTCATTCTCCAGCACGTCATTCACATGGCTAAGAACTTCTTCCTTCTGTGCTTGCACTTTATTTTTCTCTTCCTGCAAAGATACACAACCCCACCTGTCATTTGGGAGAACCAACAAGAATGCAAAACAGGACAGGGAACAGGGTTGTCTGCAGTAGGTTACAGAAGGAGTCGAAATTAAAAATTCATCCTGCCGCAGCAACACAAGAATAAGACACTTTCCCCAAGGGTTACTGTTTCTCAGAACTGCTTTCTAATACATGACACTGTCTTCCTTTCTCTCCACTTCTCTTCCTTTTCTCTGCACTTCTTCAGTATTTTGCAGTGTATTTCTGCCTCCTCTCCCAAATTAAATAAATGTGAAAGGCTGAAGATGGCACACTATAGCCCCACCAACCACCCACACCAGAATAGGCATTACGCATCCTCTCTAGCTATCTGTAGTTCAGAGGTGAAAGAAAAGCATCCCAAGCAAACAAGAACTCAGTGAACAAAAAAGACATGAAGAACGGTCCAGAGAGATGGGAGTTTGAATTAGTTTAGAAGGTCCCTTGTGTTCTTTGCAGCTGCTGCCTCTATAAAGGATAATGCCTATATTCCCTGGAGGCAGGAGCCTCTTGAAGTACCTTCAGGCTCCAAACTATGATGCCTGCTATATCCACTTCTACAAGGGCTGCAGTGCAATTATCTGTGCTTTCCCCAGGAGGTCAGACGGCTTATAAACATACTTTTTAGGGAGGACTCTAGGAGTGCTCTGTTACAGCAGACATTGATTTAAGTTAGTATCTTATCCCCTACACAGAAATCATCAGGAATCCCTGAGAGGGAGAGAAAAGTCATTTAAGTTGTACTTGAGCGGCTGATTCATTTTTCATCGTTTATTTTCTCTTTAATCAAAGTCAGACTGCTTAGGGCAGGGAAGAGGGTCTGGGCCCATTTCTAACTAGAGTCAAATCCCCTGAAAATGTATGAATCTTTGTGTTTAAAAAGATGTGGTAGTTTCTTTGACTCCATGAAATACTCTGAAGAAGCACCGAGCACAGACAACGGGACACAGCACACAAAGGACAGAAGACAGAGTGTAGACTGAAGACTACACTGCAGGTTATGAGCGCATGATTCCTAGCATTTCACCACTGAGGGGAGGAAGCAGATGCCGCCTCACAGGCAGAACCTGCTATGGGCCTGAATCATTTCACACATTATTTTTGCTGAGGCTGGGAATAGCCATAATTTCTCTCTTCATTTACCAAAGCAACCTTGCACTACTGAAAATGCTGAGTTGCATGTACTAACCACGTTCTAAACATTTATCTTCTTCTAGTACCTTGGTCTGCTCCAATTCTTTGTTTTTGGCTTGAATGATTGCTTCAAAGTCCTTCTTGCTGCGATTTAGTTCTTCCATTAGAGCACGATGCTGTAAGAAACATAACAGACAGGTACTCAAGATGAGCTATACTACCTCCTTCCTTTCAGCTACACATAAGCCTGCCTCTTCCCTCTGTTCAGGGGATTCAAGGAATTGATGCACTAGCAGTTTCAAAATAACACCATGCCCTTACCTGCTGCTTTTTTTCAGGGAAGGGGACAGATAAGGAGGAAGGCCACTAAATCCATTAATCCCTCTGGATCTAACTCAACCTCCGTGGCCATCCAAATCAATTGAAGAACACCGCCTTCCTCAGTCTGATTCTGCAGGTTTGGCATGAGGCTCTAGAATGTGCATTTTTTAAAGCCACCTGAGGGACTCTGGGAACCAATATTCAAGAACTAGTAACTAAGTTCAAAGCTACTTAGCATTTTTAAGACATGATTGGGGAGAAAGGAGGTTCAGGAAAATGAGACAATCATTTTCACTAAAATGTTTATTCTACTTGTTCATGAGGCAATGATGCCTGAAGTCTGCCTATGTCTTCGGGAAGTTGGCACACTCAAGAGCTAATAGCTTACTCATTGTGACTGCTTAGAGCATATGTGTAGAGGTTCTGCTTCAATGAAACATAATTCTGAGCTATCTCATGCTTAAGGTACTATAAATCTCACTTCAAATCCTGTTTTAAAGAAAGTGGGGTACATGAAGTTCAAGGTTCAAGAAGACTAACAGGTCATAGAGGATCCATCTGTTCAGGTCAGAGATTCATTATTGTACCGTCGATTGAGTATTGCTACCTGACATTGTTTTAGGGAGATTAAATATATAAAAAAAATAAAATGAAGAAAGTGGAGTAAAGGCAAGTATTTTTGACTGCTCAAGAAACAAATTTTAAACTATGTGGGCTCCCAAACAGACGTCCTATCAGAAGGCCTGGATATTCATTTTGACCACTACTTAGGAGTGTGGGCCTTGATTTCCTCACCTGTAAAGTGAGAAAACAGGTGTCTTCCTGCATCACATTTGACAAGAAAATAACAAGTGTGAAAGTATTCAGAAAAGTCATTTTAAGCTCCACATAATCACAAGCATTTAGAGCAGCCTGGTAAATAGAATAACATCAGTGGGACCGCCAGAGTAGGACCCAAACCCAGCACCGTCATAGCTGAGAGGTACGTTCTCCAGGCATGCTGTTCTAGAACATGACCTGAAAGTGTCTTGCTTTAGTAAGTGGAGCGTGGCCAAGTACCCACGCTAAATGACCTGTGTTAGGAAGGGGCACGGGTGTAGGTGCAGGGCATTCGTGATTCCCCCAGGACTCTCACTTAGGAGAACCTTATTCTTTTCCACTCAATTTCAAAACAATATCTGATTATTAATTTAAAAATGCTCTGAATGGGACGTATATCCACCTCCCACCCTAGAATATAAACAAGCTTAGAAAATAACATTCAAAAAAGACTGAAGTAATTTTCACCTAAGTGGGTTTTCGAGAGTATGTGTTTCCTCAAAGAAATTGAGGGACGTATCCTCCCACTCAAGTTACAATACTTGACTGTTCACACTGCAAGAAGACTGGGAGAAAAGTATAACAAATTTTAATGTGACTATTCACTTTCCTCAAGGAGATCTGAATCACCCCATAACCTTCTGACTAAACTTGCATCAAACTACTAATCATAACACATAAAGGAGAGAAGACAAAGGTTTTTAAAAGATGCAAGAGCTTACAAAAAGCAATCAGATGAGAAAGTAGTCAAGTTAAATGAAATAAATTCTAGGCAATCTTTTCAAGAGTTTTATCCTTACACTCCCAGAAAATTGCTACATTTTGCTGTAAAACTGCACATTCTCCATCTGACCTACACTACTTAACTGGAACATTCCTCAGTGGTTTCTATATGGCTTTAGCTGAGGAAATATCACTGAGGTCCTGAAGCCCATGAAGGCCCTGGTGGCCAAGTCATAGCTTAGAGTCCTTCTGCTGTCCTCACCTTTCTGGAAGTGCATCCACTTCCCAGGAGAAGCTCCTAATTGCTACAGGCTCCATTCCATCTTCACCAGAGCAACGTCTGCTCAGATGAAGATGTAAGTTTTCATGCTGAGGTCTGGCATGTCTGTGAGGCTCCAAATCTCCAACCTGATGGTGTTAGCAGCTGCCACCTGCTCTGTCTACAGACTGGAGATGCCACAGAGGCGTGGGCTAAGCTTCAGAGGCAGCCAGTGACCACGCAAAGCCTGGCTGCCCCTCCCCACTCTGCAGCCCACTATAATTTCAGTACAGTGGCAAGAGATAAGTTACCTCCTGCAGAGCTTGGGCCAGCTGTTGCTTCAGGTCCTCTTCTCCTTGCTCTTTCTCCAAATCCTGCAAAGCCAAAAACAAATTGGAAGGTTTCCCTGCAGGGAGCAGGGGGAGGAACAAAATCCAGCAACAAGCAGAGCAGACAGGCTAGCGGGAGCATCTGGAAACAACAGGGGGCAAGCAGATGGAAAAATCTCCTGTTTTACTTCAAGCTGTTGGCAGTCAAGGATCTGAGCTAACTGCCCAAATGCTGCCACTTCAGGACTGTCACCTTCAAGCTACCACCTACCACTGAGGTGGTTCTAGGGAAATGCTGGGCTAATATTCCAAGTCTCCTTCACTGGCTATTGCCATGAGTCTCAAAAGGATGCAAACTGAGGAGCTTCTGATCTAACAAGCCTCTAAACTCAGTTAAAATCTCCCAGGTTGGTTGAGCTCCAAAGCAGGTTACCTCCTTCCAATTTAACTACCCGATCTCTTCTGATTTTTTTTTTTAAACACTTTTAGCACATGAACTGCTCTTCCTCCCTCCCAGTCTGATGGGGATGTCCTCCATACCATCATTACCCTATGTCCAGCACCTTCTACAAAAATTCCTGGGCTTGTCCTCCTTACTTTAAGAATTACCTACCATTTGGTACACCAACTTGAAACTATCCCCTAACTTAAATATCTATATAGTGATTTAAAACTGCTCTGATTACTTTAGAAATACATATTTTCTCCTCAACAAGATATATTTCTTAATGACGAAACCCATTAAGTGATTTTTTTTTTAAATGATGTACCATTAGTTTACATCTTTCTTTGTTTTTTCACAATGTCAGTCTTCACCCCTCAGGTGTGGTCGCCAGTTTCCCCACCACCACAGCACCCACAATCCTCCCCCACAGTCTCCTCTCCTGCAGATTTCCCCTCTCCTTCCGCCCTCTCTCTCCTTCCTCCCTCAGATCTATGGTTAGTTTGCAAGGATTAGTTTCAAAGTTTGTCTCTGTCTGCTCCTTTGGTTTCTCTAGTATTGAGTGTCTTTATAACCACCCAAACTCCAAGGACAACTTTTGTGTTCAAAAAAAGTTATTTTTCTGAAACAGTGAAACAGCATGGGCTGAAAGAGTTTCTGAACAAGTAGTTGGGTAGGATAAATCTACAGGATTTGGTGGCAGGAGAAAAGGCAGCCAATAAACAAAGGACTAGAATCACTTTATTGTGAGCAATTTTTCTATGACCCTCTTATATCTGGAGAAATTCTCCAAATCAGTCTTTTGTAGCCTTTCTTTACCATTTTGGTATGGGAAGATTTTACAACTATATCACGAAGCATATTAAGATATTAATTAACAATATCATTAACAATACTAGTTGACAAAAATTATTATTAGTCAACAATAATTGCTTAGATGACAGACTCTTGCCCAGAATTTTAAGGCTAGAGCTGATGCTGATCCCTGCTCAAAACATCAGTTCCCACCTAGTAAGACCCACATGTTTTACTCACAGGTTAATTAATAATAAATAATTATTGAAAAAATATAATTAATATTTTAATTATTAACAAGTATTAGTTAACAATAATTATTGTTCCTGAACACATTAGATTGTAAAGAGTTCTGCTCTGGTGAAGGTGTCATACACTAAATAGGTAGATATGTCTCCCTCTATTAAATAATTTCAAGAACTAGCCCGTGTTAAATAAAGGAAGCAAAAGGGCACACACGAGCAAGCAGCAGATACCCTTGGAAAGGCCTATTAACCCATGGCCTTTGCTAATGCCACCAGTTCAAAGGGGTGGCAGAGAACAGAATGGAATTTATAAAATTGTTAAGAAAGAAGCCAACACTACTGGTGTCCCTTGCTCTGCGCAAAGTAAACAAAAGACAAATGCTTACTCACTTCAACTCTGATTGGTTCTTGGTTCTAAGTCAGCAATGGGCAATTCTTGACATTCAACAATACCTGAGCGAGTGGGTGGGAGTAAAACACGTGGGTATTACCAGATGGGAATGGGCGTTTTGAGCAGGGATCAGGATCAGCTCTAGCCTACAAACTCTGGGCAAGAGTCTGTCATCTAAGCAAACGACTTGGGGATGGTGACGCATGTAGTTTTACCTCCCCACAGCTAAGACTGTCATCATCTCTCCTTGCTAAAGGCACTCTGGAAGGTGGCTTAGCACAGTGTACCTGTCCCCTCTCAAGCTGAACGCTCAGAATAAAAAATGAAAACATTTCTGTTCTAGCCTCCCACTTCCTAGGCTGGCTACAAAGCTAACTAATCATCATAGCGAACAAGCTGCAGGTACAGCAAGAGCACAGTAGCCGGCTGACCCCACTTGCACTAGGTTTAACTGACTTAGCTTTAACTGGAGTGTATGGGATTTGTGGCATCCTGACTTTCAACCAACCTCTCTCTGAACTGAACCAGTTCTGAGGTACGTCAGTTTTACATCCTGAGATCAGTTATGTCCTTGCTAGTTCTGCCAATCACCTTGCCCCAAATCTCAGAACCTCAACTCCAGCTCTGGATCTGATCTTCATCTTAAGCCCTTGCCTCTTTACTCAACCTCCTTCTCTGATCTCAAAGTTTTCTATTCCCACTCCACATCCTGTCTCTGGCACTCTGTATTTGATCCCTGAACCAAAAAACAGAACTCTGGCCAGAAGCTCACAAGGGGCCTTCCTGAAGGGCACTCTTGTCCCTCCCTCCTGTGTGGTACCTGGAGATGCCGTTCCTCTTCTTGGAAAGTCTTCTCCAGCTGCTCCACTCTGGCTTGCTGTCGGGCCTGCTCTGCACACAGCTGGACCTGTAAGTCCTGCAGCTCCTGCTCCATTTTGGTAATTTTCTTTGAGTTCCCTTTTTGGGTATGCCTTTTCACATTCAGAACAGCTACCTGTTTTTCCTGCATCTGTGTTTTCAGCCTCAGAATCCTTGACATGTTCACCTTAAACAGCTCTAAGCTGCTCTGAGATGCTGAAGGGTTTGAGGCTTTCTGCTTCTTCTGAAGATGTTCTGTAACTTCTGTGGGGCCAGAGTAAGCATGAGGTTCTGAGGGCTTCTCACTTGGCTCAAGAGAAGTCAACTTAGGATCCAAATATTCAGAGGGTTGACTGGCCACTTCACTTTTCCCATGTAACTTTGCTGGTTGACCAGGCGACACTTTACTCATTATGGATTTCAAATTTGACGGGCCTTCAGCTCCAGGACCCTCTAATTCATCCAAACTAAATTTCCTTTTAGTTCGCAAGCCTTTATTTTTTTCCATCGTCTGATCACTCTTTGGGGCAAGACAAGGATACATCCTTTCCCAGTCTTCTTCAGTAACATCATATTCATACTCTGCATTTTCCTTATTTTCCAGGGGTACCCCGAGCTGAATATGGTCTCCCTTATGGATAGAATAGACCTTTAAAGGTTCCAGACGTTCTCTGTTCAGCCAAACACCATTCAGACTCTGGGGAAAGGGAAAGAAAGACAAAATCAGTTTCATGACTCTCCTTTTCTTTATGGAAATTCTCTCCTGCCACTGCAACACCTTCTGCCTTTTCAGAAGGAAAACCCTTGAGAAAAAGCAGAAAAGAAAATTTTATAAACTATCATCTTTATGAACAGTATAAACACTATTTTTTTTAACCTATATTTCACATCCATGCATCCACAGAGAACTGTGTAACAGGCAGGAATCACCTGATTACTGGTGGATGAATTACTAAAACCATGAAGTTGCATTAAAATACAGTGAAACTGACTAATTCCTATTGTCCTATACTGGAGGTGACAGTCCAAGACTGGAAAAACTGCTACTATTGGGTTGTCAGAAAAGTCATGACGCATTTTCTGATGACCCAATAATAAAGAAAATAGCATCTAATGAGGAGTTTTAAACGGCAGGTTTGGTCGGCAAAGTCATATAAGCACTGTGTTTGAGTGTGGCCCCTGAACACACTGCTGAATGAACAAGGCACTTCTCAGTACCCACACATCGGAGTGTGTTGGGGACTAAACTGTAGATGGGATCTGACCCAATTAACAGCATCAGTGTTTAAGAGCTGGGGCTTTGGAGTCCAGACTTGGACTGCTTGGAGTCATGGCACAAGTAAAGCTGCATGGCATATGACAATTTACTAAACCCCTCTATGCCTCACCTTTGTCTGTAAAAGAAGGATAGTATAATACCTATGTCATACTATTCCCGTGGGGAACGAACATTACACGCAGAACACTTAGCACAGTGACTCACATATAATCAATGCTTCGTAAATATTTCTAGATGATTTTAATTAAATCATAGTCTAGGAGCCCTAAACTCTGGCATGTGAACCTTGGAATCAGACTGTGTGGGTTTATAATAAAGCCCTATCACTTAATAGCTGCGTGACTTTGGACAAGTTTTTAACCTCTCTTTGCCCCAGTTACAAGATGTATAAAATGGAGGATAATAGTCTCTAACTCACGGTGACTGTGTGGATTTAGTGAGATAACATATATAATGTACTCAGAAAAGTACCTGGCACATGGCAAGCATTACAAAAGTGTTCACTAATATTAGTATGCTCAGCTTCAACTGATGATGTATCAACGAAGAAATATCACGTAGCTGGGCTAAGTAAAAGATGCTAAATAGTGATAATGGGTTCTAAAATAAGACTTTAAGTAAACACAGGATATAAAGTTTAAGGAGACAAATGGTATCAAAAATTTAAATTTGGGGGTTGGGCCAGAGACCAACTTTAAATCTGCATTGGGACTGAGTTTATGTTTAGATAGATACCTACTTCTAGCTAGGAAAAATACCTGGCCAATCCAATTATGAGCAATAGGGGAGTTGACCACAAGGCACAGAAGATAAAAGGGAACACCGACTGGATCTCAGCTCTGGCTTGGTAATTAGGCCCTTATTTCTGGTTTTATAATATTTAGCTCAAATGGAGAGGTGGGGGTGGGGGAGGGGAGCACATATTCACACAGAAAGCTTGTTCCTAACCTGGCTTATCTGGCCAATCTTCTCCCAACCTTTCCTTTCAGCCTGAGAAATTACAGGCAGTGATTAGTTCTGATTTCTGAAACAACACGTGAGGAAATAACAAAGGAGGGGGTGGAAGCCAAAAGAATCTACTTAAGAACAATTTTATAGAAGTCAATTTAGATTGTACAAAGAAAAGAGGTCTTAAGGAAAGTAATATTAACACAGGAGGCCACTTAATCCCAAGATACGGATTTTTAAGGAAAAAAATTTCAAAGGCAAAAATAAAGTAAATCAAGGTTACAGAAGCAGTCCAAGACTAGAGATCGAACAAGGAATCCCTAAAAAGCTGGAGCAAACTCAAAACACATTTCAGTCATCCACTGGATACTCTGTATTAACGTGTCTCCCTCTGGGGCCCTTTAGAGCTAGAAAATTAAGTTCTCAAAATTTTCCCAACACATTTTATCCTTGGATCCTTGTTTACCCACTTGTCACTCCTTGGTGACAACCCAGTGGTAAAATCTGGATCATCTCCCTGAGTCAGGTCTGTTCGTGAGGCGACTGCACAAAAGTGTGAAAATACAGTGGTTATCTAAGAATCAAGCACTGCCCAGGATATGATCTCAAATATCATCGTTTAAATAAATCAAATCCTGTTTTTCTTTGCATTGGTTTTCATAATCACCAGTTTGAATACTGTCATTGGCAGCAAGGTGATAACTAAAAAAAGCAAGCCAATGTATTAGTTTTCAATAGGGGTAAAGGCAGAGTGATCTGCGCCCTTATTTATTAATTACATCACCTGACATTCAATCTCTGTCCATAGTGTCTGATCAATTGTTGAGGATGGTGTAAACCCAGAGCCCAAAGGCGATGTTGCCATGGAGTTTTCCAGATGGTTTGTGTAGCTCAATGGTTGACAATCCTGACTGTACAGTGAAATCACCTGGAAATGTTTATTTTTAAAAATCTTCTTATTTTTTTTATGGGATATAGGCCAGAGTCACGGGAGATGAGAGGATTCACCAGAGACAGAGTGAGAGCAGAACAGGCAAATGGACTGAAATAACTGCTGAGGGGAGCAGCAGGCGAGACAGGAGAGGTCTGCTGCACCACATCCTCTCCTTGGCCATGGGTCAAACTCCAGTTGCAGTGGCTGTGGAAGCCCCAAGTGTGGTGCTTAACCCTTTGTGCCACCAGGGAGGCCCACACCTGGAAATATTTAAAACAAAAAGTATTGTCCAAGTCACCCTCAAGCTAAGATGGCAACTAGCCACCAGGCTTTTTAAAGTCAGGTTTACATACAAACTCATACAGTGGGTAACTATCAAGACACAATGCCTCTTAGCAGTCAATCTTTCCCCCATTACTAGGCAACAACTCTTCTGTTCTCTGCTCCTTTCCAGAATGCTGTATAAAATGGAATAATACATACTCTTGAGTTTGGTTTCTTTTTTTTTTAATTATTTATTTATGCATACAAGAGCTGGGGTACAGGCCAGAGTCGTGGGAGGTGAGAGGATTCACCAGACAGAGTGGGGAGCAGAACAGGCAGACTGACTGAAACACACTGCTGAGGGCAGCAGTGGGCAAGGCAGGAGAGGTCTGCTGCACCATGTGGGTCCCCCCCTGGCCAGAGGCAGGAATCGAACTTGTGCTGCAGTGACTGTGGTTTGCTTCATAGTGCATTGCCCAACTCACCGCGCCACCAGGGAGGCCCGAGTTTGGTTTCTTTCACTTAGCATAATGACTTCAAGATCTGTCCAATTTTTTGCATTAACAGTAATTTGGTACTTTCATTGCTGAACTGTATTAGAGTATGGATATACCAGTTCATTAGTCCATTCCCTAACTGGTTTTGGTGATTATGAAATCACTACAAACATTTCACATAATGCTATATGTATATATATAGACATAAAAACATTCACATACAAGTTTCTGTGAGAACACAGGCTTTCATTAATTTGGGGTAAATAATCTAGAAATAGGTTGCTCGGTAAGTGTATGTTTAACTGTAAGAAACTATCAAACTGCTTTTCAAAGTGGTGGTACCATTTCATAGGCTCACTGGCGATGTTTAACAATTCCAGTGACTATACATGTTAGTCAGCACTTGGTACTGTTTTTACAGTTCTAAGGTTGTGTTTCATTCAGTATTTTAATTCTTTATTAAAATATAATAAAAACATTAAGTATGCAAAATATAAGTACACAACTAGACAATCACAAAATGAACATCATAGTGTAAGACCATAAGATTTTTAAAAACCCTATATTGGGCCTCCCTGGTGGTAGCACAGCAGGTTACGCGCCACACTGTGAAGCATCTGCGGCACAGCAGCACGAGCTCGATCCCCAGCCAGGGAGGGGACCCACATGGCTCAGCAGACCTCTCCTGCCTTGCCCACTGCTCCCCTTAGCAATGTGTTTCAGTTGATCTGCCTGTTCTGCTCCCCACTGTCTCTGGTGAATCCTCTCACCTCCTGCACCTCTGGCCTGTACCCCAGCTCTTGTAAACCTAAACAAATAAAACTTAAAAAATAAAAAACCCTACATTGTTAACATCCCAGAAAAACCCTTCTTATCTTCTTCAAGTCACTAAGGTGACTTCACACACACATTGGTTTGCTTGGTTTTTAACATGATATAAATGGTATCATAAAATATGTTTTGTTTCATTCAGTATTTTGTTTGTGAGACTTATCCTTGGTGTTAAATACAGTTGTAGTTCATTCAAATTAAATACAGTATAGGCTTCCATAGTTTATTCATTTATTCTATGTAAATGGACAGTTGGGAGTGAAATATTGACATAATACAGAAATAGCTGCAACTTTAATAATGCCAAATAATTTTTCAAAGTTGTACCAATTCATACTTCTAGCAAGACTATTTGTTCCATATCCTTGCTAACACCTGACATTGTCAGCATGTAAATTTTAGCTACTCTCAGTGAGTATACAATGGTACCCCATCGTGGTTTTAATTTGCATTTCCCTGATCATTAATGAGGTCGAATGACTTTCATGAATATTTAATACCTGGATTTAATATTTAATTTTGTGAAGTGCCTGGCTCTTGCCCACTGTTAAAACTGGGTTATAATTTTCTTACTGATTTGGAGTTCTGTATACATACATGTATAAGTCCTCCATCCATTATGTGTAATAAATATCTCCACTCTGATGGTATCTTCACTCAGTCAACTTAATGGTGTCTTCTGATGAATGGAATTCTTAAGCTTAATGTGATACTGTCATTATTTTTAAAAAGGACCCCAGGCGAGGATGTGGAGAAAAAGGAACTCTCTTACACTGCTGGTGGGAATGCAAGCTGGTCTAATCACTATGGAAAGCAGTATGGCGGTTCCTCAATCTACTAAGAATGGAACTTCCATATGACCCAGCAATCCCACTCCTAGGAATATACCCAGAAGACACAAAAACACTGAATCAAAAGAATACCTGCACCCCTATG
>JAGFMF010011803.1:12994236-13073373 GCA_019455555.1 Galemys pyrenaicus
CTTAAATTTAGTCATTTCTATTCGTATGGCTACTATCTTGATCCAAACAATCTGGTCTCCTCCAGTCATGCTATTTTGCATTAGCCCCCCCCCCCCAAACCTCAAGCTTCACAGCGAGAGTGGAATAGATGTAAAATTGTTCCCTTCTCTCCTTACAATTTTCCAATGGTACAAACTCTCTCCCACAGCCTGTAGGTCCTGTCTTAAGCCTAGCTCTCTAGTCTCTGGTCAGAAACACTGCTATGTGAGGGTCTTTTTCACCTCTCCCCTCTGTTTATAACATGCTTCTTTCACATCTCTGAAGGGCTCCTCATCTTTCAAATTTCAGCGCCTCAGAGGTCCTACTATGATTACTCTATCCAAAGTCATTGCCTAGCCCCGCACCCAAATGCACTGGATTTCCTCATGAAATTATCTTGCTTGTTTTACTTTTCTATTGCATATACTACTGTTCTGTACCTGGCACAGAGTTCAGTAAATATTTATGAAGGAATGGGAATATTTTGTTTGTGAGCCCTAAGATATTGGGCATTTTTTAGGTCGGAAGTTGGAAACTGGGTTATTACCACTGGAAGCTATGGAGCAGCAGCCAAGAACTCTTACAGTGTGGTTGTTCCCCTTTAAAATGTTGTGGAGGCCACCTCCACCAAAACCCTGCAGTTTGCCAGAATCCATTAATTATGTAAGTTCCTCTCACTTTATATTTTATACCTTTAAAAATGGAGTGTTTACGCATCTGTCCATCCATATTTAGTAATAATTTCTATTTAGGAAGCTTTATTTCTCATGAAGGAAGAACTTCATATTCCATTTTAATACTTTAGGGGAGACAATCGATAGCCATGTGGGTAGCCTGGGGAAAGTAGGAAAGGAAGAAGAGTATCTTTTTCTCAAACTGTTCCATACAGACCCTGAATTGAAGAAAGGAAGGAAATACTCTTTTTCTTTTCTTTAAAAAAAATAATCTTTTTTTTAAAGATTTACTTATTTACACATACAAGAACTGGGATACAGGCTAGAGGTATGGTGAGAGGATTCACCAGAGACAGAGTGGGGAACAGAATAGACAGACTGACTGAGATACACTGCTGAGGGGAGCAACGGGTGAGACGGGAGAGGTCTGTTGCGCCATGTGGGTCAGCTCCCTGGCCAGGGATTGAACTCATGCTGCAGTGACTGCAGATAGCTTCATAGTGCTGTGCCTTAACCCCTTGCGCCACCAGGGGTGGGGGGTGTGTGTGTCCATAAGTAATCTTTTCCATCTTTCCTTTTAGTGTCCAATCCCAGAATTTACCTTAGTATTACTGCTTTTTCACCTATACCATGGTTAGAGTCTGCAGAGAGCTGACGTCACTACCCCAGCACACTTCATAACGTAAAACTAAATTTCGCATGGGGACTAAGTCCCAAAACTCCTCAGTAGTGGGAGTTGTTTCCATTTACAGCAGTTTCACACGCCTTTGTTCATACTGACATCACAAGATCATCTTGTCCTTACAGACCTTGGCTCAAACTATCCCTTTTCTTCTAGGCATGACTCCTACTGTTTCCCAGGTGACCAACAAATATTTAAGAACCAGGTTTTCTCTTTTCCCAACCCTCTTAGAGCAGAAAAATTCATGAAACTCAAATGCAACAGAAGAAAAAAAGAAAGCTACAATGATTTTCCCCAAAGGCCTAGATATTTACAGAGTATGAGAGTTAGCTAATTTGCCATAAAATCTCTAATTTGTTTTTCCACCAAAGCCTTTGGATTGGTTTAAGAAGTCTAAAGACACCTATTTTGGCAATTTACTACAGCATTGCCTTCAATGAAGTGAGAGGCACATGATTTTATCTGTGAAATCTAAGACTGGGAAGACTCTGTATACTTCCTAAAATGTTGTGCACACCAGTCTGTGCTATGGTTTGGGAACCATTACAATAGGTAAGACTTCATTTCACCTCTTGACTTTGACTCAGGCATGTTCCAACTACTTCCTAAGACCACCACCTTGCAGGCAGCAGGGCCTGGCAGACCTCTCCACACATGCCTCCAAGCAGCAGATGACACCTTCCCCCTGTCTTTCCATTCTCTGTGGCTGTTCCCCACACACGTGTCCCCACACAAAATTAGCTGTTAGTTTTAAATAAGTCTAAGAGTGCTTCATAGTCCTCCTGCCTCTGCTGCAGGTGCTTTCCTTCTTTCTGCCCTCTGCCCCTAGACATTTACAGGGCTACCAAGTTGTTCAGAAATAACAAATTAATCTATAGCAAATGAACCTGAAAGGATGAGCAACAATTGACTACTAAGTATCTTAGAGGGTTATATGTGAGAATGTAATACATGTGCAGGGATCAGATTAGATAATTACGAAAGCCCAAAATAAGTTGCAGTTACTATTATTCAGGTCATAGTGTCTTCATTTGTTAACTTCCCAAAGGTAATGCTGTGGAGATGACAATGTAGGGAAAGACCATGCTCAGGCTAAAAAATAAAGGCCCACTGTGGACTCCAAGGCATTAACACCTGGACAGAAGAGAAACTGGGGAGCAGAAGTGTCCTCCTGGTGTTCTTCAAATCACAGTATACAAGTAAGCCTTTATAACCCCTAATCTAACAACATGAAGCCGATCTGAATTCCTCCTGACTTGAGAAACCACTGTTCTATTTAATTCTAAGATAGAACTAAATAATCTACATATTGGCAATTGATCATATAGTCTACACTAATGTTCTCATACTCCTTTGCTGTATGAATTTCTTTCCCCACTGAACAATACACACTTTAAAAGTAGAAGTCAGGCCTGTCCAGGTGGCGCAGTGGGTTAAGCAACGCACTATGAAGCAAAACAGCCACTGCAGCACAAGTTTGATCACTGCCCTCAGCAGGGAGGACACCCACACGGCCAGCAGACCTCTCCTGCCTCCCGCTGCTCCCCTCAGCAGTGTGTTTCTGTCAATCTGCCTGTTCTGCATCCTGCTCTGTCTGGTGGATTCTCCCACCACCCCCACACCTCTGGCCTGTACCCCAGTGCTTGTATGTATAAATAAATCTTTAAAAAAAAAAAGTAGAAGTCACTCTTCTTTGGCTTTTTGTAGCACACCAAAGAAGGTAAGTACTCAATTAATAACTGGGAAATTGAATTGAGACTACATCGTCTATAGAAAATCTAATTAAACATACCCAATAATCAAAGGCTTCTTTAATTCATCTTTTGTATAAGTTGTTTCCAAAACCCAAATGGTTATCAGTCATCACAAGCTGGCCCCTGTCAGCTCACTTTCTCAAAGTGATACTCTTCTCTCTCCATTACCCCTCTAGAATCAGCACCCCAGTTCTAGTGCCCTCAACTGAAACCTTGCCTCATCTGTCCTCTTTAAAAAAAAAAAAAAAGAAGTTAAAAATTTGCATTTATGATCGCAAACACAAGCAGCCTCTGGAGGAGGGGGTCTTAAGATTTCTGAACTCCTAACCGCCACCTCATGGGAAGCCAAAGAGCAGTACCGAGACACAGGATAAAAGCTGACTATCCCAAAGCACCAATTTTTCTCTAGAAAAAGGAACATGTTACATTAAAGTTTGAGGGTTTTAAGGGACTTGACTGAAAACTGGCAACCGTTTTTAAAATAGTTGATATTCCCGTAAGCCCTTCCTGGTTGTCAAACTCAGGGCCCCGGCTAGGTACCGCACGGTTCCGTGAGATCTAGGGGACGTCCCAATCCCCTCCCGACCCCGGCTCCTCCACCGCGAATCCCTAACTTGGACTCAAACCCTACGCCCACCACAACCTAAGCCCCTCTTCCCGGGTCGGTCTCAAACCCCGGACCCCAGCTGCAGCTCTCCCCCCAGCCCTAGGCCTCTCTCAAAGGAGCCATCTTTACTCCTACGCGGTCCCTACGCCCCCCGCCCCAAGACCTCCCACTTCAGACCCCCACCCCCACCAACCGCTCGTCCCAGACCCCATTCTCCCTCCATCCCCCAAGACCCACCCTTGACATCTCTTCCTTTTCCCAGACCCCACCTCCTCTGTCCCATTCATCCCTCCCGCTCCAACGCGCTTCTTCCCTTGGGCCGCAGCTCCCTCCAACCCCTTTCCTCGCCGCAGGAGGACCCCAACCCCTCCCTCTCACCTCGCCGCCATCCTCCAGCTGCAGCCACTCGGCGTTCATCCCCACCCGCCGCAAACACCAGCTCCGGCCACGGGTGCGGTCCCCAGTGAGCAGGGAGTCTGGCTCCCCCATAGCCCACTCGGCCCTGGGTCGCAGTCAACGCAGAGCGAGACCCCGACCCTGGTTCCCGCCGCGTCCTAGTTTCCTCGCGGGCGCCATACCTAAACAACAGACAGAAGCAATCGCTACGCACTCGCGATCGATGCGAATTCGCTCAGCCTCAGTGCCCAGCCTGCCCGCCCCATCCGCGAACCAGAGTCACCGCGCCTGCGCGAGAGGAAGGCCTGGCCCCGCCCGGCGCAGGTGTCGGGAAATTTACTACCTGGTGGGGCTGGGGAAACCCGAGCCTCTCCAGCTTACAGGGTATTTTATTCGTGCTTCCTAGAACCACCGTGCCAGTGTCGTTGCCCCAAATAGGATCATCTTCTTACCTTTCGTCTTTAATTTTTTTTTTTTGCGTTATGATTTGTCCTATTAAATTTACAACCAACTTTTTAAACAACTTTAAGCTCGACAGTTTTAAAATTTGTTGTCTGTTCCTACATAGCATCTAATGTGCACTACTTCCCTTTAGCGGATCTGTAAAGCTGCCAATCTGTAGAGACAGAAAACATTTACCTGGGGTTAGTGGTGGGAGCAGGGATGGAATACAGTTTGGCCTAAGAGAATTTTGGGAAGTGATAGAAATGTTGTAAAGCTAGATTGTGATGACCGCACAACTATAAATTTAAGAAAAAAATCATTGATGCATCCATATACTTCCAATGCATGATTTTTTTTTTTTGCTATGTAAGTTACCCTCAAAACTGTTAAAAAAAAAAAACTCTTTTTTTTTTGATTCTCCAATATTCTGTGGTAACTGCTTCCAGTAGTGAGTACCTCTATACTCACTATTTAATTTAAATGTAGTATTAAAATTCTAATAACTCAGTGTCCCCGTTTTTGTTTTTGATTTTTCAGTAACCTGGTTACATTTTTTTCTCAAATTCTCTCACTAGAAAAAAAATACATACATACTAAATAAATTATACAATGTACAATAGGACATGGCTAGCACCCTATATTTATTTACTCCTCTCAAACCAGGCCAAGCACCCTATATTCTTTATTTGCTTCTCTCAAACAATATGATAATGGTAGCTACCATTATAATTTCTACTTTAGGGATAATGAGAAGCAGGTTTAGTAATCTTCCCAAAGTAACAAATTAAATGGTTGAGTATAATACCAACCTAGGTCTTTTTAAAGAACCTGATTTTCTAAACATCACTGCAACCCCAGCCTATAGTGTTTCCTCCATGGGGCACTGTCAGATCAAGGATTTCATCCTGTGACTTCACAGTGGATCAGAAAAATTGGTGAGAATGATAACTGCCCACAAAGATGCTCCCTTAAACTTTGGATAGGTGTCTGTTGGTGCCTTCACCCCATCTTAGCATTGTCCCAAGAAGAGCAAGTACTTCTAGAGGCCATCTGGACATGTAATTGGCATGTCTCCTTAGGTCACCTTTGAGTGATAGTTTCTCAGATTTTCCTTGCTTTTCATGACTTTGATGGTTTTGAGGACTACTGGCCAGATATAGGAAGTCCTTTAATTGAGGTTTGTTTGATTTTTATATCATGATTAGACTGGGGCTATACGTTTGGGAGAGGAACATGACAGAAGCCAAAATAAAGTGCCATTCTCATTATGTCAAAGCAAGGGTACATGCTGTCAACATGAATTACCAATACTGATGTTAATCTTAGTCATGGGGCTGAGTTAATGTCTCTCTCCATGTGTAAGCTAAACATGTGCACACTGAAGTATTAAAATTCTAATGTATTGCCACTTCACACTTGGATCATCCTAGTCATCCTCCCCCCATGCTTATCTGTAACCTTCCACTTCAAGATATGAAACCTGGTTCCCAATATCCACCACCCATTTACTTAAACATCACTCCAAGGTACGTGTCGAGTATAGAGGTTTCACAATTATTAACCCGCACACCCATGGAAAACAACTCTCAACTAGACAGCCCTACTCATGTGCCAGTCTTTTGCCTTTATTCTTTTTTTTATATTTATTTATTTATTTATGCATACAAGAGCTGGGGCACAGGCCAGAGTCGCAGGAGGTGAGAGGATTCACCAGACAGAGCGGGGAGCAGAACAGGAAGACTGACTGAAACACACTGCTGAGGGGAGCAGCAGGCGAGGCAGGAGAGGTCTGCTATGCCATGTGGGTCCCCTCCCTGGCTGTCAGCAGGGATCGAACTCGTGCTGCAGTGGCTGTGGTCCGCCCCACCGTACACTGCTCCAACCCACTGCGCCACCAGGGAGGCCCTTTTGCCTTTATTCTTAAACTTGACTCATTCGCAAAGTTAGTTAGTTCAGCATCTTCTTCCCCTATCCATTTCAGAGAGGTGTTTTCACATATACAGTTTTATTTTTTTCTGTCATAATCTGCATTCTATCTGGGATCTCTTTACCTCCTAAATGATTTCTCAAAGTCTCTATACACTAAGGTTCACTCTTTCTAAGGTAAAGCTTTGGCAAGTGCATAATGTCATCTGTAACAATCATAGAGAGTAGTTTCTTTGCCATGAAAAAACCCTAGGGGGCCTCCCTGGCGGTGCAATGGGTGAAGCAGCGCACTATGAAGCAAAACACAGCCGCTGCAGCACAGCAGACCTCTCTTGTCTGGCCCACTGCTCCGGTCAGCAGTGTATTTCAGTCCATCCACCTTCTCTGTTCCCCACTCTTTCTCTGGTGGATCTTCTCACTCCCCACCCCCAGCACTCATGGCCTGTACCCAGTTCTTGTATACAAAGTAAGTAAAAAATATATAGAAGGAATTCAATTTAAAAAAAATACTAGGTCTTCACCTATTCAACCTCCCTACCTCCTGCACTCTGCCTGTTCTATTTAACAATGTTTCCAGGTGAAAAACTGAACTGCTACATGCAAAAAAAAAAAAAAAAGAAGCTATACTACTACCTCTCACCATGCACAAAAGTCAACTCAAAAAATGGATCAAAAAATTAGACATAAAACCTGAAACTATAAAATACAGAGAAGAAAATATAGGCAAAACAGGGCTTCCCTGATGGTGCAAGTGTTAAAATGCAGCACTATGAAGCTATCAGCAGCCACTGCAGCATGAGTTTGATCCCCTGGCCAGGGAGCTGACCCATATGGCTCAGCAAACCTCTCCTGTCTTGCCCGCCGCTCCCCTCAGCAGTGTATTTCAGTCGATCTGCCTGTTCTGCTCCCTACTCTATCTCTGGTGAATCATCTCATCCCCCACACTTCTGGCTTGTACCCCAGTTCTTGTATGCATAAAGAAATCTTTAAAATAAAATATAGACAAAACACTACATGACATACATCTCAGTAACATCTTTAAAGACACATCACCTAAAGGAAAGAAAGTGAAGGAAAGATTAGCTGCTGGGACTACATCAAATTAAAGAGCTTCTGTACAGCAAAAGAGACATTACCCAAAACAATGAGACATACTACTGATTGGGGAAAAAAATTTGCACTCCATGCTACTGATAAGGGACTGATTACAAAGATTTACAAAGAGCTCACACAACTCAAGAAAAACAAAGTAAACAATCCAGTCAAAAATTGGGCAGAAGAACTGAAAAGACACTTTTCCAAAGAGGAAATGCAAATGGCCAACAGGCATATGAAAAAATGTTCAACATCCTTCATAATCAGAGAAATGAAAGTTAAAACCACCTTACACCAGTAAAAATGGCACAGATTTAAAAAAACTAACAACTACAAATGTTGGCAAGGATATGGTGAAAAAGGAACTCTTCTACACTGCTGGTAGGAATGCAAAACTCCATGGAAAGCTGTATGGGGTTTCCTCAGTTTACTAAAAATAGAGCTACCATATGACCCAGCAATCCCACTGCTGGGGGTTTACCCAAAAGACACAAAAACCCTAATTCAAAAGGACACCTGCACTCTTATGTTTATCACAGCATTATTTATAATAGGTAAGACTTGGAATCAATCCAAATGCCCAAAAATAGAGAACTGGATAAAAAATGTGGTGTACATATATATATGGATGGAATATTATTCAGAAATCAAAAAGATAAACTAGAGACATTTGTAGAAACATGGATGGAGCTTGAAGGGATTATGCTCCATGAAATAAGTCAGAAGGAAAAAGAAAAATACCAGGTGGTCTACCTTACAGTAGGAATATAGGGTATCAAGGAAAAAATAAAATAACATCAATGAAAAATGAAAATAAACAGCTACAAAGCCGAGACATTCTGCAGGGAAGAGGGAGGGATTCGGATCAAGGCAGGGACAGAAAGAGCACAGGGACTGTGGTGATGGTGCAGGGGTGAACTGGTGGTGGAAATTCTATGGTGACTACACCTAGAAAAGAAAGCAAACATTGTAAGAAAATAAATAAAATATTTTTTAAAATGCTTTTAGGAGGACACTCCCAGCACATACATACAGTCCTCCTTCCCCTTTACAGCTGTGTATTATTCTACTGGGCAGACGCATCACTGTTCATTCATTGGGTCCTCCCCCACCTTTTTAAAAAATGAGTAACTTATTAATTCTTTAAGAAGGTTGATTTGAGCATCTGTAATGTTGACTTTAACCTCAGCTTCTCTCAGTACTGACCGGCCGACCCTATTGAACAGTCTCAGAAGGACCACGAAGGTCAGTGAGTCCCTCGTGCATCCTCATCTGAAAACAACCCTGTCTTAGAATCTTCACCACAAGGGTTTTTTTTTAATAAAGATTTATTTATTTATGCACACAAGAGCTGGGGTGCAGGCCAGAGTCGTGGGATGTTAGAGGATTCACCAGACAGAGTGGGGAGCAGAACAGGCAGATTGAAACACACTGCCGAGGGGAGCAGCGGGAGAGGCAGGAGAGGTCTGCCTTGCCATGTGGGTCCCCTCCCTGGCCGGCAGCAGGGATCGAACTCGTGCTGCAGTGGCTGCGGTTTGCTTCATTGTGAGTTGCTTAACCCACTGCGCCGCCAGGGAGGCCCACATGGAGTGTTTCTTATAGTGATTCTCCATGTTGGTGAGCATCTGTACTGGTCCTTTCACTTTGAGGTTCTTTTCCTTTGTGCCTCTGATGAAGTCTACACACACCTTCTCCAAAGATTTCACATTGTAGTTGGTTAGAATCACTCTAAGTCAGCGATTTGCCACCTCTGGTTCCACAGGTGTTTTTCTGGTATCTTTAAAGGCCGTGGCTGCAAAACACTGTTCTGGTGGGCTTGTTGTCTCCCCTGAGATCTGCAGTAAGTGGGGAGCAAGAGGTGGTAGACGACTCCCCGCACCTGTGACTGCATCTCCCACAGAGAGCAATGCGTCCCTACTGATACACAGTCCGTTTCGGTCTTTCACTAGCACAGATAGTTCTGCAATAAATTAGTGAATACCACTGTCGAATACCTATTATATGTTTTTCACATATCATCTTATTTAATCCTCATTACCAATCTGCAAGATATCCCCAGTTACTGTGAAACTCCGAGGTTACTGAGTGTTCAAGGTCTCCTTATCGAGAGATTCTTGGGGATTATGTTTTACTTTTTATTGTATTTCTGACATTTTTCTATGAATGAATGTAACTCAATGAGTAAATGGCAGTGTGGGGGAATTGTGAGCCCCAAGGACTACATCCTGTCCAGCCTGACGGTGGTCCCTAAGGTGAAACGGCTATATCCCAGAGTGAAGAGGAGAAAAAGAACCATCTGCTTTGAACAACTTGTGTATTAAGTGCTGTTTGTTGTTTTGCTTTTTGTTAAAGATTTATTTTTCTATGCATACAAGAACTTGGATTAGGGCAGAGATGCAGAGGGTGAGAGGTATCACCAGAGACAGAGCGGGGAGCAGAACAGGCAGATGGACTGAAATACGCTGCTGAGGGGAACAGCAGGCGAGACAGGAGAGGTTTGCTGCACCATGTGGGTCCCCTCCCTGGCCGGGATCAAGCTCAGGCCTCAGTGGCTGGTGATAGCTTGATAGCACTGAGATTTTCACCCCTATGCCACTGAGTGCTGTTTTACATAAACATAGGGTTTTAAGTATAGAGCCACAGATATTTCTGATATCTTTAATCAAGTTTATTCTATTCTGAAAGTATCTGTCATCAGTAATTAAGGTGGATGTTTTGGAGGTACTTGTAGTTAGTACTGCAGGAGATCACCTCCTTTTTGGGGGAGGCTCTGGCTCCTTGACCAGACATTCTTTGCATTAGTCAAATATCAGTATCCAGGGGGCCTCCCGGGGGCCTCCCCGGTGGTGCAGTGGGTTAAGCAACGCACTGTGAAGCGGACTGCAGCCACTGCAGCACAAATTCGATCCCTGCTGCTGGCCAGGGAGGGGACCCACATGGTGGGGCAGACCTCTCTTGCCTCGCCCGCTGCTCCCTTCAGCAGTGTGTTTCGGTCAGTCTGCCTGTTTTGCTCCCCACTCTGTCTGGTGATTCCTCTCACCTCCCGCAACTCTGGCCTGTACCCCAGCTCTTGTATGCATAAATATTTAAAAAAAATCAGTATCCAGTTCAAATATTTATTACCCACCTGATTTTATTAAAGAGAGGGGAGGAAGGAGGAAGAGGAAGTGAAAGAAGCGAGTGGGATCAGGCATCAGTAATTATTCCTTGTTCTCTCACTGCAGCATTGGCTTCAGGCTATTTATTTTGCAGGTAGTACAGGGCATCAAGCACTTAAAGCTGGGCTTGGCGTTATTCACGCTTAAAACATATCACTCAGAGTTGGCAATTTTGGAACTACAAAACCACAAAAATCCCTAACTCAATTCACCTTTGTCCAGGGTTAGTGAAAGCGGGACAAGTGGGAGTGTTTCTCACATGGAGAAATTTGAGTTCTACAGTCTAAGCTATATAATACAATTCCCATCACGTTTTTGAACTCACAAATTTATTGCACCATCAGCTCTGGCATTTATTATTCAGGACTTCTTGAAGTATGCTTAAATTTATTTCAACTAGTACAGCCTTATGACTCCCATTTCAGTAATAAAAAGGCTATGTTTTGCAAACTCTGGTTAACACTTCAGTAATGAGCCCTGACCAACATTTTAAAACAAGGGAGTACAATGAACAGGTTAGAGGCCATCACACATAGCGAGGGTAAGGACTGTTTGTGAAATGTTACTCGTGTCTGCTTGCATGTACTGGGTCTCAATGTAAAGTGTCTTTTTTTTTTCAGGTTGTGATCCAAAAAGTTTAGATTTTTAGTTTTAGATGAGATGGAGTAAGCCCACTATAATCTTTATCTGCCACTAGTCACAACTAAAAATTATGGACAAATTACCTGAAACTCTGGAAAGTCAACAAGCAGGTAAATTAGAGAGGGGAGTCAAAGTCTGAAGAAGCTATCTGTATGGGTTGAATTTCCCCAAATTCTTTCTTCTTTTCCTTCACAGCTTCAACTTGAGAGTCGGGGAGCTTTATGGAAGCAGAGGCAGCAAAATGTTCTAAGAGAAACTGAAAAGGAAAGAACTCTTATTCCTCACAACACTTCTGACATGAGAGGCTCTTTTCCCCTCCGACCAATTGTCCAACTTCTGGGTAACAAATGGGAGTCCTACAGCTCAATTCTGACACTAACTGCCTGGAGCTAGCACAGAACTGAGGCTTCGGGCTCCACATCTGCCCCATCTCAGGTGCCAGCTGCACGCCCCGTGTTGTCACCTGTATTTATGACTAACTAGCTACAAATTGTAGGTTCCCATAACCTCTTCCTCAGGTTTGAGAACTTGCTTAATAGCACACAGAACTCAGGGAAACACTTACACATTTACCAGTTTATTATAATGCACAGCATGATGAAGAGGCAGGTACAGGGAGAGAGGCCTGTAGGTCCCAAGTGCAGAAGTTTCTGTCCCTGTGGAGTTGGGCACATATGGAGGTCTTCATTAACCTGAAGGCTCTCTGAACTTTTCTGGAAAGAACTTATTTTTTGAAAAATTATTTATTTATTTATACAAGAACTGGGGTACAAACCAGAGGTGTTGGGGGAGGAGGATGAGAGGATTCATCAGAGACAGAGCAGGGAGCAGAACAGGTAGACTGACAGAAATACACTGCTGAGGGGAGCAGCAGGTGAGACAGGAGAGATTAGCTGTGTCATGTGGGTCACATCCCTGGCCAGGGATCGAACTCATGCTGCAGTGGCTGCGGATAGCTTCATGGTGCTACTTTTTAACCCCTTGTGCCACCAGGGAGGCTCCCTGGAAAGAACTTTTTTATGGAGGCTTCATCACCTAGGCATGCCAGTCATTAACTTAAACTTCCACATTTCGGTTCTTCTTGGAGGATGGTGTGGGGGATGCGATTGAAAGTTCCAAGTTTCTGGGCCTCCCTGGTGGCGCAGTGGGTTAAGCAACGAATTGTGAAGCAAACCTCAGCCACTGCAGCACGAGTTCGATCCTGTCTCTGGTGGATCCTCTTACCCCCCCGCACTTCTGACCTATACCCCAGTTCTTATAGGAATAAGAAAAAAATAGCAGAAGCTTCTCAAATTTGATGAAAGACATAAAATTACAGATTCATGAAACTCAGTAAAAAGCAAAACTCTAAAAAACAAAACCCAAGCAATCCATGCTCGGACATATAATTAAACTTAATGAAACCCAAAGTAAAGAATCTTGAAAAGTAGCCTGAGAAACAATATGGCGGTTCCTCAGAAAATTTAAAAAATCATCATATGATTCAGCAATTCTATTAGGGTATATACCCAGAAGTTGAGAACTAAAAGCAGAGTCTCAAAGAGATACTTATATACCCATGTTCATAGCAAAATTATTCATAATAGCCAAAAAATGGAAGCAAGTCAATTGACCATTAACAGATGAATGGAAAAGCAAAATATGACATATTCATGCAATGGGATCTTATGCAGCCTTTACAAAGAAAGGAAATTCTAAAATGATAGATGAACTTTGAGAACGTTATGCAAAGTGAAATAAGCCGGTTACAAAAAAGAAAAATACTATTCTACTTCTATGAGGAACCTAGAGTAGTTGAATTCACACAGACAGAAAGAATAGTGTGTGCAGAGGCTGGGGGAGGGAGGAATAGGGAAGCTGTTGTTTTATAGGTACAATGTTTCAGTTTTGCAAGATGGAAAGAGTTGTGGAGATAGACCGTGGTGATGGCTGGACAATGTGAATGTACTGAACACTACTGACTGGTACACTTAAAAATGATGAAGATGGGAAATTTTGTGTTGTGTATGCTTTGTTACAATTTTAAAAAAGCAATCTGAGAAAAATGGATTAAATATAGAGCAATGATTTCTCATCTGAAACAGTGGACACAAGGAGACACTGGAATATGTCTTTAAAGTGCCCAAAGAAAATAACCTCATACAGAAAAAACAGATGCAGAAATGAGGGCAAAATAAAGATAATTTAAACACCTACTTTAAGAGGAGCACTCAAGAAAGTGTTTCAGGATGAAGAGAAAAAAACAACACCAGAGAGAAACCTGGAACTTAAGGAAAGAATGAGGAACATAAACGGTGTCTAAGTTCTTAGAAATATACTTAACTAGTGAAAGCAAAATATGTAAGAGTATCTAGTGAAGTTTTCGATGTATAATATGTAACTCATATATATATATATATATACACTATAGGAAGGGAAAGTTGAAAAAAGGAGTTCTTTGGTTGTAAAGCTTTACATTTTACTTATGGTGATAAAATATTAACTATAGACTGTGAATAGTTAGGTATGTGTATTATAATTCTCAGAGCAAGTTTGCAGAGATTCAGAAGATTCTGCTCTTGTGGCAATGTTTTATGTTTTCTGATTCTGTGTGAATCGCATCACGAGCCTGAAATCTCTCCTTGATGTCTATGGCAGATTCCAAAATTGTCACCAACGATGAATTGAGTGTTGCCATGAAAGGCTTAATTCTGACTCCAGTCCTCAAAGCTGTTCAGAGGCATCTGACATGCAGGTATCTCCAAGTCAACCCTAAGACTGTCAACAAGAGGCTCCTGCCTCTAGAAGCAAAGGGGTCACTGTTTGGGGCAGGTGTACTGCCCTCCCTTTAGAGATGAAGATAAACAGGGGTAAAGCCTGTTTAAATCAAACCGTAGAGATTTAGATTGCAGAAACACTGAATAAACTATAGGTATGGCAGGATTAGTATGAAAGGTTTCATCAATTTTTAAAATAATGATTTTCAGAGAATGCTTCAATTCCTGCATAAATGAAAAAAAAATATTTGAATGAAGACAAACTCAGGTTATTTTCTCTAATTTCAGGAACAATTAGTGGCCTCAGTCCAAATACTGTCAAGTAGAAATATGGTTTGATTAAAAATGTTTTTCCTTTCTTTATATATATTTGACATCAACTGTAGTCCCCATGGAATCCTCACCACCATTTCACCAGTGCACCATCACTCAGTTCCTTGTGCTCTTTCTGCCTTCATCCCAGTCCCTCTCCCTCCCCTCCCCACAAAGTGCCTCTATCTTTTTGTTTTTGTTGTGTTGTGATTTTTTTAAATGTTTTTCTTCTTTTCCTTGATTCCTTATTTGGTTCCTTTATATTCTTCCTAAAAGTGAAACCAGATATGGTTTGATTTATGTCAAAAGTTAAACTCCAAGGTTTATTGTGAATAGTACTTAAATTTGAGGCCAGATTCTCCCTCTCCCAGTAAACTTAAGGGAAAGTCTGGTGTTCATTTTTAAAAGTTCTTTTTTTATTATTATTTAAACATTTATTCATTTATGCATATAAGAGCTGGGGTGCAGGCCTGAGGTATGGAGGAAGGTGGTGGTGAGAGGATTCACCAGAGACAGTGGGAAGCAGAATAGGCAGATTGACTGAAATACACTGCTGAGGGGAGCAGTGGGCACAGCAGGAGAGGTCTCTTGCACACCATGTGGGTCACCTCCCTAGCTGGGAATTGAACTCGTGCTGTGGTGGGTGCAGATAGTTTCAGAGTATGGCGACTTAACCCCTTGTGCCACCAGGGAGGCTCCCATTTTCAAAAGTTCTCATTGCAGAGATTACTATCGCTACAGAATACTTGTTCTCCCCTTCCTCTTATGGCAATAGAATCCTGACTTTCAGTGAGGCATAAGACTGTTGGAACAGACTAATCCCCCAACCTCCCTTACAAGTAGGTGTGACCCACCATGAGACTCAGTTCTAGCCTTGAAGTAGTAAGAAGGTATCATGAGACAGCTTTCTGGAACCTTCCTTAAAACACTGCTGACACATTTCCTTCATTCTTTTTTCTTTGGCACTCATTTAATACATTCTGTATTGGAGAGTGGATGTAGTGGCTGCGGTTCTAGCTGCCATCTTGACCATGAAGACCTGGAGAAGAACTCAAGGTTCTTAAAGACTGTGTGAAACAGACTCAGACTAGCCCTCGGTTGCTTACTTTTGGACTTTTATGTGAGGAGAAGTAAATCTTCATGATGTCTAAGTCACAGTTATTGTTTACGTTTGTTTTATGTAGTTCCTAATGACTGAAACCAAGACATACTCTCGAATGAATACTAGGAAGATGTTCCGGGTCGAGAAGTAATTCCAATCTATCCTTTGTAGATGAAAAATGCAACCAACTGCCTTTCTTGAGACAAGATACCAAGAGAAAAAACAACCAGCAACCAAAAGAACCTTAAGGAAGAACCTACATGGAGGGTGGATATTTGAACACAATGCAGTTTATCTGGTCTGGTGCGAAACACACCAGACAACCCATGTAGCCAGCCCTCCCTCTCTTGATCCAATGCTCCCTCCCCTGGTCTTGGGTAGGGTTTTCCTTTGTCAACTAGGAGGATGTTGGACTAGATGGTTCCATGTTTCTGTGTCCAGTGTTGAAATTCGAATCCATTTTCTAGTCTCCATTTGATGATATACTCCTTTTGGGTAAATGAAATGATCCAGAAAAGGTGCTTATGACCGTGCTTGGCACATGGCATGGACACCTGTAAATGTCAGCTCTCAGGAGCGTGTTCCTCATTTCTGTAGTTCCCAGATTCCTTCGTGAGTAGGTGCTCATCAGGGGTTTGCAGATATCCTCTGAGGCTGCCTTTTGATCTTCTATCAATCCCCTGCTTGCCCCACACAAGGTGTGTCCCCATACTTAGCAGTGTCAGTAAAATGACCCAAGAAAAGGAGGTGCCTTAGGTTTGAGGTTACACAAATACATGGAAGCAAAATCAGCAGTGGAGGAGGAAATACACTATTTATTTACAATTCTTTCACTTTATCCACAATTTCCCATACAAACATAAAAACTAAAAAAATAAAACCACCACTTGGGAACACAAGTGTCTTTTCTTTAATTAGTCCGGTTGAGGGAGGGTTAGATGCCCTCCGGCTCTGTGAAGGAGACTATTGAGGCACACTGAGGGGAAAAGGAAAGGGGGCGGAAGAATGCCTGAGAAACAGCTCCTGATGAGAAATGTAACATGCCGCTGTGGGGGGCTTCACTGTCAGAGAACCACCGGGATCGCCACCTAGCTTTCCAAGAAGATGGCAGCTGTCCCCCACCTCTCCGTTGCTAGGCGCCAAGAACTGAATGTGGGTCGCACATCTCATGAGCTGTGTGAGGTGAATGGTGACAGTGGAGGACATGGATATGCCTCTCTGAGAAGAGCCCAAAACCCCAGGGACATAGGAAACCCCCCTTTCCTTGGCACTGAGGAGTCAGTCACAGCTTGTCTTGAATACAACGCTGACTTAAAAATGTGAAAACAAAAGCCCTCCCCATACTGGGGAGAGGCAGGGGCTAAAAACATGCAGAAGGGCTTCTGCCTCTGTTGCTCTCTCTGGGAGGGGGCAGGGGCTAGGGGTAAGGAGCTCGGTCTGCTGAGGAGGGGGGAAGGAGCAGGGAAGGGACTCCGCAGGGCTGGGGTGAGAGGGAAAGTAGGGCAGGAGAGGAAAACTGAGACACTGATGCTCAGGGTGTCCAAAACAGCCTCGTATCTGCTCAGCTGCGCTCGCTCTGGCAGACTCACCTCCCTCACAGGAAGGCACCCAGAAACTGACCTGGAGGTGCTGAAGCCACCTGCCCAGGAACTTCATCTGTGCTAGTGACCTAGATTGCTTTCACATGTCAATGCACATTTATAAATATAAAATCATATCTGCTACAAAGAGGACATATATTTGTACAACTTTACCCATATACATAATAACACAATTTACACATCATATCTTGGAGTGGGTCATCATGGAAAAAAGGGTTTGGAGAGGTAAGAAGCCCCTTGTCCTGCCCCTGCCCTGATCTTTCTCAGGGACCTTTGTACACTTGGTCACGGGGCCCTTCCCAGCTGGTGGTGACGGGGCCAGCCTGGACAGAGAAACTCAGACACGCAGCTAAATGCTATTGGGTGCGTGCACCCACACCGCACGTAGACGCAGGCACACAGACATCTGGTGAGAAAGGGAAAATAAAACTCCTAGCCCTTGGGTGCAGGCCTCTTCCCAGAGTTATAAGCATCAGTGCCTCCTCCATCTTATAAAGCCACCCCTCGCTGGCTCATGAGGACAGAAGGGGAAAGGCTAGGGAACTGCGGGGAAGAAGGGGAGGGGAGAGATCAGGAGTGTTTTCAAAACATAAGGCGTTTCTTGACCTGTGATCAAATTAAACTATGTCGCAAAGAGCAAAGGTAGCCGTTGGGGTCGGGAGGCGAGAGACAGTCAGTCCTTGTAGGACAAAGTGAGTTGAGACCCTGAGCCTTCCCCTCGTTAGTCCAGTTTCTTTGAAAGGGGCAGACAACCCTGTACCTCCTTTTTGTCCTCTCCCCGAGCTCGGCCCAGCCACGTGGCATGGAATACTGACAGTGGTCCAAGAGGCCCATCCGGAGAGTGGAGTGGAGTGGTGGACGGGCACGCCGAAGAGTTAAGACCTGGGCGGTAGATGTGAGCTTTTTACAGCAGGAGTGGTTCCTGGCCGGGTCCATGGCTTGCGCAGTGGCCACAGTGATCAGATTGCCATCAGAGATGGGGCAGTCGGGGTCCCCACGGGGACACAGCACCTATCGGCGGTAGTGATTTGGGGCGTCGGCAAACATGTACTTGAGTCTGTAGGCCTCAGCAAGAAGCAGCCCGATCTCTTCGTTGCCCCAGTGTATCGTAGGGAGGTTTTGTAGCAGCATGAGGAGACCCTGGAATGCAAAACACGACCTTTATCACCCCGGGACTGCATAGCCAGGGACCAGCGGACCGGGAATAGGGCTCTTTTCTCCTGGGTCACCTACCCTAAGGGTGTGGCCTCCCTCCTCCCAAGGAGTGCTCAGCCCTTGGGCCCTGGTTCACGTTCTAGAAGGTTTGGAAAGCCTCTGCTGATTCTCTGATCCACTAACACCTGCCTCTTTAAAAATATTACAGCGAATCACAACAATAAATAAGGGTATTTAAAAGAGAAAAATAATCACTCATCATCCAAGTATACCTCTCTTACTTTTGATGCACCCCTTTTAGTCTTTTTTCACATGCATATTTCCTTAAATAGTTGTAATCATAATTATGATTTTATATGCATTCTAACCACCCCTTTTTACTATAATTTTCATGTTTCTCCATGCAGCCTTCAAAAACGATTATTCTCAGTGATAGTATTCTGTCATGTGACTATATTCTAATTTACCCAGCCATCTCCCATTCGTTATGCAATTTGTTTCCTTAAAAAACAAAACCACAACACCTTTATTGATAAGACTGCTGCATATCTTTCTGCACTTAACATCTTTTTCCTAATCCTTCTCTTGTAATGACTGTATTGACCTCCTGTGCTGTTCTCCAAAGACCACTCTCCACCAACCTGCCCAGATTATTTCCCACTGTCCCCAATGGACACGCCTCATCCAACCAGTTCCACTTCGTGGTCTGAATGTGCCTCTGTGGTTTATTTTATGCTGTTCTTCTCAGTCATAACACCTTTTCCTCTCT
Organism: Galemys pyrenaicus; assembly: GCA_019455555.1. NCBI lineage: Eukaryota > Metazoa > Chordata > Mammalia > Eulipotyphla > Talpidae > Galemys > Galemys pyrenaicus. The sequence goes on from JAGFMF010011803.1 coordinate 13,013,329, forward strand.
CCTCTACCTATCTAACTCCTATTCAGTTTGCAAAACCCAGGTCCCTCAAAAAGTCCCATGGAGATAGCCTATGAAAGAGGATATTAGAATAAAAAATAAACATGAGATTTCAGGTTATCTCTGTAACTACCCCTGCTGCTGCTGCTGTCTCATGCTCTTTGACTCTCTTTCTGAACTGAATTGTCTTATTTTTTCTGATTATTATAAAAATTCCTGATGATAATTGTACAAGAAACACAAGCTAGAGCCATAGAGACAGGTATAATTACATATAATTTTGAAACTTCAGTATGTCAGGAGGCGCCAAAAACTAAGTTAAATATAAGAAATTGTAAGAAAAGATTTATAATACCTATAAAAGACAAAAAAGGTTAATAATCATAATGACAATTTTTAAAAAAGGGCGTGTCTACAGATCGAGATGGAACACGGGAGAAGAATCAAGTAGAAAAGCAGAGGCGTGATGTAAACAGGCAGTGGGCAGGATGGCACCGGCGCCCACATGCTGTGGCTTCGCTTACAGATCCTGCTTTTAGCTGATTTGAACACCCAGCACAACTTCACAGTTTCCAGTGTAAAGGTCATGTACATCTTTGATGAGAGTTTTCCTTTAGGAACAGAAACTCAGCTGGGCACAAGGCTGCCTCTGCAGATCCTGGCTACAAATGGCCAATACGACTCAGTTCCCATCAATTCTAGCACGGTGTGACTTCTGGGTTATGTCCTACAATTCTCTTCTCCCCTTCCCAGAAAGGGCTGTGAACAGAGTATCTGAAACAGTCACCCTGCACTGAAAGATTAAAGTCACACACTGAAAATGAAGACAGGAGTCCGAGGCCTGCAACTTTATAGCCAGAAGGTTGGCCCTGACCACACACACTTAGACTTGCTAAGTGAAAAGATGGCAACACCCAACTTATTTTACGCCATTGCTATTTTGGGGACTTGACAGCAGGAGACAAGTTCATATCATTCTAACCAATGTATCAAAGTCGGAAATGCACATGATCTTGGATATCATTCTAACCAATGTATCAAAGTCGGAAATGCACATGATCTTGGATCCAGCAACTCTTTCGCTTTTTTCTCTTTACACTTTGATATCTTTTGAGCTGCTTGTTTTCGATTTTTACCATAAAGTCTTTGTATATTACTGTGTGATAGAATATTTTTCTAGAGTTCACGTTTTTAAACAAAACTGCAGAAATTCCGTTTAGTAAAAAGCAGCAGAAAATAAATCACTTATAACTTCATCAAGAGGCAACCAATTTTAAACATTTTAGCATGTTTCCTTAACAGCCCTTTTTCTGTACATTTTACAAAGCTGAAACGTCTTCTCTATATAATTTTGAATCTATTTAGCATTTATATAAGTACTTCCTCTGATATTAAAAACTTGTCTCAGACATTTCAATGGTCAAAAAATTTTCCATGATGTAGGTGAACCATAATTTATTCTACATCTTCCTGTTTTGAGCATTTAATTATTTCTGGTTTCTCATTATAATGAGATTATAATGAACAGCCTCATACATAAAGCTATTATTTTAGATTATTTCCTTGGGCTAAATTCCTAGGAATGAAATTACTAAGTCAAAGGGCATAAAAATTTAAAAGTTGCTTAATATTCACCCAGAAAATACAATCCAGAAAAATGCTTATTTCCCTAGATCTCTACCTGTACTGAATACTCTCATTAAACAAACTTTGTTAATTGTAATCCCCTTCTCTGAGATCTCCAGGCCCGAGACTGGAGCCCCATGACTTACATCAACATGGGAGTGAACCTACAGGTAGAACAGCAGGAAGCAATCAGATTTCTAGCTCTTGTAGTATGTCCACTGTAGGTGAATTAATCCAGCTTCATACACTATTAGCCTCTGTGGCTATCACCTGCGGCCTTGATCGTGTTGATGCAGAAGGTGCTTGGGAGTGTGGGTGTGGGGCATATATGCCTGATTGTGGCCACCTGGAGCATAGTGGGCATGTGTAAGTGCACACCTGGGCCTAGAGGCCAGGGATATAAGGGCGGAGTCACTCAGAGACAGAGAAGGCTGCAGGAGGACAGCTACAAGAGGACGAGGGACTATGAAAGAGGTGAGGCCATGAGCGAATGCCAGAGAGCCCAGAGAAAGAGTGCAAAGATTTGTGGGGAGCTGGGAGGCTCAGCTGCCTGCCTGCCTCCCAACACCCCTCCCTGCCTGGCCCACGCCTGCCTCCTTGCACGCCAGCCTCCCTGTTGGGGCACCTGTGTACCAGGTTCCCCGAGAGAACATGAAAGCCTGAAAAATCCACTGAGCGCTCCGGGACTCTGCTTTATCTGACTGCCCGAATCGACAGTGAAGTTACCCGTGCCTGCTGGCACTACATCCATCCTTGCCTCATCCTCGGGTGCTGGCATCTGCTTTCCACTTTCCCACCCCCTCCAGGTTAACACGCCCTCCCTCAAACCGCTGTTACTGAACGCAGCTCCATCAGAGCAGGTGCTCAGCCAGGATGCTCACTCAACCCACCCAGCTGCCAACACTCCTTTAAGAAGCCCGCTTGCAGCTGATCTGAGTCTCTGGATTGCTCATCTCTCACAGTCACAGTTCTCCCAGAGTCCCATCTAGGCTAGTTGTATGTCTGCCGCAAACCTTTTTCTTTTATATCTCACCTTACTTTAAAAATGTTGCCCTCCTTGGCACATAACGCCCTTCGTGGCCCCCCAACCCCTAAACCTGCCACCACCATGAACTTCCTGACCTCTGGTCCCTTTGCTCTTCTCTCCTGCTTCCTATTCCTTCCAAGTGCCCCCAACCCACCCAATGGAAAGATATTGCTGCCCCCTCCCCCTTATCAACATCCTCCTTAGGGAGTCAAATTTTATTCTAAGTTTGGCAGATTTTCTAGAGGGCTCAACCTTTCTTGTACCTCAGACTCTTGTCTGGTGAAGTTAATGAATCCTTTCTTAAAATAGTGCTTTTAATTACATAAAATCAAATACATAGTTAAATTGAAATGTAGTTATTAGAGTATTTTAAAAACAAATTCCTGATATTGCAATATATATATATATATACTGTTAATAAATTCTAACAAGATTAAATAACTGACTTAATTTCATAGTAACAAGCATAAACAATGTTTCTGAGGTATTTGCAACAACTTAATATGATAGGAAAATGCTTGCAAGTAGTGATAAAGAAAGGTACTGCTAACTTTACTGTGCTTTGTTGCCTAAGCTCATTATTATAGAAAATGCTAACTTGGAATTAGAAGTTACTGAAAATAAAACCATTTTTCATTCATGGATAGGGACCCCTTAACTTTCAAACGTGGGCTCTAGGTTAAAGTCTCCTGTTCTCGTAGCTTGCTCCTCTTGATCCACACCACAGCCAACAACTCCTCTTACTATACTTCCCTGCAGAGGCCAGTTTAATTCTCAGTGTCCACACTGACACTAAATTACATTTTAAAACTTGGTTATTGAAAAACCTTTTGTACAAATTGCTTCTGTCGGCATAGAACTTTATTCCCATTTTCAATCAACCTGCTGGGTGAAGTCAAATTGCCATCCTGTTTCTTGAGGACATATCTCATGCACTCAGGTCCAGCCCGGCCTTCCCTGGGAAGGGAACTGAAGTATGGCACCTGCCTAGTCTCATCAGGAAGATTCCAGGGTCCCGAGCCTCAGCGAACCTTCAGGGCCTCCGGAGGTAGCCCTACCTGTTACCATGGCCTGCTTCGGTCCGGCTGCAACAGCTGCATCAACTGTGATACTGCCTTGTCCCTGGACTTCTGGATTCCAAAGGTCTGGATGGGGCTCAGAAATCTACTTTTCACACACTTCTGCAAAGATTCCAATCGGCAACTACGTTTGGGGTTTCCACTAGAGAGACATAAAACTGCTTAATCAAAACACACTTGGGGTATAGGTCTCATAGTGAGGTCCGGAGAAAGGAAACCCCTAGATGTTACATAGCGTGATCTCTCATTAAATTAAGCTAAGTCTGTAAAATGGACTACTCTGTAGTGAACTCATGACTTTAATGTTTTCACAATCTTTGTATAAGCAGGTGCTCATGTAAAGTGTAAAACATTTTTTTAAAAAGTGGAGGAAATGATGATGATCCACACCTTCTTGTTTCTGACAGATCCTGCTCAGGTTCATTTATACGAATCACACAGGAGGCCACCGGCACCACGCGGACGGCAGTCCAGGGGTCGCACCGGGTCTTCTGTCCTCACTGGGCAGGGGTTTCTTCTCTGCAGACTTCCTGGTGTCCAGGCTCCTTTAGCAGCCTGCGCTGCGGCTTCAGCCTGGGCTTTGGTTAGCGCCTTGGCCTTCAGCCGGCAGCGCCTGAGCCGCTGGGCCATGCGGTCATGAACCCATCTCCCCAGCTTTAGGTGAGCAGGGTAAGCAAGTGACTGCTGCCCTTTGGGAGGCTGCTCTTCACCTCCTTGGGCCTACAGGGGCCTTGACAGCCTGTGCCCGTGCACGCGTGGCCTTGGCACTGCTGGCCTGCATCTTCTTCAGGCCCTTGCTGTGCTCTTAGCAAAGCACATGTTCCTTGAGAGCCTGGGGTGTAACATAACAGTAGTTATGTTTGTGCCTGGGGTTACATCATGCCATTTCTGTGCCATTTTGGGGACTGGCTGTGCATGGTGTGGTTCTTGGACCTGGTCAAATCTCTACCCAGAGGAGAGTGTCCTCTGCCACCCATGGTCCCTGCTCCCCATAGCCACACAGACATTGTCCCTGTCCTCCCTGTGGCTTGTGTCCTGCAACCGTCTGAGAGGCACAGGTGGCTTCGGATGCCATGCAGCCAGCACTCTACAGAGTTATACTTTTTGACAATATGGAACATCCACTATATTCTGTAATTAGAGATTAGATACAAAATGGCTTCAGCAACAGTTACACATGTACAGTGTGAATTCATTTATGTAGGGTTATACAGCACAATGTCTGAAAGGAAATGTAACACCCTGTGTGGTCACCTTTCAGGAACCTGATTTTTTTCTTACTGATTATTGGTATTTTCTATAATGATTATAAGCAGCCTCGGCAGTTACCAACAAAGGGGTGATTTCTCTAGAAGAGAATATTTTTTACTGGGATAGGATCTACCTGTAATTTCCAATTCTAGTTTTGCTAGGAACCTCCCAAAAGCCTTGAAATAATTCTACCTAGCCAAGGTAACGTCTCCACTTCCTCCAAGGGCTGGGAGACTTAACCAGGGGGAACCACTGCCACCTGGTGGCTTTGTCTAGTAACTGCAACTCCGTTATTGCACAGCAACAATGGGAAACCCTGCCCGGTGCACTGAAGTATTTGGATAGAGATCAAGAAATAGAAACTGAATAATCATGGCTGGAGGAAGATGGCAATTAAAAAATCAGGCGCTTTATCTAGGGTGAAGAAGGTACACTGCCAGGGCAAGAGACAACTGAATGTTACAAGGAGCTCATGAGAGCTCCAAGCACGACACACAGATGAGAAGCTGTAAAGAGGCAGCTTGTGGGGTGAGCAGCAGACTGTTTCCAAATTAATGGCGAAGGGCAATGTCCTCCGTGGGACAAAGGCCGGAAGTGGCTGAAATATCAGAAAAGGGCCTGACCCCAGAACCTTCTGAAAATCTACAGATTCCAAAGGAAAAAGAATATGGCAGAGGAGAAATTTAAGCCATGAGGAGAAAGACAACTAGGTAAGGGGCTAAAGGAGAAGGGATAGTAGGTTATAAGCCAAGGGTCTCTGGGAGCAGAGATCCGTTACAGAATGTCCAGTAGATGGAAGAATTGCAAATGAAGAGGGAGAACATCAAGGATGATGATGATAATAGTAGTTATCATTTACTGAGCACCTACTGTATACCAGGCAAGGCTCAAATAGTTCAAATACATACACACTGCCTTAACTCATTTAATTCTCACATCAACTCTGTGAGGTATATATTATTACCTCCACTTTACAGATGAGAAAACTGAGGCAGAGGTTAAGAACTTACCCAGGCTCAAAAACCAGTGCTGGGGCCTCCCTGGTGGCGCAGTGGGTTAAGCAACACACTATGAAGCAGACCGCAGCCACTGCAGCAGGAGTTCGATCCCCGCCGCTGGCCAGGGAGGGGACCCACATGGCGCAACAGACCTCTCCTGCCTCGCCCGCTGCTCCCCTCAGCAGTGTATTTCAGTCTATCTGTCTGTTCTTTTCCCTATTCTGTCTCTGGTGAATCCTCTCACCCCCCACACCTCTGGCCTGTACCCCAGTTCTTGATACATAAGTAAATAAATCTTTTAAAAAAACCCAAACCAGTGCTGGACTGGGATTTGAACCCAGATAATCTGGTTTTAGAAGTTGTAGGTATAACCACTATAACATATACTGCTTGACAGAGTTGGAACACAGGTTGAACACAATGTAGAGGGAATTAAAAAGAAAAAGAGGCTGTTTGAAGGAAATCCGGAAAAGGTGATTGTGTATGTGTGTGTGTAGAAGAACTGAGGTATAGGCTAGAGGTGTGTGTGGGGGTGGGGAGTGAGAGGATCCACCAGAGACAGAGCAGGGAGCAGAACAGGCGGATCTACTGAAATACACTGCTGAGGGGAGCAGCAGGCGAGACAGGTAAGGTCTGCTGTGCCATGTGGGTCCCCTGCCTGGCCGAGGATAACAGTAGCAGTGATAGCACTGAGACTAAACCCCAAGCTACCAAGGAGGGCCCGAGGTGATTAATTTTATTTAGTGGTGATGACCAAGCAGCAAAAGAACTTAAAAAGGCACACAGAATATATATTAAGTAAGGTACTGTGTACCTTATGATTTAGAATCACTTAGCAATATTGGAATTTTTTTTTCAAATATAAAGTACATTCAAGCATGTAAAAATAATTTCCTAGTCAAATAAATATTTTAAAATGCATCCCTCCTGCTCTGTGACGGTGAGTTGGCATGACATTTCGTCTGATCCCAATAAAAATTTCAAAAACGCACTCTGGTGTGCAAAGTTTCTGAGAGCAAATTTCTATTCACTGGTGTCCTCAGCATCAAAGGACCTCATGCCTTCGGCAAGCTTCCCCTGGGAGATGGCTGTGTGGAGTCCCCTCATGGCTTGTTTTGTCTTCCTGTCTAGGAATTGTGCCCTTTCTCACACCAGCTTGCTGTGGAAAAAGGCCTTCAGTTCCCAGGGTTCCCTCTGAACCCCTCTTCTGGGCAGGATTCAAACTAGAAATTCACTGGATGTTGGTAAAGACAGGCCCACGCTTGGGCAACGTTCCACAGCCCCATTCTTGAATTTCTGCACAAGTGGTGCGTGGATGTCATCTGATTTGAGGGGTTTACTTACATTTAGTTTGCTATCTTAGCACCCTTTCATTTAATGACTAACCTGTCTCCTACAAAAGAAAACTTCAGAGTGGAACTCTTTCCAAGGTTTGCTTATGTAAGATGAAAGCTAAGGCATCTGAGACCAGCTGCTACTTTGGTGGCACTGACTTCTTTGCCAGCTCCTTTTTTATGTATTTAAAGAAACTTTGTTAGTCTTTGGCGTGCTTGTAGAAATTAGCTCTGAGTCATCTGAAGCTTTATTAGCACCTCCTCTGTTTTTCTGGGTCTCCTGCTCTTCTGGGCTCTTACAGATGCTGCTTTTCCCAAGATGACTTTTCAGACTGCAGGGTGACCAGATGCCCATTCTCTCTGATTTGGTACTTTCCCTAGATAGAGTTACAGTCAAATAGTTTTCAGGCTTTCCGTGGGTTACTGCTTTATTTGGTACAAATTATCTTTTTTTAAAAATATAAATTAAGGGTTTATTATGAAATGTAAAACATATGTTCAGCATTGTCTGTGATTTAAGCCTAGGAGCGGGCCGACAGGCACTGGCTTACAGCCTCCAGCAGATGGGTGTTCTCTGGGGCAGCAGCCCCTGCTCCTTATCTCCAAGCTGCCAGGTCACGGTGTGCTCCAGGACACAGAGCCCTGGCGTAATGTGCACGTCCATCGTGAAACGCTGGGGAGGTTTTGCAGAAGCTTGACCTTGATGGACGTTTTAAATGTAGCATAACTGCAGGCAGCAACGACAAAAATCTTACGTGTGAAGCTGGATGGCCTTTTACATCTATAACCACCTCCCAGGTGAAGGGCACTTCCTGTGCCCCAGAAGTCTTGGGCTCCTCGCCAGTCAATATTCTCCCTGCAACCACTGACCTGAACCAAACCACCAAGTAGTTTTACATTTTCTTGAATGCCACATAAAATCTTTACTACGATCTTATTTCTAAAGTGATTATGATGCCCTTGAATATTTTTCAGTGACAAAAAAAACAAAAACAAAAGAAGTCAGCCTGAACGCATGCCTGAGGGTCAAAGATGAAACAATTTGAGCAACAAAATAAATGACAGTGTTGGGTAAGTCACAAGATAAAATAAATACCCATGAATCTGATATAAATAAACACTTGAATGAATACCTGGGAATGAAGGGACAGCTCTTCGTTGGAGTGGAATGCCAATTAACACAGAAGGACTGATGAGAATAGAAAATCACCGCTAGGCAAACATCACAGCCATGACTGTTACAGGCAAGAACCATTAAGGAATGTGAAAATTAGTGAGTGGAAGAGTGATGAGAAACTGGGTAATTACATTGTCTCAAAGTATCTACTCAGAAGACACTGATTAATTACCGCGGGGAAGATAGTAAATTTACAGTGGGGAAGCTGGCAGACCCACAGGCGTCTAGAGGTCAGGGGCAGCAGGGAGCCAGGGGCACCACCTGACATGATGCCCCAAGAAAGGCTTGTCACCTCAGGGGCCTCCTCCCTGGAAGGCAGGACCCTCAACTTCATCATGAGAGAGCACCCAAATTAAGGAACATTTCACATCACAACCAACCAGTACTCTTTAAAAGTTTAAAAAGTGGGACCTCCCTGGTGGCGCAGTGGGTTAAGCAACACACCATGAAGCAAACCGCAGATGCTGCAGCATGAGTTCGATCCCTGCCCCCAACCAGGGGGGTGTGGGGGGGTGGGACCCATATGGCCTGGCTCGCCTGCTGCTCCCCTCAGCAGTGTGTTTCGGTGGATCTGCTTGCTCTGCTCCCTGCTCTGTCTCTGGTGAATCCTCTCACCCCCACACCTCTGGCCTGTACCCCAGTGCTTGTATGCACAAATAAATAAATTTTAAAAAAAAGTTTAAAAAGTATTTCTCTGTCATGGAAGACAAAGACTGAGGAATTATCCCAAATTGGGAGCCTGTATTAGAGCCTGCTTCAGGAAAAAAGTCATTAATGCAGAAACTGGTAAGGTTCCATAGATTAATAATATTTTAGCAGTACAGATTCCTGACTGGGAAATTGTAGCAAGGTTGTGTCACGTGTCATTATGGAGTAGATGAGCAGAGCATATGGAATCTACTATCTTTGCAATGTTTTTGTAAGTGTAAAACTATTTTAAAATAAAAGGTTTTTAAAAAGGGTGAAACACACTTTAAAAAACCTGGTTTGAGGGCCTCCCTGGTGGTGCAAGGGATTGAGCACCACACTGTGGGGCTTCCACAGCCACTGAAGCAGGAGTTCGATCCTGGCCAGGGAGTTGACCCACATGGCGCAGCAGACCTCTCCTGCGTCGTCCGCTGCTCCCCTCAGCAGTGTGTTTCTGTCCCTCTGCCTGCTCTGCTCCCCACTCTGTCTCTGGTGAATCCTCTCACCTCCTGTGACTCTGGCCTGTAGCCCAGTTCTTGTGTGCATAAATAAATAAATCTTAAAAAAAAAAACCTGGTTTGAGTGAAATCCTGCCTGTACCAGTCCTTCTCAAGGCTGACGCAGTCCTCAGAGTACGTGGTGACTCTGGAGCATGCCTTCTCTCTCAGGCCCCGGCGCGGGGTGCTGGGGTTCACAGAGGCCCTCTCTGCTCCAGCAACCTGCACTCGTGCCCGGGACTCCCTGCTGCAGTCAGGCACCGGGATCACAGACCCCTCCTCCCCACAGGGATGTGTGGGGTTCAACTGTACCCTCTGAGAGGGAGAGCAGGAAAGGGAGTCTAGAGGTTGCAGGTCTTCCGAGCAGGGGAAGAAGAGCCCAGGAACCAGTATGGTCGGAAACCATTAGGGGACCCTCAGGGATAACTTACTCAGTTTTAAAGCAATCAGATGTGTGCTAATCATTTACACTGTGAGCAGAAGGAAGCAGGTCATTGGCAGGGAGCAGCACCCTTCTGAATTTAGCTCATGTGCCCAGGAAGTGCTGGCCAAGGCCTAAGGCAGGAGGCAACAGAGCACAAGCCACAGATTCCAGGTTTCTGCTACTTACTCCCTCATGACCTTGGCCTAGTTACTCAGTCACTGTGACTCAGTTTCCCCATTATAAAGTGGGGTAGTAATTACCTAACAGGCTGCAGAGGACAGAGCATATACTTTGTGGGACTCACAAGGATCAAATAAATTAACTCAGGTAAGTACTTAGAAGAGCACCTGGCACATTGAAAGTGCTAAGCATTAACTAATATTAGACTGAACAAATATGTGACTACTTTGACCTACGAAGGTGATTACATATAACTCAAGCTGATAATATCATCACAACTCCATTACTACAGCCCAGGCTGAGAATCAGAATTGTTGAGGACCCCTTTACTACGAAAGTACCTTGGCCCAGCTCTGCCGGAAGCTCTCTCTCAAGCAGCCCTCAGGCCCAGAGGACAGGGCATTTGCCCTGACAATACCTGTGCACAGCTGCGCCTCAGGTCCCCTTGCTCAGAGGTCTCAGGAAGGAAACCTTTGATGTGATGCTCCTGCCATCCATCAGGTGTTGGTCCCCTTTCCCAGGCAGTGACCCCCAGACAAGGAGAAGCAGACGCTCTTCCTTCTGAGGGCTTTCACCGCGTTGACCTTCACCCCGGCACAGCCTTTCCAGCCCTGTTTGTTCACCCAGCTGGGCAGTCTCACCTTGGACTCTTGCACTCTGACTTAGGAAAGTTAAAATCCACTGACTTAGAGACCTGGGTTCCTAATGCTCTGTCTTCACTGCTTCCCAGACTTGGGAGTACATGCAGGGAGCAATGTTAATGGAACTGAGAAGCCCTCACTGCTTTGAGGACTTCTGCCAGGTGTGCCATTTGAACTGCTTCACACGTACGCACTTGCTGCATTCTCAGAACAGCCCTCAGAGGTGGGTAGTGAATCCCCATTTTGCAAGTAAGAAAACTAAGGTGTAGAGAGCCACTTACTTAAGGTAAGTGATATAGGAAAGTGGAAGACGTAGGGCTGACCCCGGGGAGTCTGTTCAGGAGGCTGTAGCTTAACCGCTGCACTCTTCTGCAAAGTCCCCGGCATTGGCACGGAAGCTGCTGCTTCCCCCAACATCGCTCCACTGGCTCCCTGGACAGCTGGCACTTCTTCCCTGGTACTAAGAGTGACAAGTGGCTGGTCTGCTGAAGCTACCCACTTTTATTTTTGAGCTACTTCACCTGGTTCCTCTTTGAGCTGCTAAAGCTCTCCCTTCTTTCCGCTAGACTTGACTCTGCGGAGCCCGTGTTCACTGAGCTTCAGTCACAGAGACTGGAACACAAGTGGCCTTTAGCAGTTCGGCTAGAAGCGCCTTCTTCTCTGAGGCCCCTACCACCTCCAGTGACCTCTTCCTCCCTCTCTATCCTAAAGTCAGGCACACTTCTAACTCTATTATTCACAGAATTATGGAACTGGTCGTGGAGGTAGGAGGAGCGTTTGCAGATTATCCAGTTTAATTGTCCATTCTATTTTGTCGAAAGAAACTGACGAGACCCCCTCCATGGTAGTAGGACTGAGGTGTCAGCACAGCAGCAGATAAAAAGCCCACTGTTAGCCGTAGATTACTGCAGAAAGACCTTCATCCATCAGAGAGTCAAATGTGCTATCCAGGAAAGAACATCTCCACGTCTAACACGGTTGTAAAGTCATCGACGACTGTCCTGTGCTCTGTCAATATTGTGAATTTCTAAAAGCCATTCCAGGAAAGCTTCCACCTCCCCGAGCTAAGCTGGGAAGCACTTTTATCACACATGACAAAGCCCTCTGAGTCTGGCTCATGATAACTAAATTAGACTTCATGCTCTCGATACCCTGCTTCACCTCAGCCACATTATCAAAATTGATAGCTCGCCCCAGCACACGGCCATTCTAGCTCCTTTTCCTCATTTATCTCGGGGTGTCACATATGCTGCTTGCTGAAGCTGAGCTCTTCATCAGCGCTGGGGCCTGGCACACAGCTAGCACCGCCACGCAGGAGTCAACCCAGTCACTCTTCCCTTCTCCCCCCACCCAGAAGCCTTTACTTGGGCAAGTCAGGTCCTGTCTTTTCATCTATGGCTGAACAGACTTCTCCTCTTTCAGCACCTAACACCAATTCCAGAGTGGTGCTGCTCTGAGAACACCACGTTATTAGTCAGAACTCCAAAACACATTCCACCCTTTCTGGCTCTCAACCCCTCCCCACCCTGACTTTTAAAAAAAAATGTATGCTCATTAAAAAAAAACCCAAGACACTCTAAATTCAGAAATCTACAAAGCAGGGGAAAACAAAACCCACTACAGTGCTCAGAGCTAATAGCCTCAAATAACCTCCAGGCCTTTCTCTCTGCAGAATGTGGAGCCTGGCCGTCTGACCCCTCATTTTCCTCTCCCCTTTCCTGGGTCTCCTGGGACAACTGCCTGGCAGCCCCCCACCTAACTCACGCCCCACCCCCATCTTCAGTCGCCCCCATGTCCTGGCTCACTGGCTCTCTGCTGCACTTCCTGGCCTTCCCCCTGGCCCCCTTTGCTCGCCCACCTCCTCTCAGTCTCTTCTGTAGGAGCTTGCAGGGCTCCTACAGGGCTCTGCCTGGTTCTCTTCCCTCCTCTGTCCACACTCACTTCCCTAGGGATCTCATCCAGCATCCTGGTTTTAAGCACCATCTAGCCAAAGGCTCCGAGCCATAAATGGCCAGTCTAGATCTCACTTTCTCTCACAGCCCAGACTCATAGGACCTAACAGCCTACTTTACATTTTATTTCAATGTCTAGTGGCATTTAAAATTTGACAGGCCCAAAACTGAACTCCTGATCTTTCTCTGGAAACCTACCACTACGACAGCCTTCTAAACTGTGCAGTCTGGTTCATCCTTTTCTGTCATACTCTACATCAAATTCATAAAGAATTCCTGTTGGTCGGTGGGCCTCCCTGGTGGCGCAAGGAGTTAAGCACCACACTATGAAGCATCTGCAGCCACTATAGCATGAGTCCAGCCCCCGGCCAGGGAGGTGACCCACATGGCACAGCAGATCTCTTCTGTCTCACCCGCTGCTCCCTTCAGCAGTGTATTTCACTCCATCTGCCTATTCTGCTCCTTACTCTGTCTCTGGTGAATCCTCTCACCCCCCACATCTCTGGCTTACACCCCAGTTCTTGTATGCATAAATAAATAAAAATAAATCTTTAAAAAAAAATTCCTGTTGGTTCTATGTGCAGAATATAGCTAAGTTCTGGTCACTTGTCAAACCTCCATCACCACTGCCCAGGTCCAAGCCACCCTCATGTCAGCCCTGGAGAATCACACTAGCCTTCTGGCTGGTCTCTCTGTTGCCATCCTTGCCCACACTTAAATAGTCGACATAGAAATCAGAGAAGTCCTTGAAAACATAAGGCAGATCATGTCCTTCTTCGGCTCAAGGAACTTTCATGGCTCTCTTTCCACGCAGAATAAAGGCCAAAGTCCTGACAGCAGCTGAAAGTCCTTTGTGATCTGGATCCTTAGCAACTTCTCCAGCCTCAGCAATACCCAATCTTCCCCCAGATCTCTCTGCTCCAGACCACACTGGCCACCCTCATGATTCCTTATATAGCACAGGCACGTGTATGCCCCAGGGCCTTTGCACTGGCTGTTCCCTCTGCCTGTATACTTCCAGATGTTCACGTGGCTTACTCCCTCCCCTCTCTCAAGTCTTTGGTCAAATGTCATTATCCCTTCCCTACCATCTAATGATCCCTTTATCCTGCTCCACTTTTTTTAAGTAAGTTCATCTCTTTCTAATATCCACTTTCTCCCATCCAAGTACTAACCAGGCCCGACCCTGCTTAGCTTCCGAGATCAGACGAGATCGGGTGCGTTCAGGGTGGTATGGCCGTAGACTATATCCACTTTCTCAATTTAATTTACTGTACTTTTCAGCGTCTCCGAAGAGCCTGTAAACTGAGTAAGAGTAAGCTATTCTATTGTACCTTCCAGTACATCCTATGCCTTCCCCCGTGCCTAGCACCTGGCAGGCATTCCACGACTGCTTGTCAGTGAATGGATGAAAGGGCACGTGAACTGCCCAGATGCTCTGCGGTCTCTCTGGTGTTGGGATCCTCATCGTTCTGAGGAGCTCTGAACCCGATGACATCCTGCTAACTGGGCAGGGCAGCCTCACTGAGTACCTTCTCCTGTCCTCTGCCCAGCCAGGTACTGGCTGTGGCACCTTCTGTCCGTGCAGCCCCGCTAGTGGGATAACTCCTCTTCTGATGCTAATTCCCAGCCCAGGCTGAGGTCCTGTCGGACTCACCTGAAAGTCCTCCTCATCCAAGATCTCTTTCCTCCACTTGATCAAGAAGGCTGCACACACGTAGAGATGAAAATGGGAGAAGCCTTCTGGTTCAGACTGGGGAGGGAAAAGACAGTTGTTAGGTCTCCAAGCTCTGACAGGGAGCTGGAGCTAGGCCTCAGTTCTGGTCCTTCTCCCAGGTGGGGAAAGCACATAGCACCCTTTCCTGGCTGAGCAAACAGACTTGGCCCCAAAGCAAAGGCAGACAGAGAAGTAGAGAGGAGCTGGGCACCTGGGAAAAGTATGGCTGGAGAAGGTGGGGATCTCTTCTCACCTGGTATGTGTCCCACAGGCGGATGGTGCAGCGAAGGGGGAGCTCCCGCATAAGTAGGTTGTTCATCCAACGAAAAGCAAACTGCAGATATTCGACCTCGTACCTCCTGAAGTGATTATGTACCTGCTCTGAAACCGGAGATGTCACTGGCCTCGGAGCACCACCTGGGGGTCTGACTCTGAAGGAGCCACAGAACCCATTCCTTTTCACCCCCTCCCCTGTACCAGCCTCTGGCTTGGTTGTCCTTTAACTCCCCCATCTCACAGCCACACTAACTCAGCCCTGCGCAGAGAAGAAAGTTGCCTCTCCTCCTTCACAGGGCTGTGATGGCCATAAAACAGGAGACACAAGGCTCACTTGGCTGCTTGACCTTATTACTCATCAGAGAGGGAGGCAGAAAGGAAAAGAACCTCGGGGGTCACCTTGGCCGTCCTCTCCCTGGTCACTGACGGATGGCCGCCAGCAGAAACTTAAACACTGCGAGTGAAGAGGCTCCTGACTCCACTCAGGGGCAGCCTCTCCCACAGTGTAGTGATTCAACAGGAAGCGCTTTGACGCATTCAAGAGAAACTAGCTCCCTCCCAACTCCCACCCCGTGTGTGTGTGTGTGTGTGTGTGTGCGTTATTCTGAAACAACCCAAAATAAACCCAATCCCTGTTCCACATGGCAGCCCATCAAATAAATGCTTAGTAGGATTTTTTAAAAAATCACTGTCATTCTCCATTTCCCAATCTATAAAAACCTTCTGATGTATGAGTGATTATCAGAAGGTTTGGGGGAGGATAAAATGAGAAAATGAAAGTTTACAACAGCACCTGGCATGTGGTAAACACTTAACACAATTTTTGAAATAACCAACCATCAAAATGGTTATTTCTAGGGAGTAGAATTTAAGGAGGGGGAGATTTTATGTTTTGTGTGTTTTGAATTGCTTAAATTTTTGTAATGGTAAGTATTACTTCCATAATTCAAAGAAGCAATAAAGGTATGTACATTTAAAATGCCACTCTCTGCCCTATGAGGCATTTGCGAGGTGCAGAAAACAAGGATCGGGCAGGTGGTGGCAGAGGCCTCTGCCCTCTGGAGCCTGGCGGGTGCGGCCTCTGTCGGGTAGCTCAGCACCCCTGTTGGCAGCAGGGCATGCCTGGTGGCAAGATCTGGGGGGCAACGCATCAGAGGCAGCTGAGTGACAGATGGCTTGGAAGAGGGCACAGTAGCAGAGATAAGTCCTACTAGGAGAACTCATGACCTCTGGGGCTGTCTGGACCAGAGCTGTGGCTAGTGAAATGGAGAAGAAAGGATGAGTTTGAGGAGAGATGCTGAAGGAGACCTGACAGAAGCTGGTGACAGCCACCATGCGGCTCACAGCTGGGTCAGGGTGATAAGACGGAGGAAAACACACCTAGCACGCCACGGATAGGAACCACTGTAAATACACAAGGAGCTGGGAAGAATGAAATACTAAGTCATAAGTGGGGCCAGAGCAGATGGAACAAATCAGAGAAGGTTTTCATGAAAAGAGAACCTTGAAGAGGAGAGAAAGGGACATGCAATTTCTGTGTGGGGGTGGGGGGTACTGTTTAGGTGAAGCAGAAAACCCATGACTGAGAGAACCAGGAAACAAGATTCATTAGTTGGTGTGAGAACTGGTAGAGTCAGCCCGAAAGACGTTTTACAGCTTAGCTGGTGCATGAGCTTCACTTAACAGAAGACTTCACTGTTAGGTTCTGTGTGCTCTTTGTGAAACTGAATTCTGACTTCTTTCCCTGGGCAGCCTCAGTTTCTTCAATAGCCAACAGTAGGGCTTTTTAAGTTGCCTCTCAGTTCTAGCGTTCCATGAGCCAGAACCAAGGAATTACTGTCAGGCTCCTGCACTTCAGGCAGAGCCATGTCTCATCTCCTCTGGTCCAAACAGACCACAGGGAGCTGTCCAGGGAGCTGGGGAGTCCTGCTGTGGTGTCAGCCAGACTCGAGAGCCCAGCATTAAGCCCATGAGTCCCAAGTCACAGGATTGCAGGAAGGACAGAGCAGATTACAGACTTAATGCTAAAAGCAGTGGAAAGCCACAGAGGTTTTATAGCACTAGAGGAACTGGCGAGACATGAGCAGATGGTGCTTCAGGCAGTGGAGTGACAGATGGCTTGGAAGAGGGCACAGTAGAAGAGATAAGTCCTTCTAAGAGGAACTCATGAACTCTGGGCCTGTCTGGACCAGAGCTGTGGCTAGTGAAATGGAGAAGAAAGGGTGAGTTTGAGGAGAGATGCTGAAGGAGAACTGATAGAAGTTGGTGACAGAAAATGAAGGAGAAAAAAGAACATAAGCTAACAGCAGAGTTCCTACCTCACCTTCTTGTGGAGATGTGGTAGGTGTTGGAGCTGCCAACAGGAAATGACCTGGAAATGACCTGGAAATGACCATGGCCAGGAAGGGCTGAGGAGAGGGCCCAGCCCTGTGTCAGACCAGTGTGCTGTTGCTAGAGAATGTCCCCTCCTCTGAACCTACCATCAATCCGGCTAACAAGCTCTTCCAGTGCCTTGACCTTCTTCTGGATTCCTGGTTGTGCAAAGGTATAGTTATCCTGCAAATGACAGACAGCCCAGGATGAACAAGGACTCCAAGCCATCGGGCTACCCCTCCCCACAACATGTTTAAAGGCACACTGTTTTTTCAAAGATGGTGCAAGCATTCTAGGGAGCAAGGGAATCTGCACAACAGCAGAGTGTGTGGGAAGCCTGACAGAGCCCTGCACTGTGGAGGCAAACAACATGGCTTGGGGTGCCCAGGAGAAAGGAGGTAGACCCTGAAGCCAGGACAACATGAAATATCCTCAGATGCCAGGGGACACTAGACCATTGCCTTTCGAAGGCTATCAAGTGAAGGAAAGGTAAAGGTGAACAGACCAAACAGAGGAGGGCCAAGATGGGTGGGGGTAGGGGGCCTGTCAGATGCAGAAGGACAACGAGCAGCACAGAGGCTGGCAGCGAGCTCGCGGACACAGGCATGCCGCGAGGGCAGACCCGCTCACCTGGATCCCATCCAGCAGCTTGCTCATGCACCAAAAGCTGTCGGCTTCAATGCTTCGCAGCATGTCCTGAGACAAATTGGTCACGTCAAAGTTCTCCACATCCTCTTCTGTAAAACAAAAGGTGAAGAAAGTCCAGAGGTCTTCTCTAAAAAATGGAGAGAGAAAGATAGAGTCTAGTATTGCTGATGGGTCTTTAAAGCCAGTGGAGGGCCAGGCTGACCTGATGCCAAAGAACAGGGCTGCCCGCCTCCTCCCTTGTCAGGCGGGCAGCTTGTCCCAGGAAAGTTCGTAAGGATCTCATTACAATGCTGAACAGCCCATGTCTCGCACCAATTCCACTGGGTCCGACATATCTTACTCTACCACTGATTTGTTCATTCAGTTTTAGAAAAAGATACTTCAGGCTTTATGTTCAGTGAGCTGTAACCAGCCCCCTGGAGACAGACTGGAAAAGTTCTTTGATTTCAGAAATTTAGTGAGCTGTCTAGCATACTCACATTCATACGTAGCAAGAACAGCAGGGATCAGGCAGCCCCTATGGCTCACTTTTAAGACAGAATCCCAAAATTGTGAACAGGCACACCCATGAACTAAAAATGAAGCCCATGGGAGTTACTAGAATTTAATTTTACTCAGTGGGGAATTCCCAAGATGGGCTTTGCAAAAGACCAGTCCTCTAGGATACATAAAGAAAAAGAGACTCCATGGAAAATACAGTTGAGAAATGCTGTATTATCCATCCCCCTTTGGAAACTTCATGAAGATCACAGCATACAGAAGGATTTGGAGTTATTAGAGATTTCTGTTAAGCCTAACCTTGTTTCTCTGGCATTTCCCCAGCCCTGAGGCCTCTTTATAAGGACCATCTGGTAGCTTCTGATGGAAATCCCGCACTAAGCAACAGAAGTCAGAAACTGTCTGCTCCGAGATACAAGCGGACAGAAGTTAAGAAGCTCTCTAGACACCTCAAGAAGGAAAATGTCATGTGATGATTCCTCCTGCCAGAGAGGTACAAGTAGTAACAAAGTTCTCAGCCCAGTGAAAAGGACCGCCTTGCTCTTGGGTTCTCAGATGACCGCCAGAGGCCACAAATGGAAATGTCCAGGGCTTCGAGTTCTGCACTGAAGGTAGCTTTTTTCCTCAGACCCACCAGCCTGCTTTGTTGAAACAGCACGTTCACTGCAGTCCCTGGCGCTGCAGGGACATAGACGTCTGACAAAACATATTCCGAATCCAGCCCTTTCATTCATGAAAATTATTACTAAAACTTACAACCAAAACTCTCAGATTCTTATCCTGTATAAACAGTGTTTTTAGTGAACATCAAGGGCTGTAAAAAAGCAAAACAAAACACAAACAACAGAAACCCTTTTGAGGGTGCTTTGTCAGGAGACCTATGACCCTGGGAATACCTGAAAGCCCAACTCAAAACAGTCACGGTTAGTACACGGGAAGTGCCGGCTGGTGCCTGGCACATTGTAGGTGCGATACAGTTTATCTTGGATGAAGTTTATTCGGAATTTATAATGACACGGGAAAGCATGTTTTACGGGAAAAGAATGAGGTACAAAATTATTTATGGTGGACTTTCAACTACTGTACACACAATATTTTTGTGTTTATATAAGCATGGAGGAAAGACAAAATATATCATAAGGTTTACAGTGCTTATTCCTCCCAGTGGTTCCAGGAATAGAGGAGTTTTATTTTCTTTAAGCTTTACTAGACTTTTCAAAATTTCTACCATAAGCATAATTTTTATAGTCAGAAATAAAAAAATGCATATTATTGTAGGAAAAAAGGCCATCACTGACTACACCTGCCTTTTATCACCAGAAAAGTGTTGTAAAACACCACTAAGCCTGTAGAAACCAAGACTCCAAATAAAAGATAAAGGTCTATTTGAGAATCACGATTTTAAAAACTGTCCCAGGAAATAACATCCTCCCTTTTTTCTTAACTTAAATACTTAAGTATGTGATGGGTTTTGTGGATCTACACATTCTGTGGATAATGTATATATACACTATTTATTCAGTCCAATCATACTGGGCTCTAAGACCCAGCTCAGAATCTTCCTTTTTCTGTAGGCTTTGTTTTACACCTCTAAGGAACTCCAGTTCCCCAGTGCACATGTACCTCTACCACTTTATGAACCTGTTTCCCCAGGATGGAGAACCATTTTCCATAGCAACGCCCCGAGGAATGCCCCGGCCTTCAGCCCTGAAGGAGAAGCACTCTGGCCACGGTGCACGCAGACCACCTCAGGAGCAGCCTCAGCAGTGCAGAGGAAAGGGTGCTGCTGTCTTTCTCGTGAGCACGGCTGTTCACACGAACTGTCTGAGATGGTCACTCCCTCTTTATTAGAACAGGACTGTAAGAAAAAAGTGGAGCCCAAAAGGAAGGTTCAAGACAAAAGCACCCCGCTTCTCATACACATTTCCCAAACGAAGATCCAGAGCCACATCACACTTTGAAGGATCTTTTCCAACTCAGGCATTCTACAAAGTGAAACGTGACTAGCAGCGGAGAGTGACAAGGGGAAAAGCCTGGGAGGGGCACAGCTGCCATATCCGCTCTGGCAAACGTGGCTTTGTCAGACAAAACATGTGGTTAAGAGCGCAGACTCTGGGATCAGACTGCACAGCTCAAATTCTGGCTCTGTCACTCTTTAGCTATGTGGCTTTGGGCAAATGATTTTACCTTCTTGCCTCAATCCCTCATCTGTTCAAGTGGTAATAGCAGTACCAGTATCACGGAATGTCGTAAGGATGAAATAAGTTAATATATCAAAAACGTTCATAGTGCTTGGCATAAAATAAGCATTATGTAAATGTTACTAGCATCACTGTTATTGAACGAGGGACGAATAAACTTTCATCTTGTTTCAGCTACTGTTATTTTGGATCTCTGCTACTTGCAGCCAAAGCTAACCTAATCCCAAAATGTACCTGAAAAATAAGTCAATCATCAGAGCTTTTTACTTCCACCTTTTGGTCTTAAGGAGGAAGATGGAACAGCGTGAGGCCTCAGGCTGGTAAGACACCACTCTCAGTAAGAGCACACGCTCTGGACCTGCAACTGTGCAGGGAGCAGGGGGGCCAACAGATATGATACGGACCCCTTTTCTGGGGCCACAACTGGTGCTCTTGCGCGCCCCTGCTCTGCCCTTCCGCCTGGCCTGCTCGTTAGCCCCTTGCTTTCACAGACAGTGGGGTGGTTCACCCGCATTTCAGGGTGGGAGGCAAGTTTACTGCCGCTCTCCTGCCTGCTGGGAGGGCAAAATTTAGACCTTCAGTCAAAACTGTGAGCTGAGTGCACCAGCAAAGAGCAGCAGAGAAAGAGAGGCACAGATGCTCTCTGAAGGGCTTCATTCAGCATAAAAAGTCTGTTAGAAGAATCATTAAATACCCTATTTGAGGAAATTCAACACATAATTGAGCTAGAAGGGGAAAACTGTGCCAGCGATGCAGTATCGAGTGACGCAGCGTCTTTGGCTGTCATGACCGAGCACACAGCCGCCAGGACTCCGACTGGAGGAAAGAGATTTTAAGGCACACTTTATGGCTACTTAAAGAGGCAAAGCATACAAAAGGAAGAGACCAAAAAGCTCGTTATAAAAGTCAAATTGCCCACTCTGGGCTTGACGAGAACAGAGCCATTTTTTAGCCGATAAAATGTGCTTGAGTGGCGGCTCCAGTGAACTGTTTTTCTGAGAACTCCAAGTCCTAGACCTAAATCAGCCTCATCTATACATCAAAAATGTTGCGATGGTTTTGGGAAGCACTGGTCTTTCCAAAACATACAGGAGTAACTTGCCCATTCAATGTTCTGGGCATTTCCTAGGAACCACCTGTGATTAAAGGGCAGCTTCTAGATTCTGTGATCTGTTGGATGGGAATGATTTGGCCAAGTGGCTGGTACAGAAGGGTTCGAGGCATCAGATTGATCCACCTTTCTATTCCACAGTCTCTGGTTGACCTGATTTCTGTCTGTTTTCTAAAAATTGGACTCACAAGACTGATTTCTTACCTAATATTTCCTGATCACAAAAGAAAACGGAGAAAATAAATCCTTTTGGCCATGCAGCTGAAGAATCCCACAAAATAGGAATTTACACAGACCATCAAAAAGAAAAAGAGGGCCTCCCTGGTGGTGCAGTGGATTAAGCAACACACTATGAAGCAAACAGCAGCCACTGCAGCATGAGTTCGATCCCTGCCCCAGGCCAGGGAGGGGACCCACATGGCACAGCAGACCTCTCCTGCTGTGCCCGCTGCTCCCCTCAGCAGTGTACTTCTGTTTATCTGCCTGTTCTGCTCCCCACTCTCTGTGGTGAATCCTCTCACCAGCCCCCCACACCTCTGGCCTGTACCCCAGTGCTTGTATGCATAAATAAATAAATCTTTAAAAAAAAAAAAAAAGAAAGAAAAAGAACACAGATTTAAGAAACGTGTGAAGGAATTAATCTGACCACCTGTAGGGAATAACTTTTAAGTGGTTTAAGTGCCATGTAAACATATTCTGGTTGTTCATTTGACATTTTCAGGCAAAAATTAGATGGCAGCAGCCAAGGCAAGGACACCACGGCCCCTCACAAACCCTGGGGAGTCAAACCTCCTGACAAATGAGAGTGAGAGAGTCGGTCTCTTCTAGAGGGAAGGTGAGAGGATGGACTTCTGCGGTTCCACCGAGCAGACACATGGGGAGGTGGCGCTGTTGTACGAGGACCATGCAATAGACTGTGTGAGAGCAGCCATGCTATCTCAAAGGCAGACACACAGCTGACCGAGGAGCCTTTCCTGACGCTGTGCCTGTCAATCAGAGGAGTGATTAAAAGGTAACTATTAACCAGGAAGGACAGATGAACTTTGGCTGTACGCTACTCAAGTGGAGTGGCTGGGTGCACCTGTACTGTGATGCACTGGTTAAAGTTAACTTTAAACACTGAAATTTTCTCTATTCTCCTAAGAGTCCTATATTACTTTACTTAGCAAACAAGAGTTGCTAAGTTTGCTAACTCAGCCTCTGGAGTATATAAGATCCCAGATTATCTGAGCCCAAACTGTATGGGTATTCAGGATATGGGGGCAGGGAGGGACCAGGTCCAGCACACACTTAACCTGCTAGGAGCTCACCTAAAGATGACCCACACAGACAGGCAACCAGTTGTCAGAACACTGTGGACATGAATGGGCTCTGGGCAGTTTAGGGTACCCAGTACCAGTGTCAGCTGACTACAGAGCTCCTCATCCAGGCTCAGATAGCTTGAATATGTTGGCTACCTCAATTTCTAATGTCTCACTTATTCCTGGGTCGGATGACAGGATGAGAGCAAGCATGCAGGCCACTTGGCTCACTGCCTGGAGTGATCAGGCTCGGCTTTAGAGGATAGCATTCAAGCCACAACTTACATATGGAGACCTAAGCTTCTTCAATGATAGGAAATCCAGTCCTGGAGACCCGCCAAATGCACAATGCCATCTAGAGTCTGCTGCAAGTAGCTTAGTTCTGAGCTCTGGCTGGGCTGCCTCTGTACAGATCTCTGTTGGTAGGAGAGCCTCAAATATCTCACTGTCTACCCCGTATGAGGCTGCTTCATCTATGAAGATGGAACCAGGAGACACCGTGAAGGAAAGATTAGGGTCCCACACAGGGTGAATGCTAACCCCACTCCCAAATTTCTTCCAAGCCAGCAGCATTAGAAGGAAAACAGAATACTCTTATTATGTGATTCAATTTTTACAAAGTTTAGAGACAGGCAAAACTAATCTAGGAAAACTAATACTAATACAGATGTCAAAAGTCAGTAGTTACCCTTGGGGGGGGGGGTCAAAGGAAGAGAGGGGACAGGGGACTTCTGCAGGCTGCAAATGTTTCTTATCTTGATATGTGGATTATTTATGGGAAATTTATTGAGCTGTGTACCTATGATATATACTTTTTCAAATGCACATGACACTTCAATATAAATTTTACGTTTATAAAAAGTACAAAGAAAAAAATGCCTTCTTAAAACAATAATGAAAACTCATCATTACTAGGAAGTTTGTCCCGGTCTCATCTCTGGCTACAGGCCAGGAAGAACAGGATCGGCAAGGTGGCTCTCGCAGGGAGGAGTCAGATAGGAGATGGAGAATGATGCCTCCCAGGAACTGAGACCACGCACCTGGGGTAGAATCTGCAACAGCCCAGGAGCAAGGCGTGGAGACAGGGTGCATAGCAAGCACATGGGTATGGGGGTAGTTATTAAAGCTCTTTTTTTTCCCCCTAAAAATTGAGTATTAACTATCAAAGTTACTGGCATGGCTGATGCCCTGCCTCCTTTGGGACGACACTCACGCATGATCCTGGGTCACTGCCCATGCTACCACTCACGTCAGCAGGGCCACCTCTGTTCTCTCCTGCTGCTCCCTAGGACCAACCACAACCAACAGATACCTTACCTGGTTATCGATCTATTGTCTGTTTCTGCCCATCAGAATTTAAAGCGCTGGGGGAGGGGTTTTTTTTAGTGTGACTTACATACAGCAGATAACATATAAGCACAGAGTTCTGAGTTTTGGCATGTGTACGTACATCTGTGCGGAAAGTGTTCCTGCCCAATACAAAAGGGGTCCATTACCCAGGAAAAATTTCTCGTGCCAGTTAATCTCCCATGAGTCAACCATTGTTCTGATTTCTCTCACTAGGGAATATGTTTGAACTCTACTTAACTGGACTCATACAATGTATACTTTTTTTTGGCATCTGGCTTATTTTGTTCAAATGATGGTGTTTTGAGGGAGTTTCTTCCATGCAGTTCTGGCTTCTTTATTGCCAAGTACTACTCTATTGTATGAATATCCATCCTCCTGTTCGTGGATGCTTGGGTTGTTTCTGGTTTTTGTCTATATGAGTGAAGTTATTATGAATATTCTTACACAAGTCTTTTGGGAGTTATAACCTTCAATTTTCCTTGAATAAATATCTAGCAGTCGGCAGCAGAGATCTCTGTCTACTTTGTTTATGTTTATATCTGCAAGACCTAGAGCAGTGCCTGGTGCAGGGTGTGGTGCTCAACAAATGCTTGAATGAGTGGCGATCCTCCATCTCTATTCCTCAGCAGAGACAGAACTGCAGAGCTCGGCAGTGTCAGAATACTGTCATCTACTGCCCTCCAGTGGCCAAGTCCAGCAAAGCTGCACTAATTTTCCTGACTATCTTGCAAAGCTATGAAATTTTCATTTTCTCACTCATCTAGACATTCCTCTTCGTGGAATTTCTCTTTGGACGCCAAAATGAAGGCACTGGGAATATAAGGATGTTTAACATAGTCTCTGGTGTCAAGGATTCAGAGTCTGGTGGCAAGAGGGAAACAATAACTGATGTGGTGAAGTGGTACATAGGTAATCTACAGAACTATGGAGAGAGCACTATTGGGGTGGTGGAGGCAGAGGGCCCCCTAAGGTTTACAGAAAGAGGGAGCATCTCAAGGGATGCGCATGGATTAGCCCATGGGATAAAGACATTGTGCAAGACAAGGCTTTAGAATAAAAGTGTCAATTTTGGGTTACAGAGTTCCGGGGGTGAGGCAGGGAACAGATCACACGGGGCCATGTACAACAAGCTAGAGAACCTGGTCACTTTAATCTTTAGGTTAAAGCGCTACTAGCAGGTTTTAAGGCAAGGAGCTGCATGGGCAAGTCTGTGTCTGAATGGTGTGGAAGATGGATTTGACAGGGATAAAACTGAGCTGGGAAAACACACTTGGCCATTTCAGCAATGCAAGCCTGACCTCAGGCAATTGTAGAACAGAGAGGGAAGCAGACTCAAAAAACATTTAGGATATAAGGGCAGAGTTTTGTCATCGACTGGATATAGAAGAATGAGAAAAAAACCCTTTCTGAATTTGGTGACATGAAATACTGCCAACTGAGAGAAGAGGGTAGCTGGTGTGGGGAGGAGTCCATCACTGAATCTGAGGAGCCTCAGGGTGACAAAGATGATCATTGTCCATGTAAATAACCACTCCCCCTTCTTCCTTGATGATGGAACCCCCAGGGTACCGCTCACCTGAGATTCACCTGTGTTTTCCAGCCTTGCTTGCAGACAGGTAATAGACATAAGACTAAGTACAGAGAAGGGCCCTCCCTGTTGGCGCAGTGGGTTAAGCAACGCACTATGAGACAAACCACAGCCACTGCAGCACGAGTTCGATCCCTGCTGCCGGCTGGGGAGGTGACCCACATGGCGCTGCAGACCTCTCCTGCCTGGCCCGCTGCTCCCTCGGCAGTGTGTTTCAGTCCATGTGCCTGTTCTGCCCCCTGCTCTGTCTGGTGGATTCTCTCACCTCCCCGCACCTCTGGCCTGTACCCCAGTGCTTGTATGCATAAATAAATAAATCTTTAAAAAAAAAGAAAGACTAAGTACAGAGAAAAGAGATTCAAACGCAAGCATTATGTACTTGGGAAATGTCGTCCGATGGAAGAGTGTGCCTTTCTTCCTTCCCTGCTCCGTGTTGGCGGGATATGAGTGTGATAGCTAGAGCACAACAGCTATTCTGGACCATGAGGGCAATGTCACAAGCTGAGGATGGCAGACTAATGAAAGGGAGGAGTCTGTAGCCCTGATATCTTGGAACAGTGCGGGACTGTCGCCTCCTGCCTTTTAATGTGAGAGAAGGAAGCTTTTCCATTTTGTAAGGTACTGTATTGCTTAGCGTTCCCCATCATATGCAGTCAAGCTAATGCTAATTGGCAACCTATGGCACATCCAAGGGGAAATGTCACACAGGAAAGTGGGCACCTAAGTCAGAGGTCTGGGAAAGACTGCCCTCCTGTGGTTTCCATTGTGCTCAGGCTCCTAAACAAAACCTGAAATGAATATTCTACTGTGCTGCTTCATGCAGAGAGAGGGAAAGTTATCTGATACTTAGTGCTTCATTTTGAACTGAAAGAAGTCACCAGACACAACTCTTCTTTTGAAAAAAGGATGTGTCATGAGCCCTGCCTGTCACATGACTTCTTCATATGCATCACTTAAATAGTTGCTGTTGAGTCTACTTTGATGACAACAACACTGCCAGCTCCATTGGACCATAGTATGTTCAGAGCTAGGTCAATAATGTCTTCTAAGCCAAAAGGTCTTGGAAAAGGGAGTCTAAAGGTATTCTGCAGTATCAGGGGTCACCGTTCAAAGACTGCATCACCCTAGGGGTGGCCCTGTAGTACTGTCATCCCTGGACCCTTACACAGCTAGCTTATCCACAGAGGACTCGCTTCTATACAAGCTGCTGGCTTCAGCAGATAAAGAAACTGCTTGGCGATCAACTCACTATAGATACCGTGTCTGTTAGCTCAAAGGAAGAGTCACTGTTTTCAACTGCTCTACAACAGACATGACATAAAGCAGGAAGCAGGCTCAGGCTCTGATTTATAAAAGTGACAGAGGCGCTTGAGAACAGATAGAGGAGAACTGAAGGGCCAAATAATGTCCAGACCCCACAGCATTGCCAGGGCAGATCCTCTCTGGTCTGGTTCAGCGAGATGGAACAGCCTCACAGGCTGCTTAGGATGACAGGGACAATTGCTTGGCCTGTTCCACAGGTGAAGGACACCTGAGGCCTCGGACAGCAGGGAGGACTATCAGAGAAGTCATAACAAAAACCTTTTTCTAGCAGCTGCCTCAGTAGGATAAGGCACCATTTGAGAAGGGGAGAAAAGAAGCATTATTGTTTAGACAAGACAATCATTCTTGAAGATCGTAAACAATACTGTAGCTATGTTCAAGACAGGCCTGAGGCTGAGGAAAAGGCTGAATGCACTTTTTCATTACAACTTAATTTATATCCATTTACTGTTGACTAGATAAGTAAAACTCATATACCCATACAATGAAATATTTGACCACACAAAGGAAGCCTTGACACACAACATGAGCAAATCTTGGAGACATGCTAAGTGAGAGACACCACATGCAAAGAAACCGCATATTGTATGAATTCATTTACATGAAATGTCCAGAAAGGCAAAGCCATGGAGACAGAAAGTAGATTAGTGACTGTCTAGGGGTAAGGTGGGTGGGGTTTTGAGAGTGATGGCTAAGGGCTAAGGGGTTTCTTTACAGGGTGATAAAAGTGCTTTAAAATTGATTGTGGTGATCGGTTACACAACTCTATAAATACAATAAAAATTATTGAAAATTACATTTTAAATGGGTGAACTGTATGGTATATATTAATAACATCTCAATAAAACTGCTATCACAAAGAAAAACCTACAAGAGTCAATCAATTTAAATCATACATTTATTACAATACCAATAAAAATCCTAGAGATCCCCACCTCCTAAATAAGGCATTCGGATCAAAAGACCTGGTTTTGAGCTTGGAAAGATCATCAAATCTCTTGAATTTCTTACTTGTAAAATGAGTTGACACATTTGTGTTAAAGAGATATTGGGGATTGCTAAATGAAATTAGGCTAATCAAGCTATTTGCAAATGGCAAAGTGATTTACAAACCAGGGTGCTATTACTACTTGACATGGCAAAGTCCTAGGGTAAAACTGGAAAGGCAAGAGCTAAAGCCACAAAACCCCTAAGGGAAAGAGATATGGACAGAAACTGAGAGACTTCAGAGATATATCAACCAATTAAAATGTGCAGACCTGACTCAGACCCTAATTCAGACAAACTGTTAAATCTATTTATCAGGAAAATTTGAATACTGATTGTATACTAGGTTATACTAAGGAACTATTATAATTTTTTAGATGTAATAATAACATGGCTGGAGATTTCTTTAATCATATATGTATATTTTTATGGTGAAATGATATGCTTGATAACGAGATTTGCTTGTGAGTCATTCACGAAGATAAAGAGGTGGAATTAAATGGAGTATCGATGGAACAAGACTGGCTGTTGACACTAAGTGATAAGTATATGGGACTCATGGTATTTTTTTCTATTTCTACAATATATCTGAAACACGGTTAATATTTTCATTAAAAAATAAGAAAATGAATGGGCCTAGCCTTCCCAGGCCTAGGAGGAGGTACCGCTGATCCCCTGACGTCCGTTGCACAGGTGGAAGAGTGCAGTCTTCCTAAGAGCAGCCCCAAGAAGGGCTGCACTTTCCTGTGTGAACACTGGGTCGGTGTTGGTCTCACTGGTCTGCAGGTGGGTTGGCAGATCAAAAATCAAAGATCACAACACAGTCATAGCCATCAGAGAAAGGCACAGTGTTTGGTGGGGCTGATGGGGTTGAGGGAGTAATGGGGTGAGCACCAATAGAAAGGAAAGGAAAATTCAGCATAAGATAAATGACAGGGTGGGAAGGGCACAAGGGACTGTAGTGATGGGACACGGGAGTGGGAATTTCACAGGGATGAGAAACAGACACTGTACAAAAATGAAAAATAATGTAAATATAAATTTTAAAAAAAGATATATAAATGACAGCTAACAAGATAATTAAATATCTAAACAACTGTAACAGATAAGGATTTTTTTAAAGACATTTCTTTATGCACACAAGAACTGGGGTACAGGCCAGAGTCGCGGGAGGTGAGAGGACTCACCAGACAGAGTGGGGAGCAGGACAGGCAGACTGACTGAAACACACTGCTGAGGGGAGCGGTGGGTAAGGCAGGAGAGGTCTGCTGCGCTATGTGGGTCAGCTCCCTGGCTGGGGATCGAACTCGTGCTGCAGTGGCTGCAGATGCTTCATAGTGCTGTGCTTAACCCCTTGCGCCATCAGGGAAGCCCCAGGTAAGGATTATTTTTAACTGGCATGATATTGTTAGCCAGAGTTCATGCCAGCATTTACACTTGAAATGTAGATTAGTATATTCCTAGGCTCTTCCTTCAATACTACTTCAGAAAAGTACTATCACAAATAGGTCTCCCTGGTGGTGCAAGGGGTTAAGTCTCAGCACTATGAAGCTATCCACAGACACTGAAGCACGAGCCAGGGAACTAATTCACATGGTGCAGCAGACCTCTCCTGCCTCGCCCGCCTGCTGCTCCCCTCAGCAGTGTATTTCAGTCAGTTTGCCTGTTATACTCCCAACTCTGTCTCTGGTGAATCCTCTCATCCCCCCCGCACCTCTGGTTTATACCCCAGTTCTTATATGCATAAATAAATCTTCAAAAAAAGAAAACAATAATCACAAGAAGCCACTCCTAAATACCTATAGATCAGATGCTACACACACACAAAATTAAGCTGTTTCCAAAAATTGACCTATTAACCGAGGGGAATGAAATGACCCCTAGTAAAAGCTTTATTTATATCCTTTTGGTAGCTAAATTTTAATTAGTTTTGTTTTTGCTTAGGACTACCTAACAGAGTGGACACGAGTGGTCTTCGCCCCTAACTTCCAGTTCTGCACTGGTTACTGTCACTTTAGAGTCATTCAGTGGCTTTGACCTCTAGACACTGCTTCATGAATGATCAAAAGACTTCCCAAAGTGAGCCCCTTTGAGCAGAAAACCTGAATGGGACGGATCCAGTGAACCATTTCCTACGTCACCGGTCACCCTTAGAGTCCCCACCAGTCTACCACTCACTAGCCTCCTATGACCCTACAGTGGCTTTCTACAAAAAGCACAACAATCCACTACTCCTAGAGTGTAAAGGAAGGTTCTAATCTTGCTCTACCACTCCTGAGGAGGCAGGAAATTACACACCCCATCTGTGAGGTGTGAGGGTTAGATGGGCAGTTTTCGAAGGCCTTTTTAATGTTCTGATTCTGAGCCTCTCCTTAACTAAGTGAAGAAAGCTTCAGGCCATGACAGACGGGTTTTGCGTGAGTCTTTAAGCACAAACAATAAAGGAAACCAAAAGAAAGGCAGGGTCTTCAACTTCTTTTAAGACTCCTGGCTTAATTTAGGTTGGCTGGAGGAAGCGGAGGCTGTAGAAAACCTGACACAGTGAAATCTAATCACTTCAAGCAAAGTGACAAGAAGCCAGTGAGGGAGGGGGGAAGGTCCAGTTCCTAGGGCTCACAGCCTGTCCCATTACCTTCAATGTGAGCTTCTGGTAACACGACCTTTCCTCTACATGTCCACATTCTGCTCCTTGTGAACTCAAGTGGGGAGGCCTGTGCACAACCTAAAATGCCAGCTTTCATAGAATGCCAGGCTGAGGGGCTGTGAGAGATAAACTCAAAATAACCCTAAGCTAATCTCAACTAAACCAGCAAGACTCCTGTTCACTGCAGGACATAAATTTGTCACTTTGGTCTTGTGGCAGAACAGGTCTTTTTAGGTGAGATCTGTGATCATCTCGAGAGATACATTCCAGATTGCTAGCCCTGCAAACAGCTTAGCTGTGAATTTTAAAGCCATATCTCTTTTTTAGCAAGACATGCCTACTGGCTACACTCTTGAGAAAAACAGACTGTAGATAAGAAAGAGCAATCGTTTGTTCGGCTGGTACTCATGCTTGCTTCTTACCCACGTATTCTGAGAGGAAGACGACAAAGAACGGAGTGACCAGGTCATTAATTCCCTGGACATACCCACTGGCAGGGTGTCGGATGGCCCAAATAAATAGAATTCTTTCGAAGATCTAGGAAAACGAGAAAGAAAGAAGACATGACTGTTAAATCGCGGGGATATATTCCCTCCCTCCATTTACCTACCTCACCATTTATCTCAGGAGTGCGGCAGAATTTTTAGGAACTTTTTCCAGTATGGGGGGAAAATGAAGCAAGTGCAAAAATACATTTGTTGTTTTCAAGAGGGACAGGTACTTCTTACCCTTTATCTTTTCTGTACCTAGTCACTGTGATATAAAACTGGGAAAAGGAAAGGTGACACAAATGGCTTAGGAAAAGGTTTGCTGTGGATGTCATTAATTCGCACTCTCATTTGTAGATACTGTTTCTCTACTGCGCAAAATATCAGATATGTTCTGATATCTTTTTTTCTAAATCTTTTTTGGCACTACAGGATTTAGACAGGAAATATTTTCTCCATCATCCTCTCCCTTTCTCCCTGCTGAGATGGAAGGAGATCTAGATTTAGTTCTAACTCAGCATGAAGAGGAACTACTGACAGACTACAAATGCAGGAAGTCACTTCATATATCAGGATGTAATCTCGACATTTGCTGGGGATAGAAAGATAAATAACCCAAATACTGCAGCCTCCTACAGCTAGGGATCTAAGAACAGAGAAGTCAGCAAGGCCCTCTGTGGAAGGTCTCTGGGTTAAGAATGTCAGTCACAAGAGGTCAGAGGCCTAGAATGGGAAGAAAGGTAAGATCTTTATGGTCCCCTGCTACAAAGTCTAGCCCTGTGCCATTCAATCACACTCTTGTCTGCTTTGATTTGGCCCTTTGGGCTTCAACCCCATTTTCTCTAATAATACTCATTCCCTGGCTTCATCCTGGTGACCTCAACTCCTGGCCCCAACATATTCTTTTTTTTATTTTTCAGGATTTACTTATTTATGCATACAAGACCTGGGGTACAGGCCAGAGTCGTGGGAGGTGAGAGGATTCACCAGAGACAAAGTAGGGAGCAGAATAGGCAGATGGACTGAAATACACTGCTGAGGGGAGCAGCGGGCTAGGCAGAAGAGGTCTGCTGTGCCATGTGGGTCCCCTCCCTGGCCGGGGATCAAACTCACGCTGCTGTGCTGTGAATGCTTCACATGCGGCTATCAACCCGCTGCACCACCAGGGAGGCCCCCCAACACATTCTTTACACTGCCTTTAACTGAGCTGCCTCAAGTCTCCGTGAACCAGGAGCTGCATGTCCACAAAGGAGATGGATGAACAGAAGCTTAACAAGATTAGCAGCTATTTTGTCAAGTAGATCCCAACAATGTGAAAACAGCTGTCTGTGACATCCTACCCTGGGACTGAAGATGTCCACCACCTTCATCGGCAATAGAATGGCCATCCAAGAACTGTTCAAGAACATCTTAAAGGAGTTCATGGCCATGCTCCAGTGTAAGGCCTCCCTGCACCAGTACACAGGTAAGGGCATGGCCCAGGTGGAGCCAAGAGCAACATGAGCAGCCTGGTGTCTGAGTGTCAGCAACATCAGGATGCCACAGCCACAGAGAAGGCAAGTCTGAGCAGGAAGCCAAGGAGGAGGTGGCGTAGAGCAGCTGGTACTGCTACTGTGTGAACTCTTGACACACTCAGAACCTGTCTTGGCCATTCTGTCTCCCTGTGAACCCTTACCTCTTAATGTCTCAACATCACATGCTGCACGGAAACCACCATTAAAGCATTTTTGTAGCATCAAACAAACAAAAAAAAAAAAGGAGGAGGAGGATGGCAGGGATAACAGTGACTACTGTGTGTGTGAGGAGATATTAGAGGGCCTCCACAGCACATGGACTTTGGGGAAGATTGAAGAGGGCTTCTCGAGGGTCAGGTGCAAGAAGAGAATGATATAAGGGAAATCGTTGTATAGCTTTGAAGTTGGTTCGCTAGTGAGAAGTGGGGAGTCTAGAGACACAATAAAAGATGTTTCCCATCTGCTGACTCTGCCTTCCAGATGGCAGAGGGAGCTGAGAAACACTTCTACTGTCACACCCCGCTCCTATAGACAGTGAGAGCAAAGTCCAGCCTGGAAGTAAGCTGGCCTCTCTGTCTCCCTAGGCTTGCCCATTTGCTCTCTTGGACTATGGGGAATATGGCATCTTCATTAGGCCTAACACATAAAGGAGGCCCTCTTCCATTCTTTCCTCTCTATTGATAAATGATCTCCTCCCTCCTGAAATCACAGCTCAATACAGGCCCATCACCCACCAAGATCTCAAGGATTCCCTGCCCCTACTCTGTTTCTTCAAACCTCCTTTGGGCCTGTGTCTGTCCAGACAACTCTGTTAAAATCTCCTCCAGGTCAGTCCTGAAGAACTTGCTAGGGTTCTCCTATATACTATGAGCCCCTTATGAGTACACAAATCTCTGGTGACTGGTTTTCATAAGGGACAAGTGCATGGAAGCTAGGGGCTTGGAATCAGACCTGGCATAATCCCTCTACCCTGGATGTGCCAATGCAGATGCATGCACACCACACACGCAGAGGTACCAAAGAGGTAGAGATTGAAAAGCACCAGTCCTGGCTAACAGGGGAGAGAGACCATGGAACCTTCATTGTAGAAAAGGCTGGGATACTCTTGCCTTGTGGAAATGTGTAGCTAGGATAGTTCTTTGAAGAGATTTCCTACACCTCTTCTACGAGTGTGGGTAATTTTGACTTAATACTAGCCAATTCTATCTCAGGTTCGCAAAGTCTTTCACTATTGAGTATTACCTCGTTTTCCTTGGTTGGCATTTTACTGCTTAAGGTGACTACAGTCTGCTAGACAAAATGGTGCTCCAAGAAAAACTGGAAAGACTATAAGCCTGGGTTTCCCTCTTTGTATTCAAGTCCTTGGAGAAGCCTTTTAAACAAGTTACTTTCCTCATCTCCAAGTTAGGAATAAATGTGCACAAGTACATGACAAGCATCTGAACACCTCCAAATGTTGAGAATTCCTAAAATAAGGAAGGAGGAGGGTTGAGCAATGGGAGGTAATGGGAAGCACAAAGAGACCAGGACTGGGCTTCAGCGTCCTTTGAGCCAAGTCTTATAGGTAAAATAATGGAGTTACTCTCAAAATCTTCTTTATGCTATCAGAAAATCATGAGACAGTTGTATTTAATAGCATTGTGGATACAATCTAAAGTCAAATCAAAACTATTTGAGGCATTTTTATCACTGTTCCTCTCAATTATGAGACTAACTGAAAGCACAATTCAAACAGCTTTATGTCCATGACCCAGTGACTGCGAAAATGTAAAAGGAAATTCCTAATCTCAAAGAGTCTAAAGTCAGTTACCGCTTGAGTCAAAGCTAACCTTCCAGGTGCTCACTAACTTATCAGATCTCAAAATATCACTAGTAATTTGATGTCTGCAAGGATAACATAAATAATTTAAAACAGGGACTCAAACAACTATTTGCATACCCATGTTCACAACAGAATTAGTCATAAAGCCTAAAAGGTAGAAGGAACCCAAGCGTGCATCGATAGATGAATGTGTCAACAAGATGTGGCCTACACAAAAATGGAAGGTTATTCTGTCTTAAAAGGAAACAGATTCTGATGCGTGCTACAACATGGATGGATCTCAAAGATGTCATACTAGGTGAAATGAATCATTCACGAAATGTCAACTATTGCACAATCTCACTTATTTGGAGCAGTCAAACTCATAAAGACAGAAAGCTGATGGTAGCTGCCAAGGACAGTTATTTAGTGGGGACAGAGTTTCCGTTTAGGGAGGTGGGTGATGGTCGTACAACAGTGTGAATACACTGAATGCCACTCAACTAAATGGCAAATTTTAAGTTACTTATATTTATTACAAATTTTTAAAAACCCCACTATTCCCAGCAAGTAGATCAATACAGCAAACACAAGACCAGGAATTCTAAGATGTGAGTTCTGTCACCAGGAACCTC
Organism: Galemys pyrenaicus; assembly: GCA_019455555.1. NCBI lineage: Eukaryota > Metazoa > Chordata > Mammalia > Eulipotyphla > Talpidae > Galemys > Galemys pyrenaicus. Next base: position 13,048,654 of record JAGFMF010011803.1, read on the forward strand.
AAGACTCTGGGCAAGTCCCTCAACTCTCACAGCACTATCTGGGCCAGAGCTTTGTTACGGAGATCAGATGAGACCGCACAAGTGCTCTGCCAGGACCGGAGTTCTGTGGCTGAACAGCAGGTGCCGTCACCTGCCCACAGCTGGGGGAGGAGAGAGCACTCATCCACGCAGAGTGGGTGCTGCAGAGGGATGGCGGGTGACGGGCCAAGGACATTTAGTACTCCCCTCACCTCCTGTACAAGTGGTTGCTGGAACAATGGAATGAGAGGATTCGTCCTTGGAATGTCAATGTGAATCTGAAAAAGAGAAGCCAAGTCAAAAGACATAAATGCCAGTTTGTTCTTTTGAAGTTATTTTCTTAAGAACTAAGAATCAAGGGAGTGAGAGTGAGAACACAGTTTAGCTTTGGAAAGAGCTGACTGACATACCAAAAGCGGGTCTAGTTTCCCTACCTATCCTCCTTCACTGTTCCATAGCTTATTGAACAGTGAGGAAATCTCCCAGGATAAACCACCTACATCCAAGAGCAATAGGCTTTGCATTCTAAGAGACTCAATCGTCTTTTTTTTTTTTTTTTTTGCTCTGGAGTCTATTTTACATTGGGTTAGTATTTATTTAAAAGGTCTGATCAAAATGTGTACTCTCTTTCATCTTACTCATAACAGTACCCAAGAACTCAGGCAGCTCTGATAGCTGCAAAAAACATGTCAGGAGAGGGAACCAGAGAAGGACCCGCTGGGAAGTCATGACATGTAAGAAATGGGGAAGGAGCCCAGGGGAGTTGGTCTTTAAGAATTGGTGTGCAAATTCTGACTTCTGTTACCAAAGAGGTCACTGGTTGGTTTTGGCCTCAGGAATTCCCAACCACATTCTAACAATCCTGAGGGCTTTGTTAGTGGAGGCAGAGGCCATTTCAGGTCTTGGGGTTTGTGGTAGACAGCTGCCTGTCCACAGTCTCCTTCCTTCCCACCCCTCCCTGGGCTGCGGGACCCTTATGCACAATGGAGGAGCACTCCCTGCCAAGGCTGCTAATGGTGCCAGCTCCTGCAGATGCAAAGACAGACGTGGATGCTAAACAGGCACTGAGGACACAGGAGGACACAGGTGTCACCATCCAGGGCGACTGGAGCACTCTGGGTGAGCTCATCTCTCAGCTTGTGTCCCATCATCCGTAATACTCCCAGTCTGGTCCGTGGACAGCGATGCTGGCATTGCCCAGAAGTGAAGGCCTCACCCCTGGTCTAATGGATCAGAATTTGCATCTTATCACCCCCCTAGCTGGAATTTTTATTAAGATCCTAAGTGATTTATGTGCACATTAAAGTTTAAGAAGCACTGCCCCTGATCCGGGCCAAAAAAAAAAAATCTATTTAAAATTAGAGCTAATGAAGTAGAAAGAGGGGAAGCAGTACAGGAAATAAATTTTAATTTCTAACAAGCACACCATACCTCAAGAGTTGGAAAACTGGTATCCCGATAGCACTTCTAGGAAACACTCCTGAAGATTATGACCCACGAGTGAAAAGCAGGCGCTGACCTACCTGTCTGTAGGTATCCTGGTGATGTTCCTCATTCCGAGAGTCGTAATACTGCTCAATGAAGCCAAAATACTCCTCTCGCTTCCGCTGCAGGGTCAGCTTCCTCCTCTCAGTGTTCGCAGGGAGATAGCCCTATAGACAGGACGACTAGTCAGATGGGGACAGACGCTAGCTGGATGAACCCTGAATTTTTATTTTAGCCTGAGCAGTGGCTTGGCGACTATCAAAGGAACAGAAGGAACACTGCCAAGAGGACAATGGTAAATCCCAATTTGGTTCTGGCCACCCAGTGTTTGCCTTCTCCTCGCTCAATCAGACCCACATGTGGCAGATGAAGTGAGGTCCGCTTTCCCAGGGCTGTGTACTGCGGTGACCCCAAGCTGCACTTGGAGCTGCACTGCTGGTACGAGCGCTCCAGAGCTCCCAGAGTTGGCACAGCGGTGCTGTGAATGTGGGTCAGTGGGAGGGAACTAGGCCCAAGCCAGGGCCGCTAAGGGCTGCGTGTGTGCAAGACAACACTTCTGAGACTCAGAGGGAGATGGCCACCTCTGCAGCACGTCACAGAGGGACGCCGTGGAACTCTGTGCTGGATTCGGTCTTCTCCACAGTAACAGTCGGAATTACCAGCTTAGGAAGCTGAATGGATTTGTGACACAGCAGCTGCAGCACCGGATACAGAACCGGCAGGCAGCAGCCCCCTTCCTAGCCAATGCTCCAGGCCAACTTTCATTCTTAACGTGGTCTAGATCCCCTCTCAGGTCTTACATCTCCTGCTCCCCTTTCATTCTCACCAAATCTACTGTTACTACCATTCGAAGTTACGAAGTGGCAGAGGCAGCAGATTACATGGCTGCAAGACTGGAGGTCGGGAGTAGGCGAGAGAGACCCTCCCTCTCACAGACATTTATGTAACATTCCACAGATAGTGCCTGGAGAGCGGGGACTGTGCTCTATTCATTGTTGTTACCCTCTCAGCACCTGGCCCTGTGCCCGGTGAACAGCAGGCCCTCATAAATCCTCAACAGATGAATGAATGAATTTTACATGCTCAGGAAATCCAAGCGTTCCTATGGCAGTGGCTGGCACAGTGCGCTGCCCTCCGTGAAAGCAGGACTAATGCAGGCTTCCAGAGGAGGCCCGTTTATCAACTCTTCACAGTTGTAAAGTGAGTTTCGACCATTTGATTATTCCTGATGAAGAAGGAGTGAAGCACAGGGAACGCGGGCACTTATCCGAACAAGGGCTGGGAGCACCCTGCCTCGCTATATTTTTCCTCTTTAGTGTTGAGAAAGTAATAAGGTTGTGACTCCAGGAACAAGCCTGTGCTCATCTACATGTGTGGGACTAAACTGTCCCGAAGGTGTTCCTTTACGCACACAAATAAAGACTGTTGTCCCACAGGTCTGCCAGTCGGTGGGTCTGGAAAAATCTATAGAGTAAGACTAATGTGCCCAGACTAACCTCATCAGGGAAGAAGGACTGTGTGAGGCTCAGGCTTCTCAACATAGTGGGGAGAACTCACCGACAGGAGTCTCCAGGTTACAGGTCGAACCTCCCTGGGAACCCCTGGCCAGCTACACTTCCTCAGTTCATCTGAAAACACAGAACAGTTTCATTGGATTAGCTCTTCCCACCAGGGCCCTAAAAACCTCAACCAGCACTGCCTGGGCCTCCCACCATTCAAGTACGCTGGCACCACCACCACCATCAGCACCCTCCACCACCACCACCACCACCTACTGCTGCTGACTAGCAAAGGCGGGGGAAGCCCCAAACAACAGCCCTGAGCAGCTAAGGGCCAAGGACACGGCTGTGCAGAGTGATCCAGTCAGCTCGGAGACTGGTGTCAGAGAAAGACCAGTGAGTGTGGATTTCAGAAAAAAGAGCACTGAGTTTGGGCAGACCAAAGCCAGAAGAGTTGCACTATGGTCTACAGGCCGCAGAATCCAGTCCCACCTAATTTGGTCCCTAATTTCTAGTAACATACTTCTGACTTAGTACCTGCATGTCACTGCAATGGGCACCAGATCAGGAGATGCTGGAAAAGTAAAAGAAGGAAGAATAAAGAGCAATAGCCTTCAGGTCTCTGAGAATTCCGGTCACCAAGAAGTCCTACCTTGCCCGGGGCTCAGGAGACTCACCTAAGTCAGTGTTGTGGCTGGAGAGAAGCTGACGGAATTTTTCTAGGCGCGTTTTCTCCCGGACAGTCATTGGGGGTGCCCCAGAAGCATTCTGGTCGGAGATCCGGGCCACGAGGGGGATGATGGGTCGGAGAGGGAGCGACTGCTGCTTGTGAAGTGGGTTCCTCAGACAGGTATCACCTGTGATAATTTGAAAAAGAAAGACTGTATGAGCAGCATGGATTCTGAGGACTTTAGACCTGACTGTTGAGGGCTGGTCGCTACCGCCAGAGGGCGGCTGCATGCTCCGGGTGCTGCCTGATTGTGCCCAGCAGTGGGGCAGCCAGGGCACCCCAGCTGTGCTCCCCACATCTGTCCAGAAGGGCTGGGTCTTCACCAAACATGCCAAGGCACCTTACGTGTTTACAGAGACTTCGGGTGCTGCAGCAACTCTCAGAACTCTTTTGTAGATACAAGAGGGAAGTCAAATATTTTCTTTCTACCCCAACCTGGAACTCTCCTTGATGCTTTCTGTGAGTTCAGGCTATGTCTGCCTTCCTTTCTGTGTCAGCGAGCACACAGTAAATGATGACTCTAAAGCACGCTGCAAGAAAGGGCGTGGCTGCTCTCCTCCATGCCCAGGTCCACCTGCCGCCTCAAGCCTGAGGGGATCGACATCTCTGGCTCCGCTTTAGCCTGTTCCTGGCCCACCAGTGTGCCCTGCATACTGGGTAAGAAGCCCTGGATCACTGGTGGCTGTAGTTCCTCTGTGCTCCTCATTTCCTATCAAAATGAAGCTTTTAATTCTGTCAGGATATGACTGAAGTAACCAGAACACAGACTCAAATTCAACCCTCTGTCTGGGTCTAGACATTCTAAGCCAGAGAGCGGGTAGGAGAAATAAAAGAGTGTAGGGTAACACTCCGTGAGTGTATATATAAGCACTGTGATGGCACAGTTGCTGGTCGCATTTACATATGATCTCTCACACTTGATTCTTACAACATATGGGAGAGGAAACTGCAGCTCAGAGAGGTGAAATAGTTTGCAAGTAAAAGCTGAAATGCCATCTTAGGTCTGCCTAACTTCAAAACCCTGACTTATTGTGTAATTCCAAACAAAATTCACTTTAAATTCTGACTGTCCTATCACAACGGCTTCATCTACTTTGCCTATCTGGACCCAAAAAGTGGTAGTCAGAACAAGAACTAAGTGGCTAATGCCACCCAATCAGCACAACTAGGTTTAAGAACAGCTGCCACAGGGGACTTGGCTGGGATGCCAAGTGCAACTCTGGGGCTAGAAACACACAGCACGCACTGCAGAGCTAGGACAACGTGCGCCTCTGTGCTCAGTTACTGTCCTCGTTACCCAAGGGAGGCGAACCTCGTAAACCTCCTAAAGGATCTCCGCTGGCGTTCAAGGGCAGCTCAGGAGGGGTGGTGAGAAGAACCATCCACCCCCTGGACCTTCAGTCACGGTAGGGAGATGCTTCCCATCCCCATTAGCTGTGGCCAGCTGGTCAGTCAACACTGGATGGGGGTCAGGGCAGGGCACTGAAGTTTCCAGCTGGGGCCCCTATCAGCAATGGCAAGTGTGGAATGATTTTAAAGGCTATACAGTCTAATTTCACAACACAGGCTCAGACTGAAACTGCAAAAGGAGTTCTCTCAGAATATGAGGACATGCTGCAGGATGAATCTTCTTCCTGTTCATCTTTCACTAGTCAGCTATTATGACTTTCACTAGAATGAAGGCACTTTCCTCTCCAGCTTAGAATAACTGGTTCCCACAAAACGCTTGAGGGCAACATTAAATACTGCAGTGGATGCTTACAAGAGTACTCTGAGAGTCCCAAACATCTGATAAGACCAACATTATCTCAACCTGTTACTGAAGCCAGCTGGCTGAAAAGAAACAGAAGGGACATCTCGTTTTGCCCCACCAAGCCTGATGCTGTGATACAGGGCCTTCAGGCACACACTGCAGTGTCCCTCAGAACAGGGAAAAGACAACCTTATGCTAGTGGCTATTTCCCTGGGTTGAGGAGGCCAACCAACAGTGCCAAACATTTGTGAAACTCAGTCACTAACAACTTTAAATATAGTACTTGATATTCTTAAACCTGATCAGGCCTAGAGGAATGAGGAACACTCAAACCACAGATTCCATCATGTTCCACCATGGGGTTTGCAAAAAGAGGAGAATGGCAGGCAACACTTGGTGTCAGGACGTGAAGCCCCAGGCCACAGGGCCAAACATCCATCAAGGTGGGAGGAGCAAGCACAGCTATCACCAGTTAGCTCACTGATGTCATACCTCAGGCTTGAACTTGCTTATTTTTCATCCAATGGCAGATCTGAGGGATGCCCTAAAGAAAAATTGTTTTTATTTAAAAAGCACTATGCTGAAAAGGCTGAGGCTACACAGGGGGGCAGGATGGACTTACTGGAATTTCTGGACAGCTGGGCATCACTGCTGGACTTTATGACCTTGTAGCTGGCTGGAATGTCAGATGTTGTGGACTGGGACCGTTCTGGTTTCACCCTCAGCTTGCTGTGGTTTTCTAGGACTTGGGCTGCAGTGGCCAAAGCAACTTTTGAGTTCAGAGTTTGCAAAGAAGGTGAGGAAAAGTCCTCTTCCTCATCATCACCAATGTCCCAAGCATCACTGGTATTCCGGGCAAACTCATGAAAACTGGAGGCTTTCTTACTCTTCAGAGGAACTGCGTTGACCTTTGACCGTTCTTTGATGAAGCTTTAAGGAAGCAGACACTATTACCAAGGAACACCTCATCACCTCTACTTGCTTAATATAATGTTAACAGTGTCACAAACTAGCTTACGCACAATCATTACTTTCCTAAACAAAAACACCCATGTCCATTCCCCATCTAGATCAGCCCTGTATTGAAGAGACAAGTTAACAAAGACAGCAATGCTCAGCAAGCGTCCTTTGTGTTCCTCTGCACTTCCCAGCCCTCCTGCAAGGTCATATGACTACTCTGGCCATGGACTGTGGAGAGTAGTGAAGTAATCACTTCCAAGCTGAAGTATAAAAGAACAAGTGTGCAGGCGTTACAAGCTTTCTTCTATCACCGTAATTGCTGAAGTTCCAGGTGAGGGCACCTCCCTCAGCCTGAATAACAGAGTGACTATGTGGAGCATAGTCTGCCTTCCCCTCCCATCTGACTCCACTTTGGACAAGTAGCAGGAGCAAGAAATAAACCTTTGTTGGGTTAATCCACTGAGGTTTCAGAGTTAATCTGTTATGGGAACACAGAGCAGGACATAAACTACTGATAGAGAAGAGGTAATTTTAGGTAGTTCACATATGCAGTATTAAACATTGAGTTCCAAAATGAACGACTTGTTCCTTTTTATTCCGTTGAAGTCAGTCTGCTGGTCTTGGGGAGACAGACAGTCTCAGTTCAGTGCTACTCTGTCTTTAAGGTTACTTTTTAACAAGGTGAGGGCTGCCCCACACCAACATATTTGCAAGCAACAAGATCTGGTTTATAATTCAGTAAGATTGTTTTTATTTTCCATTGCATTTATTTTTAAGGTTACTTTCTATTTATGACATTTGATGCTGGTAAATCGCTTTCCATTTTCAGTTTCTTTTAAAAAAAAAGAACCAAGTCTATTTGCATAAATAAATGAGTTTATTTTTAAAACCACATATTTAAGAAATAGTATCATAGAAAATGTCAAAAAAATGTGAAGATGGTACATGACTCAAGTTTGGGAAGCAGCAGATTAACTCACTTAGAAAAGAAAGTATAGTTCTCAGAGTTGCACAGACCATTTCTACTTCCCTAACTTTTTTTCTATATGCCTCCCCATTAAGGTCTGGGGGCCCTTATTCTGGTTCCAGGGAGTTAAACAGATAGGACATCTCTAACTCCTTCCTATGCAGCATCCCTCATACCTCAAACCCCTTCAGTCTTGTATAAGCTTACCCCTGGGACACTAGAATATACGGGGTAAAAGCATCATTAAATGCCTCATTTGCCTCCCACAAGGCAGGGCAACAAGTTCCCCCCACTTCCAAAATGTATTTCTTCCTTTTGGATGGAAGTGGGTGATCTACTAATCTAGCCTATCTCTTTATAAGCATACACTTCTTGTTCTGAAAGATAGTTGTTATTAACATTGATAAATATATTCTGGTAGCTCGCCAGAATATCTCTATTGTTAATACCAATAAAAGAGCAAGCTATCACCGAGGCGATATTTTCAAACACTAGTCTCATGCAGAGTAAAGGAAAATATCTGACACAAAAGAGAACACAAGACTACAATGGTGTAACAGTTCAATGTGCTGGAAGCAAGATAGCACTTTCATCCACTAAATTAGCAAAGATTTAAAAGGCTTAGTCTCAAGTCAGAAGGAGAAAGACAAACGCCCAAAACTCATACATAGAATTAAAAGAAAAAAGAAGTGATAAAACCAAAAGAAAACAAGCCTTAAGAGATATGAGGGCAGAACTGAGACCGCTAGAGATGGAGGGAGCGTGAGGGTAGGAGCAAGCGAGGAGGGGGTTCAGTGGCCCAGAGTGAAGGACTGTGGGTGCTTTGGTGGTAGGGTGGTAAGGTGCCATACATCTGGGGAGGTGTGGACCTAGTCCTCTAAATCATAGATAGTGTTGTAAAACAGTTATAACTCACGTAAGAAAAAGTCATCCTTGATTTTCTTTAAAAAAAAAAAAAAAAAGGCCTATTCTCTTCTGTGATGGCTGGGGGAAGAGAAACTCCCCGGTGGTGAACGAGCCTCTGGAAAACACCCTAGCAACATACTCATCATGAACCGCAAAACAGTTCAAGATCTCTAACTATGAGAGAATAATAAGATAGTCAAAACAAAACAAAGATGACCTGAAACCGTTCATAACTTTTATTTTTGTTAAAAACTGCAAGCAACATGAACATCTGGAAATTGTAGAGGATGAAATAAGATATGGTTCAACCATCGGATGGAATGCTACACTGCCATTAAAAGCCCCTTCTCGAAGGGTTACTTAATAACTCTAGAAAATCATCTCAATAAAATGAAAATTAGAACCAAGATTATATATTTTCATGAACTCTGTATTAAAAAGTACATGCATAGAAAAGACCAAGCAGAAAATACATCAAAATGTTAACAGTGCTTATTTCTAGCCCATGGAACATAGGTGACAATTTCATTTTTACAATTCTCTGAATTATTCATGTTTTCAACAATGAGCATATGAGTTTTATTAATCAGTAAAAAAGGTTGTTTTGTTGACTTTCATCAATTCCCAAAGTTAGAGTACTTATAAACCCATTGAGTGGAAACTTGGAAATGAACACGAGCCCAAATTAAAGACAACAGAACTGAGGCAATGTAATGTAAGTATCTGCATGCCCAAACCCAGCTATGGGGCCTCCCTGGTGGCGCAGCGGGTTAAGCAACGTACTATGAAGCAAACTGCAACCACTACAGCACAAGTTCGATCCCTGCCCGCCAGGGAGGGGACCCACATGGTGTAGCAGACCTCTCCTGCCTCACCTGTTGCTCCCCTCAGCAGTGTGTTTCCGTCAGTCAGCCTGTTCTGCACCCCACTCTGTCTCTGGTGAATCCTCTCACCTCCCGCAACTCTGGCCTGTACCCCAGCTCTTGTATGCATAAATAAATAAATCTTAAAAAAAAAAAACAAAAACCAGCTATGGCCCAGAAGGCAAACTGCTCTTCTGCAGCCCTCCTGAGGCTGGACTCCATCATCACCACTTCTCTGCATGAGGGACCTGGGATGCAGCAAAGCAGTATACACCTCAGAAGGTCCACTGTCAAGCACAAGCAGGCAGCTGTATAAGTAAGATCTGTCATCTTGTTTAACAGAAATACCTCTCAGGAGTACGTGGTTGCTTGCTGCTGCTTTCCTTCTTGTAGCTGTGTGTTTACCCAGACTCTATGTGATAAGCCCAACAGAGGGAAAATTGAATACTTTGGAGCCCAAAGTTAGCAACTGATATTTTCTGGTTGATATTTCCTAAATACCCTCTTGATGTTTGGGGGATTTCTGCCCCACAAAGTCCAAAACTCAACCAACCAATTAAGAAAAGTCAGTTCTGTCTGAGGAAAGAGTCCTTCAAGGAGGAAGTGGCTGGTATCATCTAGAGGGGTGAGAGTCTGAGGCCAGAAGGCTGGTGAGAATGACTCACAAGAATGAATGCGATGAGCCTCCCTGGTGACCTAGGGAGTAAGTCTCAGCTGTCACCTCTGAAGCCTGAGTTTGATCCCTGGCCAGGGAGCTGACCCACCTGGCACAGCAGACTCCCCTGTCTCGCCCACTGCTCCCCTCAGCAGTTTATTTTAGTTGATCCACCTGTTTTTCTCCCTACTTTGTCTCTAGTGAATTCTCTCCCTGCATAGCTAGCCTGTACCCCAGTTCTTCTATGCATAAATATTAAAAAATAAAAAGAACAAGAAGCTTTCCACATTGATGATTTCCCCATAAGAACATGCCTCTCTCAAGAGATTTCTTCCTCCCCCCTCCAGAAAATGAAACACAAGAAGTGGGTAATGCAGATCCCAACTCCTATGTCATGGATGTGAAGTGCCCAGGAAACTACAAAATCACCACTGTTTTTAGCCAGGCACGAGTGCTGGTGTTGCGTATTGGCTGCTCCACTGTCTTCTGCAAGCCTACAGGAGGAATAGCAAGACCTACAGAGGATGCTCTTTCAGACGGAAGCAGCACTGAAAGCACCCTGAGCAAGAAGAGTGGGAACCCACTCCCAGGACATGTATTGGATTAAAGAAAAAAAATAAAAGAGGAGGGTGAGACGAAAAAGGTTTCTGGGTTGCCGCTCATAGAAAGCAGAAAATCTACAGGCCAGGGACAGTGATGGGAAGATTTAAGACCCTGAAGCTTTTCCGTGTTTACTAATTTTGTTCTCTCCAGAGACCTGTTTATTCATACAAACATAATAATTGTTGACGTTTAGTGGCTACTGACAAGGTGGCAGGCTCTGTGCTTTATATATATATTATACATATATATACATACGTGTGTTTTCTTATTAACGTTCACTCACAATTCAATGAGGCATTATTATCATCATTATGACTCCCATGTACAGATGAGGAAATTGAGATTTACTGGAGTCATGAGCAGGCAGCAAACGCTGGGCTTAAATCCAGGTCTGCCCATAGAGCCTGCACGCACTCTCTGACTACTCTACCTGGAGAAACTGACTAAAAGAAGAGGGCTTCAGCCTAGTAGGATCTGCAGCCCAGAAGGGGGCTGCAAGCAAACTAAGCAGCCTGATATCCCTAACTCGCACCTTGAAAGAACCATTTCCCATCCACATGGAGTGGGCTATATATGTTGATAGTCAGTCTGGGAAGAAGCCACATGTGGGGATATGGTCCTAGGAGAAATACCTCCCTTCCCTTTTTGGCCTAAAAGTCACAGTAAAAAAAAAAATCAATGCAATTCTAGCTGGGAGTGCCTTTGGTTAATAGGCAGCCTCATTTTAAGATGTCCCAACTAATTTATACCTAACCGAAGGTACAAGACTGTGGTTTGGAGTTGAACCATGGTTATTTCAACAGAACTATATCAAAGTTACAATCAAACTGGCCTCTGACGGACACTTCACCACACTTCCTTATAACTGTATGCCAAATTATAGTTAAAAAGCACTTTTACGGATACCTCATTTACTCTTCAACTCTATGAGGTGAGTCCTATGAATGAGAAAACTCGGGCTCAGAGAGGTGCAGCAATTTGCTCTAGATGGTGAAACTATAATGAGTGGGGAAGAAAAAGGAATTCAAGAAGTATAGCTGATTACTAAAAACTCAGAAACATAGTAAATGGCATATCTGAGAGAAACGTAGTTATGTGGTAAATGGTAACTTATTAAATGGCAACACAAACACCTCTGGATATTTTGGAAAATAGGGGCCATAGATTGTACTATACTATGAGGCAAAAGATCAGCCATTCTGTAATTTCATTAATGCTACACTATTTAACTAAGATGGCTGCTTACTTAATATAAATATTGCACAAATTAATTTAGAAAAATAAAGCTTGACACTGAAGTAAGAGATGTGAAGCATATGGGGGGATTTAGTAACATTAAAATAACATTTAATAGCATTAAAATAACAGTAACATTAAACCCAGTCACCTTAACTAGTGAGGCTTCTTGTGCACTTTTATATCTCTGAACTAGACTCTATCACACTTTAGTATCAATTCAGAAAACAATAAATTTAGAAGCCTGTCCGATCACCAAGCGGGCAATGGGGCTGCTCTGCAGTAAGGCCAATTTTATCTGTGCTATAAAAATTATTACAGGCAATATTATCACTAATGATAATAATTTGGCAAACTGAAGTCAATATACATGGATAGGGAGTGATTTACTGTGTTCATGCAGTTTAGATGATTGAAGACCCAATGTAAAGGCTTCTGCTGTGATGAGGATTAACCACACAGTAATTAATGGTGGTCTAAAGTGAAAAGATAATCATGTAGCATAGAAAGTAATAAAAACGTCCAAACAAAGGTACTAAAATGAGGGCCATAAATGTTTTATAGTAACAATCTGGAATTGTAAAATGGTCCAATGCAGACCTAGATGCTGTTCATGTTGTAGGGTATTAACACCACCAGGTGCATGAAGAAGGGAAACAACTTATTAATTGGGAGAAACACTTATGTTCCTCCCAAACTACAGCACTAAGTGAATACTTCTATTCAAAGTATGACTGCACTCTGTGAAGTAATCAGTGAAAATGTTTGTGGTTTTACATCATTACTAAGGGAGAAAACAGAGCATATGAATGTGAAGGATGTGTGGGCCATTGGGAAATGGTGATATTCCTTAAAACGCACCCTAAATATAGAATCAGGGGGAACTCACTTGATAAGAGGAGCAGACAAGCTATGGTGGCTCTGAAATAAAATGAGGTGGCACACCCCACTGACTTGTGGGTGGGTGGATGGACAGATTTATATGTTAGCCATATGCATATCTAAGGTCATTATAAGATATGCTGGAATGGATCTATCACCACTCAACAAACTCTAGCTGTGAGTGGAACTGACCACAAGAACAGAATACTCAATGTGATGCTTAAGCTGGAAGACCACGATGTCAGGGTATTGGGCTGGTGTTTCTGCATTTCTCTTGACCTTTCCCTCAGCTTACAAATTAGCTGCTACAGCTTTTAGCATTTCATTTTCACACCACCACACTCAAAAGAAGGGCATATGAAAGTGCAGGCAAAGAGGATTTTTTCACAAAATGACTTCTCTCTGATCAAGAAGGAAAATCTTTCCAAGAACTCTCTCTCAGGAGACTTTTTTTCACATCTCATTAGCCAGAACAAATGAGAGGATCCTCCAAAGACCAGTCACTGGGATTACTGAGGAATTATAATAAAAGGCTTAAACTTATCCTGATACCAGCTCGAAAGGTACATTGTCTCCTGTTCAATAACTAAGCAAAATTTTGTTCCTTGAGCAAGGAATACGTGAGGCAGGGATGACTGGGTAGGTAACAGCAACTACTGCACTGCCCAACAGAACAGATGGTCTCTAATGTCGGTAAAACTAGGAAACAGAATTCATTCTATTTAATGTAAATATCACAAAACTATTCCAAAAACAAAACAAAATCCTGCTCTCTCCTCCAGGAGAGCTAATACAAGTCTAAACTAACAAACATGCAAGAAAAGCCCATTGTCTAAGAAATTATAATGCTTCCATACCTCATCCCATGAATGCTTACTCAGTGCTACTATGTGCCACATACCATGCTAAGTACTAAGGGTATAGTGGCAACCAAAACAAAGGTCCTGCCCTCATAGAGCTAACACTCTAGTAGTTTCTGGTATAAAAGTCATGCATCTTACAACAGATAGTAATCCACAGTAATTTGGAAGACCACACCTTGTATATAATGGTCAAATCACAAAAAAACAAAACAAAACAAAACAAACTTGGCAGAATTACAGAAAGTTTTCCACACATTTAGTTGTTATTTTAAAAATATTAAAATACTGACAATGCATATTGAGAGAACATGTTTCCAGGTATTCAAAATACGTTAATGATCATTATCTTTACTTCCCCATTGATTGCAAAGGAAGAAAGGGTGAGTATCACATAGGCCCCCAGGAAAATGAGAACCTTGGCCTCCTGTACTTCTCAAATCATTCCGTTTTCACCACAAACTACAACTTTCTTTGAAATAAATCATTAGTTAAAGCTGCCCAAAAGATAGAGGTCAAAGTTCTTAGAAAATCTGAGAAAGCAGTCACTGCCTCATTTAAATTCATAGTGGCTGAGTGATGGCCCATGAGAGAAAGGTGAGCTAGAGCAATAATTGGGGGTATGGATATACACACACACTTCTTGAATTTGACTAGGGTTTCTACTTGTGTTTGAAAAGAACTTACTAGATTTTACTAAAGAAACAGTCTGCAGGAAGCACTTGACTCTACAGTGACTCAGAGTGTCAAAGAGAAGGAAGACCTGAAAAATGCAAGGTCTGTAGTTACAATTTATTTGCCATAGTTCTCAGAGTATAAGGGAGGAGAAGGTGGCAGACCTATATCCTATATATACCTATATCCAGGTATAATGAGCCCAGAAACTAGATCTCCTATTAGAAAATCACCAATCATCCAATTTCAGGACAATATTCAATCCATAGAGATCTTTTGTGCAGAACACAGACTCCAACACCAAACCCCGTGTACATGCTGCTTTCAGTGTAGGAAGTGGTGAACTTCCACTTGGTAATGGAATAAGTCTGTTCATCTTCTGATCCAAAATAGAGCAGAGAACAAGCTAGAAGAGGTCAAAATGGAAACTGTCATTTCAACAGAGACAGGGTTTAGGGGTGATGGAAGAAAAACATGCATGAAAGGAAAAATGACTTACTTTTTGGTGAGCCGAGGGTCCAGAGGAGGATGCTGTGCTCCATATACAGGTTGGATGCTAAAAACAAGAAAAAAATGAAGCAAGTTGTCAGAAAACTAAATATGACAGGTAAGCACCATCTGCATCACAAAATCAGAAGGGACTCTGAGAAACATATTATCTCCAAGAACAACTATACCCAACCTGAAGGACAGCAGCCTCGATTTTAAAAAAGTCTTTGAGAGCATCCATCTTCCCTGGTGAAGTTTCAGTGCCTTATATATCTTGATTGTCTGGAGGACAGTGTAGGAAGGTAACAGACTTTAGAGTCAGAGAGAGCAGAGGTCAAATGACAGTCTGCCATCCCATATCACTATAAATGTGCACTAAATTACCTGACCACTTTGAATCTGTTTTCTCATCTTCAAAATGGGAATATCCCCTACCCCAAAGGATACCTGGGCTAAAAGACAGTGAAGTAACATTAATATCAAGGAAGAGTAACCAAGGGAACTCTCGGACACTGCTGGTTGGGGTATAGGGTGATAAGACCATTTTTTAAATGATGTATATATTTTACATCATTCTTCCTTTTTGTACAACGTTTGCTTTCTCCTCTCAGGTGTAGTCCCCATAAAATTCCCACCACCAATTCACCTATGCACCATAATCCCCTGTGCTCTTCCCTCCCCTGTTTTAATCCCTCTCCTTCCCCATCCCCTGAAGAGTGTCTCTGATTTACAGTTGCCCGAAATTTTGTTTTTTAATTTATTATAATTTTTTTCCTGGTCCCTTATTTGACTCCCCTACATGCCTCCTATAAGTGAAACCATCCAATATTTTTCTTTTTCTTTCTGGCTTATTTCTAGAGTAATAAGACTGTTTTAAAAAAAAGTTTGGCCATATCTAAGAAGAATGAAATATATACATCTTAAGGCTCCATAATTTTAATTCCAGATATATATCTTAAAGAGAAATATTCACATGTGTGTCAATAGCATCATGGCTCCTTAAGTCCCAAATTAGAAACAGACCAAGTGTCCATCAACAGTGAACAGAAAAACAAGCTGAAGTACATTCCTATAATAGAATATTTACTATACAGCAACATAAATATATGAAGTAAGGCTACAGTAAAAATGTGAATCTTACAAATGTTGAACAAAACAAAGAAAGGATAAAAGAGTAAATTAGTAAATATTATATGTTTTTATATATACTTGTATAAAGATATTTATATGAAAATGATTAACTGGGGGGAAGTGAGTGTGATACAGGACACAAGTGAATTTCTGGGGAGCTCACTTCTGGGGTGATTATTCATCAAGTCATCACACCACAAGATTGTTTCATGTACCCTTCTGTTTGCATAATATTTCACAGTAAAAAGAATGAACTGAGAATAGTAATTTATCAAGCCAACCTGTTGTTTCTAGGGCAAAGGTGACAGAAAGACAAATTTCAACATTAGAACTCAGAGAAAATAGTTTCACTGACTCTCACTTCCTGAAGAAACTACTAAAGGAAAAAACTTGACTGAACAATGGAGAAACCAGGGAAAAAGTATTGGTGGAAACATTTAAGTGAGTAACATTAAGACTGAATTTTATATTTGAGGCTTTATGGCTACACAGAAATTAAAAATAATATAATTCACAAAATGTTACAATAGAACAGATGAAAATGAACAAATAAGTACACTGATTTCTGCATCTTCCATTGACAGGCCTCAAAACAAAGCTAAAGTTGATAGTTTGAGTATAAAAGCACATTTTAATCTAAGATACAGAAAAATAATACAATCAACTAAAAGAAGGTGTGATGGGAATGGGAAACATAATAATTTCGTCACTGGTCATGGCAGAGTCAACAGATATTGTTTGAAGAGACATGATATAATTATACTTTAAAATGCAATCACTAAAATAAAAAAAGATAAACTTTCCTGTGTATAGAATATGCACATGGACATTCCCTTCCCAAAGCAATACAGTTCAAGACTGAAAAAATTTTTTAAAGAAAATATTAAAAATAGAAATAAGACCAAATGTATCTGTTTCCCATTGAGCACCTATGGGCTGAATTTACATATTAAAAGATAAGGGATTATCATCAACAGTGGAATGCTTAAATCACAACACATCTGCATAAAAAGAATGAGGTAATTCCACTGACATGAAACAAAATCACATATGCACTGAAGAACAACACAGAATTATACATGCGTCACCATTTTTTGTAAAAAATCTTTAAAACACTCACATATTCTCATTCGATTGAGTGTAGGTATGTATTTATGAGCATCCCTGAAATACACACAACACCAGTAGCAGTGCTTGGAAGAGGAACCTGTGGCTGAAGACCCAGTGGCAGATACTGCAAAACCTTTTCGCACCTTTCTGAATTTGAATTGTGAACATGTATCACCTTTTAAAGAAGTAAATTAAGCAATCTTAAAAAGGTTGGGAAGTTTAAATGTGTAAAAAGCCCTTTAGCACAACTCCCGGCAGGTGGTAATACTAGCAGCTAGTGAGGCAGACGTGCAAACATTAGATTGCTTGGCATACAGTCTGCTGGGCTTGTTTGTTTTCCTCCTTCCCATCTTCATAATTTTATTTTTAGCTGACATTTAAAAAACAGAACAAATTTACCAAATACCTAGTTTGACATAAAGATGAAATCCCAAAGTTGCTTTTAAATAAAAATGAGCCAATTCAATCATTTCACACAGATTTCTATCTAAGATTTCAGAGAAAATCCTCTTGTGTACAAATTTTAGTTACGGATTCAGCTTTGACCTTTTTAGCTATACAATCTCTACTCCCAGGACCTCTCTGGCGGTATAGAGGTTAAAGTCTCAGTGCTATAAAACTATTACCAGTCACTGAAGCATGATATCTATCCCTGGCCAGGGAAGTGACCCACATGGCGCAGCAGACCTCTCCTGCCTCGCCCGCTGCTCCCCTCAGTAGTGTGTTTCAGTCCATCTGCTTGTTCTGCTCCCCACTCTGTCTCTGGTGAATCCTCTCACCCACTCCATCCCCCACCTCTGGCCCATATCCCAGTTCTTGTATGCTTAAATAAAATAAATCTTTTTTAAAAAATCTCTACTCGTCTACGGCCATACCACCCTGAACGTGCCCGATCTCGTCTAAAAAATCTCTACTCCTTAAACCTATCTAGAAGGTTATCAAGTAATCTGTAAACAAGCCATTACATATACTACAGCAGAAATACAAATACTACTACTTTAATGTGCTTGCTGAGTTGCCTAGGCAGAGGAAAAGGTGAGGAAAAATTAAAGGGATCAAAAACTAAAGGGAAAGTTTGGCTTAGAGAGAGAGGGCCTAGAAAAAAAGAAAGTTAAAACACCAACACACAAAAAGGCCACTACTTTTTGTTTTAACATTTGCACATACTCTAAGATGAGTACACTTGAATGCTCCACAAATCCCTTAGTAGTAAAATATAAAGACCACTGCATAAACTCTGTAGGAAGACCTCAACAGGCCAGTTCGGTTAGACAGAAAAATAAGAGATCTTTAAAATTTCTCCTGAAAAGAGTATTACCACTTGCCTGTAATCCATGCAGGGAAAAAAAGGAATTCTATTGTACAGATTTAAGGTACAAAGGCCATCAATTACTAGCCAGGAAAACAGTCTTACAATCAACTACTTGTCAAAGATGTCAGCCCAGTATGCTGGCACAGCCAGAAAGCCCAAGATAAATGAAAGACTTCATCAGTAAAAGTATGAGAGCCCAAAATGAATGTGTTAACATCTTCCTGAACTAAGCTGTCATGTATCTGTACCTGAAATACTTTATATAATTCATTGGCTTATTGAATCTCAAAAGGGAAAGGCAGGAAGTCAGAAAAGGAAGAGAAATGAATATGATCAGAGACTAAATGTAGATTGTTGCAAAGCCTGGCGGTCAAGGTGCTTTCCTGGCACTTATCATTCACTTGGCAGCCTGCACCATCCCTGTTGCTCTCAAGCCCAAACTCAACTCCAGAGCAGGCAGGTTTCCACCCTCCATACAGGCCTTCATTGCTAAACCCAGCTCGTCTCATCTCCCTACCCCCTTCTCAAAATCATACCCATCCTGAAACGTGCCCTTCAAATTCCACCCTCCATCTGCCATGAGGCTTTCTCTGATCCTCATCCTTCTATTCATTAACTCATGTTCTCTGATTTCCTAAAATAAATAAATAAGGGCTTATAAAGCTCTTAAATGAAACATTTAGGGCCTCCCTGGTGGCATAAGGGGTTAAGTCACAGCACTCCATGGCTCTCTGCAACCACTGCAGCACAAGTTCGATCCCAACTAGGGAGCTGACCCACATGGCGCAGCAGACCTCGCCTGTCTCTTCCCCTGTTCCCCTCAGCAGTGTATTTCAGTCAGTCTTCCTGCTCCCCACTCTGTCTCTGGTGAATACTCTCACCTCCCCCCTTACCACCACCAACCCCCCCCTCCACCTCTGGCTTGCACCCCAGCTCTTGTATGCATAAATAAATCTTTTTAAAAAATAAAATGAAATAAAGCATTTTACACAGCTATTTTAAAATAGATTCAGATCATAATATAAGGCATGCCCAACATTTACATAAGAAATAAGACATTGTGGAAGTGAAACCCTGGCACATCCCTCCCTCTCTTTTTAGGAAGCCATTTAACTGAATCTGGCATTTCTCACCCTCATTCTGTTGCTATGTTTTTATTTTCCATGTATGTATTCCTAAACAATATGTAGTGTTAGTCTGCAGTTTTAAAACTACATAATGGCAGCACAGTGTATATATGATTTATTTTGACTCTAAATCATGAATGCTACTTTAAGTATTACTTAATTTCACAGCTGGCTGGCTGATCTCTCCAACACAATTTAAAAAACATTTGCTCTAACACAATGTAAAAACCATTTTATTGACATTTCCAAACACGAATACAAATACAGAGACTAATGTAGCAAACATCCATGACTCTATCACTCTGATTTAACAAATGCTAACATCTGTCATATTTCTCTTTTGAAGAAAATAAAGTGCTACTGAGTTCCAACTGCAGGCCCCAGTCTCATCTCCCTTTCTCCCAAAGAGAGATTCACTATCCTGAGGTAGGTATGAAATGCTCCTCTTTAATACTTGTACATATATTCGCCTCTCCATTAACAGCATACCTTGGGTTTTTTTTTTTAATATTTTAAAGTTTCACATAAAAGACTGCACACTACGGTCCTACATATAGTTTATCTCACTCAATAATGTGTTTTCACCCAGCTCCACTTTTAAGTTTTCCTGATTACAAAAGTAACATATGCTTAGTGGAAAAACTGGTAGGTCAATAATACACAGTGTCCTCACCAGGGGAGCTGCAGCATCAAGGAGATTTTCAGCTTCTAGAGAGCAGCAGTGGAGCCAATTTTTTTCTGCAGACCCCAACACCCACCAGCAGGCACTAAACAATACCTAGTGACCATCGCACTCTGTAAATCCCCGGCCTCTGTTTAGTCTTATATACCTAGATCTATAAGCTAGTGGCAAACACGTTGACTCTCAGAGAAATCACCCCAGACACCCAAGGCAAAGAGCACCTCGGGATGACCTACAGCTTGTGCCAAGATGGAACAAACATCCCGGGCACCCTCCGTCATTCTCTTTTATAAAACCAACACCACAGGATGTATTGGCATAGCTGGCTTACGTAGTTGGAACAGTGAAAAAACCTTGGTAGGAAACAGCAACAGGTGTTGGCTTGGCACTAACAACGCTGCTAAGCAAATACAGGAATAGAGCTATCCAATTTAAAGCCAAATGTGTTGGCAGCTGATTCGGGTTCAGACACTCGGTGGATGGAAGTCTTCCAGAACTGGAGATCTATACGGTTCCAGTGATAATTTAGTATCTTCTAGTCATTTACTTTATCAACAAAACATTTCAGAGCTAAGAGTAGGTTGTAATGTACCTGCCCAGACAAGCTGGAACCATTACACTGAGTCTATGAGATTCATTAAGGGGTGAAAAATGACCAAATGATAGAGACGGTTTTAGTGGGAAATGTATGAACTCCTAAGTAGTTCAAGTGATTAGACACTTTTCTCAGCTTCATTCATTTAATGCTGAAAAGAGTTCCTTGACTCTAACAATAAACACATTTACCTAAAATGGGATAAGCCAGAAGGATTGGAAATAAGAACGTGGAAAATGAGCCAGGCTTGGCTCATGTTTGTCTCTTCTACTCCATCCATCATATTCTTTAGCTATCTTTTCACTGGAAATGTACACACCCTGGGGTGGAGGAAGCGCTTTGACAGAGGGAGTCTTGATCTTAGCAGAGACGAAGGGAAAGGGAAAGCAGTAGTAGAAAGGACATGGACCAGGAGTCGAGAAATCTGCTGTTCTTTTAAAAAAAAAAAAGAAGAAGAAATCTGGTATCCTGCTGTGTGATTTGGGGGTGGGGGGAAAGTAACTTCCTCTCTCTGGCCTCAGTTTCCTTACCCTCTGTGATGTTCAGAACTGCATTCTAACGTTCTATAATTTGTATCTTATCTCATTCAACTATGTGTTTTCACCCAGCTCCACTTGTACATTTTTGTGTTTACAAAAGTAACATATGCTGTGGGAAACAGGAAGGAAATGTACAGCAGGGCCAGTAACTTTTTTAAAGAAAAAGTACTTTCAAAAGCACAAAGTAAGAAAGCCCACCTCAACACTCCCCACTCTGTCTACTCTACCTATCAATCCTGCCTGGTATGAGTGACAGAACAAAAGAGAAACAGCCACTGACAGAAGTTGGACTTAGTAAGTTTAAAGTAACGCTCAACCTCAGAACTGGCAAAAGTCTTACAGAGTTCACTTAATCCAAACCTCTCATTTCACAGATGAGGAAACGGGCCATAGTGTATTTAAGTACATTCCTGTAAAATTTAAGTATTTTCTCTGAGTATATGACACCCAATCTTACCTGACACCCCTCAGCCAGAAACCGTGGAGTGACACTGTCTGGCACTCCCCCCTCCCTCATTCCTCAAATCCAGTGATCTATCAGGTCCTGGAGATATTCTGAAACTTGACCTCCACTTACCATTGCCATTGCCCTAGTGCCAGCCATCATCACTTCTCTCTACTGAAGTCAGTAACCTCCTAACTATACTCATTCTGATCTCTGGAGGAAGGTGGGGTGTTGGGGTACTAAGGGGAGGGGCTCAGTGTTTAGACATGTGTAGTTGTTGGAAGGGTGTTTGTCTCAATAGCTGGTGGGTCTTCCTAGCATTTAGAGGTCAGGGATGTTAAATATCCCCAGTCTAGTGCAGATTTAACCCATCCAAAATACCACTTGGGCGTCCCTACCCCTAACCACTGAAAATACTGGTCCAAGCCATTTTCCTCAGGATAACTATATTTTCGCAAATGCAAATATGATCATGTCACAACCCCACCAACCTTCCACCAGCATTTTACTGCTGTTGGGATAAAGAGCTAAGTCCTTAACTTAGCCTATCTTTCCAATCATGGAAGATGCTGGAGCTTGGATCTTATTCCAACTACAAATGAGAGAGGTCTATAGAAAGACAGGAAGAGAAGCAAGAAAACCAGTTAGGAGGCTATAGCAGTAGTTCAGGCAAGAGAGGATGCTGTTTGATCTATGGCAGTAGGGGTAGAAGTGGTATGAATGGACTCAGGAAATATTATAACAAATGGACAAGATTTGCTGATGATTTGGATGTGGCAGGAAAAGAAAGAGAAAAACCAAAGACCTTAGGATTTCTGATCTAACAAACTGGTGAATGGTGGGACCACTGAGCCAGTGAGTAAGATGTAAACAATGGCTTTTTGGGAATGGACAGATGTGGAAATCACAAGTCCTATAGTCAAATGCAGATGCATTAATTATTCAGGATCCATATGGAAAAGTCCTCATCACCAGAACTTAGGATTCTTTCAATTCAATTCAGTGCTCTTTTCTCAGTGGTTTTCAAATGCAGTCCCCTGATGAACAGCAGCAATCTTACCTGGGAACCTGTCAGAAGCTCAACTTCTCAGGTCCTGCCTCAGATCTGCTAAATCAGGAACTCTGGAAGGAAAGCTTGGCAATCTGTTTTAAAAGGACTTCCAGATGATTAACAGAAATTTGAAAAACACTGCTCAGAATTGTATCCCTCATCAATCAATGCTCGAGAGCCACAGCTACCCTGCATCAGACTTCTTTGTGCCTCCATAAACCTTCTGTCTAGTGAACAATAGTGAATTTTTGTGGCCAAGATTCAACAGGGGCTGCAGACACATCACTTATCAAATTTTCAATTTCAGTTTCATAAACTGAAAGTGGGAGGAGAAACAAAAATAGGATCTATTGTAATCACAATTATCACTTTAGTAATAGCTATTGAGTACTTCCTATGTGATTTCTATTCATTACCTCATTCAATTCTCATAACCCTATGGGGTAGTTACTCTGTCCCCATTTTACAGATGAGACTGAGGCATAGAGAGGTTATATAACTTGTACAAAGTCATACAGTTAGACGTGATAGAGCTGGGATTTGAACTTAAGCAGTTAGGCCTGTGTTTTTTGTTTCCTTGGGAGGTTTCACTGACATACAACATTGTATAACTTTTAAGGTATAAATATGTTGGCTTGAGAGACATACATTGCAATATAATAACCACTATATAGTATTAGCTAAAGACTTTATCAAGTCACATAATTATCGTTTCTTTTGTGTGGTGAGAAGAATTAATATCTAGTCTCTCAGCATCTTTGAAGTTTATAATATAGTGTTGTTGACTATATAATCACTATGCTGCATTAGAGTTCCAAAACTTATTTATCTACAAGTTGTAACTTTTTCAAAGCCTGAATTTTTTTAACCACAATGGTACATACTGCCTCCTACCTTCCTAGGCATTCACACAAGGTCCAGTGATTTATTATTAAGTACACCCTGCTCTTATAAATAACTGAGAGAAGTTAAACAGATGTTTAATTCTATCAAGTTATCATATGACCCAGCAAATCCACTCCTACATATATCAAAAGAATGGAAAACATATATCAATACAAAAACCTGTGCATGTACACTCATAAGCAGCATTTGTCACAATAGCCAAAAAATAAAAACAAAACAAAAAAGTCCATCGACTGATGAGTAGATAAATAAAAATGAGCCATGAAAAGGAACAAAGTACTGATACATGCTACAATACAGATGAACCTTGAAAACATGCTTCATAAAAGTCAGTCACAAAACACCTCATAACACATTATTCCAATTATATTTACTATCCAGAATAGCTAAATTCATAGAATAAAAAAAACAGTAGTGGCTGCATTTGTTAGGGAGTCGGGGGAGAGAGAGCACTAGTGGATATGAGGTTTCTTCTGGGGGTGATAACAAATGTCGGCAAATAGTGATAAAACCACCTATACAATAAACGAAATGCACTTAATATCACTACAATGTAACTTTAAAAGGGTACATTTTTATGATGTATGAACAACACACATCAAAAACAGTAAAGCTGTTATTTTTAAAAAATGTTTAATTTATTTGGAACTTAGGCTATTGTACTAAATAAAATGCCACTTGCTTATCTGTTGTCATTAAGCTTGCTGCATCATGATCAAAGAAACTGAAAGTAACCTGCCATCGTTTGAATTTTTACCTTTCAATTTGTAAAAAACAATAAACTAGTTTCACTTCTATGTTACCATGGGCCTAAACACAGTCATCTGTGTCATTTCCCTACCCAGGAGAAAGTTTTTCTTCACTAAGCCTGAAAAATACAAATGCAATAAATTTTCTGTTCTTAAGGTGTCCCAACATTTTCCTTAAATCAAAGCACTTTCTATTTAAAAGAACTTTTGGCCCTATGAACTCTCAATCTCACTAATTGCTTTTCTGTAACCAGGGACCCCCTGGGGCTTCTCTACTCAAGGCACAGGGATGAACAGTATTTCTCTTGAACAGGGAAGTATTAGAAACTATTACGATTTGTAGTAACATTTTAACACCTTAAGACAAACAATGAAAATGAGTATTTATTTTTGTTTTTTAAAGATTTATTTATTTATGCATACAAGCACTGGGGTACAGGCCAGAGGTGTGGGGGGGTGAGAGGATTCACCAGAGAGCAGGGAGCAGAACAG